>CM046876.1:502041454-502598130 GCA_025667525.1 Glebionis coronaria
ATAGTCGCTCAGTAATTCTACCCATCGTCTCTGTCTCATGTTCAACTCCTTTTGATCTAAAATGTGCTGCAAACTCTTGTGGTCAGTGAATACAACACACTTCGTCCCATACAAATAATGTCTCCACAATTTCAACGCAAAAACCACAGATCCTAATTCCAAATCATGCGTCGTGTAGTTCTCTTCATTCTTCCTCAGTTGTCTCGACGCGTAAGCAATCACCTTCTCACGCTGCATCAACACAGCTCCATAACCCTTACGAGATGCGTCACAATACACTACAAAATCTTCGGTTCCTTCAGGTAATGACAATATCGTCGCAGAACATAACTTGTCCTTGAGTGTTTTGAAAGCGAATTCTTCCTCATCTCCCCATTCATACACTCTATTCTTCTCGGTAAGCTTTGTCAATGGCTTCGCAATCAACGAAAATCCTTCAATGAATCTCCGATAATACCCAGCCAAACCAAGGAATTGTCGAACTTCAGTCGGCGTTGTCGGTGCCGACCATTCCCTGATCGCTTCGACCTTGGCAGGATCCACGCGAACTCCTTTGCTATCAATTACGTGACCAAGGAATTGCACAGATTCTAACCAAAACTCACACTTCGAGAACTTTGCATACAGCTTCTCTTTCTTCAGCAGATCCAATATCTTTCTCAGGTGCTTCTCGTGCTCTTCCTTACTCTTAGAGTAAATAAGAATATCATCGATAAAAACAATGACAAACTTATCTAGATACGGCTTGCATACTCGATTCATAAGGTCCATGAATACTGCAGGCGCGTTTGTCAACCCAAAAGGCATCACTCGAAATTCGAAGTGTCCATACCGCGTACGAAAGGCAGTTATAGGAATATCCTCCTCTCTCACACGCAGTTGATGATACCCTGACCTCAAGTCGATCTTTGAGTATACACAGGAACAGATCAATTACAAGGTTCAAACAAATCGTCAATCCTCGGCAATGGATACCGATTCTTAACCGTCAGCTTGTTGAGCTCTCTATAGTCAATACACATCCGAAATGACCCATCTTTCTTCTTCACAAACAACACTGGCGCTCCCCATGGTGACGAGCTCGGTCTAATAAATCCCTTATCCATCAACTCCTTTAGTTGATCCGATAACTCCTTTAACTCTGATGGTGCTAATCGATAGGGTGCACGCGCAACTGGTGCAGCTCCCGGCATCAAATCGATTCTAAATTCGACTTCACGGGTGGGTGGTAAACCGGGCAACTCGACTGGAAAAACTTTCGGATATTCGCGAATTACAGGTACCTCTTCTAACTTCATCTCTAAGTCACCATCACTAGAAACTTGTGCCAAAAACACATCGCATCCATCTTCTACATACTTCATCATTTTCAAACAAGAAATCACTTTCAAACGAGAAGTGCATTCATCTCCCTTCACAGTCAAGACTCTATTCCTCAACGGGATCTGAACTAATCTCTCTCCACAGACGATCACGGCACTATGCGCCATCAGCAAATCCATTCCAACGATCACATCGAACGATCCTAGCTCTATGGGCATTAAGTCGATTTCAAAAGCGTAATTTCCTAACTTCAAGGTACACCCTTTCAGTATAGAATTCGTACTAACAATTTTCCCATCGGTTAATTCCACGTTATAACTAGTCGTTAACAATACCGGTTTTCTATCGATATGACGACTAAATTTAACATCTACGAAACTCTTGTCGGAACCAGAATCAAACAATATACTAGCATAACAAGCGTCTTGCAAAAACGTACCGGTAACCACGTTAGGACCTTGTGGTTTATCAACCGTCCCTACTTGATACACGGCAGCAGCATTGTTACCTCCTTGCCTGTTTCCAGCCTTCGGGCAATTTCCTTGCTTGTGTCCTCTTTCTCCACATCCAAAACAACCCATCACTCTCGTAGCATTCGCCCCAGTAGCTACCCCTTTTGTTCGGCAATCTGACATCCTATGGCCCGCTTTTCCACACTTGCCGCACGCAGGTGGGCAACTCCCTACATGGTACAAATTGCATCGACCACAGTGGGGTTTCACCTTCGCTCCTCTGGGGTTTGTAACAGCTCTCATCCCATCATTCCTTTGCTGGTTGAACTGCTGATTGCGGTTCTGACCTTGACTGTTACGGTTTCCACCTCGGTTTTGACTTTGGGATTGATTGCTCTGAGCCGCCTCCCACTTCCTCTTGTTTCCTTCAGCAATGAAATTCTTCTTGTCTTGCAGTTTGACATCCATCAACGCGTGAGCCATTTGGACCGCTTCATCAAACGACCCAGGGTTAGATGAAGTCGTCTCACCCTTGATATTACTGGACAGACCTTTGATGTACTGTTTCATCTTCTTGCTATCATCGGCAAAGGCATCGGGACACAAAAGGCTTAATTCATTAAACCTCCTGGTGTAAGCAGTGATATCATTGTTCCTCAAAGTCAGGTGCCTCAACTCATCTTCCAATTGACCCAGCTCCTCTTCAGGACAGAACTTCTTGGTCAGAAGAGCCTTAGTAGCAGTCCAAGTTCTTGCGTTCGCTACTGCTAACCCAACAGTGGCTACTTGGATGTTCCACCAACTCAATGCGTCATCAAGAAAAGTAGCAGCCGCAAACTTGACCTTATTCGCCTCTGAACAACCACTAATCTCAAAAGTACTCTCGACCTTTTCTAACCATCTCCGGAGTTCTAGAGCTCCGCCAGTTCCACGAAACTGCGTAGGACCGCATTTCATAAAACTAGAGTAAGTACACTCTCTCGGGGCTTGCTGTCTCCCCACATTTCTGCCTTGATCTGGGTTTCTATCTGCTCGATCTGCTTCTAGCGCATTCGCAATGGCTTCCTGAATCATCGTGTTCACACGGGTTGCTGTTAGCTTTGGAGGCATGGTGAGTTCTCAAATACACCTCTCTGCAAAGACAGGGAAAATAGAAAAACAATGTAAGTATACACATCAAGATTAAGATGGATTTCTCTTTCAAGACATAATATAAATACAACGACACATCACTACAAGGTTACTAATATTCATCAATTCACATCACAAAAGAGCAAATTAAAGACATATCACAGATCATGAAAGGTAAACATGGATTGTATTGATAAATCAACCAAAATTGTGACAAGTATTGCCACTACAACCATTCACCATAAAACTTAAGTCCACAAGTTTTTCGTCACAATACCATCATACAAAAGTCTAAAATAGTTCTATTACAACGATCAAAGATAAAGTAAAATACAAGCAACTAGTCATGTGGTGATCCACACGACCTCTTGGATGGCGGTTCATCATCATCTTCCTCGGGTTCTTCGTCGTTGTCTTCCTCGTCCTCTTCATCCATCTTCCTCTTTCCTTTGTCATTCGGCCCACATTCAGTCGCCTTCTTCGTCCCAGACGTAGAACCACACTCAACTGCTACATGATCTCCTACAGTGATACAAACACCTCTGGCAGGTGGCTGGACCATGAAATCTTTAGCTTCCATTTCCAAGTCATCCACAAATCTCCAATCTAGGGGCAAGGATGCTCTCAATCGATGCTCCCAACTTTGCATCCTAGTCAATCTCGCTTGATCTTCCCTAACTCGTTCAAGACTGGCACTCAAGTTCGCTATCATCGATCTCAGACTGTTGATATCACTCTTGTTTGCATTTCCATCAAACTCAATCCTTGAAGTTCTTGCCAATAACCTCTGGTGTGCCCTCTCATTCTTATCAAACCTCTTGATTACCCTGGTCTCCACCACAAACCGCTCGTACATCAACCTATCCATTCTCCTCAAACGACCCTCGGGGTCCCAATAGTGTCTAGGTCTCAGAAAATAGACCCTCGCGATATTCTCATGAATAGATTGTGGTTTAGATGTATTGCTAGATTCTGCACCACTCCCATTACTTACTCGAATAAACCCTGGCACTGTCCTCAGGTAGTCCTTACAATTGTCCATCGGGCGACGAACGGGTTGCTGCTCATATCGGTCGGTCGGAGGCACTTCATAACCCTTTGGCGAATTTGGAGATTGAAATAATTCAGGTTCGGTCTGACCGACAGCATTCTCGGGAATTCCATCATCCTCCTCGGGCTCTTCCTCAGAATCCTCACTACCATCGCTACTGATACTGAAGTTGTCCACGTCACTTTTGTCACTGTCATTTTCTTCTGGAGCGATCCATCCATTGTCATTATTCGGCGGGTTCGGAGGAAACGGTCCCCCTTCGTGTCCTACGACGTAATCGTCTCCATTTCCGTTAGGCGGTACCTCGTCTATTCCTGCAATAACAAAGAATTTTGGAGGGTACGTAAGATTACTATTCAATATTTATAAGTACATGCATGCAAATGCAATGCAAAGGTGGTACACATGCCAAAAATGCGATAATATGATGCTCATGCATAAGTAATACAAGAATTACGGTATCGGGTACTCCACGTATAATTTCAACGTTTACATATAGTAGTTCAATATCTACGTAATAAATACCCACATATATACTTCAACTCAAAAGTATACATCAATACCATGAATACAAAAAAAAAACTTACCGGAGCCATGCAGGATAGTTGTGTGCTTGGACAATTTCTTACGACACCAAAAGTTATAGTTTAGGAATTTTCAAAACGACCTAGTTCTCTATAACTCATGGCTCTGATTACCAATCTCTAACACCCCACCAAATGCTATGCGCAGCGGAACTACAACATTTGGGTGTTAGGCAGTTATCATCGCACACAAGATATATCGAACGACTCCAAAGAGACGTCAAATTTTGAACTTAAATTAAAAATTGTTAAAAATGTACATGTCTACGGTTTTCCAATCCCCAAATGATACAACAGAGTTTGCATTTCGGTCCCCATGAATCTCAACCCCAAAAGATACAGTTTTCACAACAACATGACATTAAAGTTTAAAATGTTCAAGTAAGAATGGGAGGAAAAACAAGTAGACGCCAAGCCACACACACAACTTTCATCCAATGCATGCTCCATGCTACACTTCATCGGTTACCTGAAACACATGCTAAATTTGGTCAACAAAAACGTTGAGCGGAATTCATAGGTTTTACAATTCATTTTTGAACATATGTGTAATAAAAATCATTCACGATCATTCATAGACTTGTCGATCAAACAATCTATTTTCAAGGTTATGACAATTGTGTTTAAGCTCATGACACTAAACCGTTAACTCAATCACCCGCGTAATAATTACCGGCATGATTCAGATGAAACCAGTGCCCCTACTAAAGGCATCAGTTGTAATTATACCTTATCTCTTATCACAAATTATCCGTCCGCAGGGGGTATCAACGTACTAGCCCTCGTCTCGGATAGGGTAGTCAACCCTATAGTACTATCACTTTGTATAAGCGGCTATTTCCAATCCACGCTAGGATTAAACAATAGTTAATAGTTCATGAAATTAGGGCCTTTTGCAACTAGGTACTCAACACAATTTCTAAGGCAACATTCGGGTCCAACAATCATTCATGACATATGTTCATTTTGAAAACTAGCATGCATTTCCCTCGCGGGTAAAACAATTTAAAACAATAATAAGAGAGGCTATAAATTCACACCTTATATAACAAAGTAGTCGACGATTCGAGTGACGGTCACTGACGACGATGAGGATGCCCGGGAAAATCAACACCTATCAAACCCATAACGCGTAATGAGTAATCTCATTTATAAACCTTAAGGTAATGCATATTATACATACATATTAGTCACTTGTGATAATTACAACTCACACCAAAACCAAACAATTAAGTGTTACTCGTTTTATACCATTCGTCCATGTTATTAACGTTATTCCCTTTTACACATTTTTCGCCGATACTTACCAAAAGTACGGACTGTTTTACTAGACTTAACCCTTTTTATAAAAATTGAGAAAATTCTCAAAAATACCTTAAGACCTGTAGAAAACACATATTTAATCCCATTAAAAGTTTCGCTTTTACGACCCGTTACTCAACACTTTACCAAAACTACGTTTTTCGGACTGAAATTGCACTTTGACCAAGTCGGACTCATTTGACCCATTTAAAATATACCATTGACCCACTTGACACCTAAGTCTTATAATAGACTCAAATATGCAGGTTTGAGACCAAAAATCAACCTTTGAACATTTACCAAACTATACCTATAGTCCCCGGGATTTGACCTAAAACCAAGCATAATTTCGGATTATGACGGTTTTCATCTCCCCGTACACGATTTTCAAAACATCATAACTTTTTACTCGTTAGGAGTCGTAAGCTCTATCTTATACCAAATCGAAGCTAAGAAGACACTCTACAACTACATTCTAGCCACAAGACCTGTTTACAAAATAATTTTTACGAAAACACTCCACACTTTCTGCCTAAAATCACCTATCCCAAAATCAATCCAACGCTCGTTTCCAAACCCATATATCAACACTAGACATCAACCTAAGCACTCCTAATCATAATCAATCACACTAATCAGTCCTAATCACCCTAATGATCAAATCCACCATAAAACCCAATCACAAAATTAAACATGCAAATGGTTTTACCCATTCAAAAACATGTAAAAACAAGATTAAATACATAATCCATCAACAAAACATCAACCACCATGATCCCCCAAACACCCCCTTTGTGCCGTGGGGTTTGGGTGATCAAAACCCATCAACCAAATTGATTTTGGTTGATTTGTTTAGTGATTTAACATCCCCTACACTTGAATTAAACATGCATATACATAATTAACATCAAAACAAACTTTTGAAAAATCTTTTAATTTTTGGAAAAATCATGTTAATGCATGTTGGATTAAACCTTGGATTAGTACTTACAAAAGGTTTTTAAAGTGTGGTCTTTAATTAGAATTAATCAAAACCAAGAAAATTTGAATGTGGTGGTGGAGGTGGTGTGGTATGGCCGGCGGCCTAAAGAGAGAAAAGGGAGGGTGGTGAAAATTTTTTGGATTAAAAATGTGTTGTGTGTGTTTGGTTCCTCCTTTTGTAAAAATGGGAGGGACCTTGGGTGCAATATAAGCTTTCTTTTGTCCTCAAGTAAAAACGTACTCATAAGTTTACGAGATTGACTCACTAGTCATTTTTTAAAATTTTACGGGAGTCGGGGATCATCCCGAACACTCCAAAATACTTTTAGGACACTTTAAATGTACCCGGAAAGCAATAAAACTCACCCGACTCGACTTAACACGAACCGAAAGTAAAATTCTAGAAAAATTATATTATCGATAAAACGACAATAAACATAGAAAATTAGGCATCCATCGGGATCGTAGTCGTCATCGTTCTTCTTAAATCGTCAATCGTCAAAATTATAACCTCGAATATCGGTTTCAACCAAAATGATAAATTATATAGCAATTAAAAGTTATTAAAAATTTCAAAAATAAGTGAAATTTAGGGTAATGTAAGTGACCTCGGTTCTAGGGTATCACAAAAGAACTCAAGTCTAATTTATTGAAGAATTAAAAGACGAGTTCAAAGAAATCCCGAGCCATAAGTCATTAAAGTCCAAGATTAAAGAATATTTAAAGGCTTAAGGACTAATGGTGCAATTAACAAAGAGATTAAGAAGGAAGGACCTAATGATGCAATTAAGAAGAAAGGAAGGAGGGGAGGAAGCTTCCTCTAAACACCTTCCTAATCTCCTATAAATACCTCTCATTTTCATTTCATTATTTTTGTTGGCTAGAGTGACACTAGTTCTTCCACCTTTTATTACTTGCACATTTATTTTAATGCACCTTTAATTACTTTGTCTTGCACTTTAATTTTCAAGTAAGTTAATTTTATCTTTATCGCACATTTACCTTACTTGTTTGATCTCTCATTCTACCTTTCTTTCTTGCTTGATCTTGTTGTTTACATGCTTATTGTCTCGCTTATTTGATTAAAGATTACATTTTTGTGCTTTTGATTCTTTTAGATCATTGATTCTTATAGCTTATTTGTTTTCATCTTTAAGTTTTTAAAGTTTTTATAAAAGTTATTTTTATATAAAAGTTTTTTTCGTAAAGCTTATTCATTTCGAGTTTTAAAAGTCTTTAAATTTCAGTTTAGTAGCTTAATTTTATACGGTTTGCCTTAGGATTTTCGTTGTGTGCTTATCTGATTAGTAGCTTATTTTTCTAGCTTATTTTGTGCTTTTTCCTCCGTATTCCGATCTGGTAAATCGGAAAGGGGTTTATAATTCCGACCGTAGCTCTTTGGCTTGGTCGGAAAAGGGTTTTCGACATTCCGATTAGTGGGTAAGTTGGTATTCCGACCAGGGCAAGGTTTGGATACTCCGATCTGGTCTAGTGACAGCTTTCCGATTGGTGGTTCATTCCTAATTCTGATCGAGGTGCTTGTTTTAAGTGATAATATTCCGATCAAGGGTTCCGATCAGCATTCCGACCAGCGTCTATCCCATATTCCGATCAGGTAAGTACTCATTCCGATCGGGGATTTGGTTTGGTTATTCCGATCAGAGAAAAGGTGAAATATTCCGATTGGTTCTCCTATCAACATTCCGACAGCGAAGGGTAGTGCATTCCGACGAGGTTTGATCGGAATATATTCCGATTGGGGTAGTGTTTTTCTCTATTTAACTTTGTTTATTTTTCTAAGTTCTCATTTTCATATTTTGTCTAATTTTAATCACGCTTTAACTTTAAGTCATTTAATTAATTTACTTTCCGTCACGTTTTTAAATATTGCACCCTTTCTTTTAATTAGACTTAGTTTAATCTTAACGCACTTTTATTTTAAACACTTTTTACTTTAACCGTCATTTACTTTTAAGCTTTGCATTTTTAATATACTACAACGACACACTTTTGTTTCACCAAAGAACGACTGAGTCGCACACTAAACTCCTTTTTCAATTCGAAGAGACATACTTAAACGAATCTTTTTAATTAGGGCAAAACCTAGTTATTAGTAATATCACCCAATTCCTTCTAAGCATGTACTTGTTACCAGTGAGATATCAAGGGGGCATTGGGTTTAATGTAAAAAAACGCATGTCTATCTGCATCATACACCTTTGTAGCATATACAGTTCAAAACCTATTGAGAAAAGACTTGGACTAAGATTTATCACGCCCTTCACAGTATCTTTGTAAACTCGCGTTACTACTTGCCTGGATGGTCGACTTAAAGTTAGCAGCAGACCACTCAAGGTGCACTGTTATATAATCAAGTCTACCATTCCCCCCGCAACTCCTACTCATGTTGTAAGAGTATCAGTCTTTTTACAAGACCACACCTTGTCATCACAGACATCTATCAACATGATTATAAAAATTAAGAACGAACAAAGGTTTTATTTGTTGAGATATGCGATCGTTTAGCCATCGGTAAATGCGTGAGCCTATCGGGGGCACACACTCAATACGGAGAACATACGTTTATTTACGTTTTATTATTTATAATTAAATGTTTAATAAAAACTTCACGTTTTATTTAATTAACGGTGGTTAAATTAATTAACGAGATTTAATTAACTTAATACGAGTGTTTTATTAAAATTTGGGAACAAAATCGACTTCTAGAAGCCCCTAGGCCTAATCGGCCGAATATATCCCCATAGGGGTTCTAGAAGATTTTTTGTTACTTGTTTGGTAAGTGAATATCTCCTAATATTTGATTTGGAAGATAATTACTTAATTTAGGTTTTCTTCGAGTAGGGACTAAGTAATCTTGAGGAGGTGGGATTAGTATAAATGCCAACCCACACCCCTCACAAAATTTCGTCCCCCCTCCCTTTTGTGTTGATCGATCGCCGGCCACACACAAGCAAAAACCAAACAACCCTAAATCTCACCCAAAGTGTAAACCTTTGTAAGATCAACTACCTTTTGGTACTTACTTGTGAAGCTTCTTAGCCTATACTAAACCCTTGATCCTCGTATCAAGGTTTTGGTTGCCTTTTGGTCTCCCTTGTGGATTTTCCGAATATAAACCCTAATTAGGCTTTCGGGTGAATTTTTCCAACTGTCTTGTAACTACTTATAAACCTTATCCTTACGTAATCCCACTTAGGGTTTTGGATATTAGGGTTTCTAGTTACAAGATAATCGAAGTGAAGTTACCACTAGCATCGTGGTGTGTTCGTTTGTCGTGTCGTGTGAGAAATCGTTAGAGGGAGGTTACTTTACCGTTATAGTTCAAGATCAAGATCATTAATTGATTTATTCAACTAATTTAAGGTTGGTTTTAATATTGTTTTTATTATGTGTTAATCATGTTTGTTATACTATATCCATTCCGTTGCGCACTCGTAGTTAATGGTTTAACTAGTTTCTAAATCCCAACAGTGGCATCACGAGTCAAATCGTATGGCATTCATGGGTTACACATAGAATAAAACACGTTTGCTTCGCTTTAAAATCTCTTTTATTTATGTTTCTATGGCAATTACATGCATACTTGCCATAAAGTATTAATCTTGATCTAGATCTATTAAAAGTGGGTAGGTTAAAATTGAATTGGTTAATAAAGTACGTATGTTTATTATCCATCAAAGACTTAGCATATCACGGTTGGGATTTAATGCGTGTCATCAAGTACCTTGCTCAAAAACTTGATGAGGGTCTTTGGTCCTCAATTTGGGGAAGACTTTCGAGACTTGGATTTTATATGTTACTGCTTTCATATAAGAGTCTGTCTTCTGCTTCTACCCCCTTCTAGTATGTTTTATGTGCTTATTTGTTTTCCATTATGAATTTCAAAACGTAATATTCAAGATTCTAGGAATCGTAAAAATGGATTCTACTTATATCGAAACTAGCTTTAAAATTATGCCATATTAATACATCATATTTTCCTTGCGAATCGGTTATGTGTTATTTGTTAAAATCTTAATTTTAGAACAAATCTTAATATTGACATAAGATCTATGAAACTTGGTTTTATTGTATTATAATTGTTTTGCGAAATCATATTGTCACTCGAGTTAGGCTTACATACTGTAATGATGGCTTATAAACTATCTTCTCAACGACGTGATTTGAAAAATTAATTGGTTTAAAATACTTAAAATTACAACATCGTTTTGTATTTTTACTAATGATGGACTTGCTATTGCACTATGTGCTCTAGTCGAGCTATCTAGGGTTTGAAGGATCTTTAATCTTCTCCCGTGTTTCATAGGTGTTTTCGGCACTTATGGGGTAATTATCCCAAGCACTTTCACCTTCGGGCGCATGAAGAGTAGGATATAGGGTTTGATCTTTCGTTAATCTTTTCCCCCGGTAAAACACGCCTAAACCAAAAAGTTAATAAATTGTTTTCTTAACTTATGTGATACCTATTTGAATTTTTAAGTCTATGCCAATCAATTTAGAAGCACGTGTAGTTGTTTTTCGTCATCTGGTCAGAGCTAGGGCGAATTACATACCCGAGGTGATTTTTGTCATAGGTCAGATCTATGCCAATTATTGCATGCTTCAAATTGGTACGAATTAAGTCGATTTCCAGGTCAGATTCGGAACCCGAGGCATAAGATGAGATGAAACATACTCATGACTTTATTATGTGTAGAACAAGTTTGTTTTTAGATGTTCATTGATACTTGAAAGAGTTGTGAGAACATCCCATTCAAACACTATACTACAAATAAACTTCATGAATCGTCTCATAAATCTAAGAGTTGCACTTGTAATGCAATTAATGCTCGTCGCTTACCTCTTGCCCTAAATGATATTAGACGGTCGGACCTCTAATATTAAGTGGGAGTGCAAGCAAGGATCTTAGTCTCATAATGATTAATTGGGTAGTTAATTCTTTGAGAATATAATTATCGAAAATAGTAATCGTTGAACTTTTATTTTGTAGATGAATAATAATCAAAACTCTTTCCCTACTTGATCAGATGAAGTTGACAAAAAATAACTTCGTTGATTGGTATCATGCTCTTAGGATATCTCTCGAAACCGATGAGTTGGTTCAATACCTTGAGCAACCTATTCATGATAAACTAGAAGTTCTGCCTCATGGTCACTTTGGCCCAGAGCAAGACCCGGATTTACATCCAATTGGGTCAAAAGATCTAGAGAAATCACCGGCCTTATGCTAATGACTATGTCCCCTGAACTCCGGAAGCTTTTGGAGGGTCATGGCGCATGGTCAATGATGGAAGAATTGAAAACTATGTTCACTGAACAAGCTGATCAAAAAGTCCTTGATGTTGCACGTGTGATTGTGGTAAATTACGACCTTTAGGAAAAGGAGCGTAAAAGCGGTAAGTATTAAGTGATGATTTAGGAAAATCAAACACTAATGACCCAATGAAGTTCCAAGTTCGTTTCCCAAGGAGGTATATGTGTGACTAAGATGTAAATGATTTGAGATTAATATTGGTTTAGAAAAGGATGAGAAAAGAGGATGACGAAAACGTGAAAATTATTACTACGACGACAAAACGTAAAACCGTAAAACACGCTAAAATAAAAACTAATTCTAAAAATTACCAAAAATTCACCAAAAATCAAAATAAATAAACTAAGAGTTTACCAATGAACAAAACTTTTTTCAGACCTTTTAAATAATTAAATATTCAATTTTTAAATACTAATTAAAGCCCTAAAAATAAAATAAATTATCAAAAAGCCCAAATAAAGATTTTTCAATTGGTAAACCTCTAAAATGACCTAAAAAGATTAAAAACTATTTTTAGAGATTATTTAAACTAATAAAAACTATTTAAAATGATTTAAAAATTATTAAAACTTAAAATAATTATAAAAATTAATCTAAAGATGATAAAATTAATCTAAAATTTGAAAAAATCCTATTTTAATGTATTTAAGCTAAGAAAAATGTAAAAAGTTGAGAAATGTGAAATTTGAAAAAAATAATAAAATAATATTAAAATAATATTTAAAATCCAAAAATTATAAAAAATTCTAAAAACTTGCAAACTAGTTTAGTTTAACCTAAATAATCAGAAAATGAAAGTGAAATGACCAGAATACCCCTATTGGGCCTTCAAATGGGCCAAAACCAAAAACAGTCCACTTAAATGGGCTTTTTAGCCCAAAAAGTCAAACCTGGCCCAATTAACTTGGAAAAGCCCAATCTGACTCAAAATTTGATTCTAAACACAAAACTCTAAAGGCTCAAAACCTGAAAGTGAGCTTATCACAGCTTAATAAGCAAACCGCTTATTCTTATTGGGCTTTTTAGCCCATTAAGCAATAAGCTAATGCCATAAGCTCTAATTTGACACACAACCTTCTTTTGGGATGCTTAAGAGATCTGTAAAAAGAAATTTTGAAAAAGCACACTCAATAAGTCAGAAATAAGCAAAGTACAATTTCACTAAAAGACAAAATAGTCGGGTTTGAGATTTAGGGCACCTCAGAACTTGATTCAACTTGCAAAATGTCACAAATGAACTCAATAAGCCAAATCAATCAACAAAATTCCAATAAGAAAAACCAATAAGCCAGAATGAACCAGTAAGCACTTATGAAAAAGTCAATTAAGTTGGTTTTCTAGTCAAACCCTAAAGTCAACCCACCAAATGCTCCAGTATGAACAAATGGGTCAAATGATGAGCACCTATTACAATATCCAAGTTGTTGCTGGTTAAAATAAGCTATTATAGCTTATTGATAAGCTGAAACCCAATTAACACTAGCAGGGGAAACTTTCAGTAGGAACTGGTTCCCACTGCTTTGACTAGTTGACCAAGCTTTTTAGAGAGATTTAGTTGGATTCAATTGGAAACAAGGGCACCCTTGTGATCAGTGAATCACAAGGAGTCAATATCAACAAGAAAATCACAATTTGGTTCACACAATAAGCCATAAATAATCAAACAGTCACCAGATATTGCTCAGATATGGGAAATAAGCAGTTATGCACAAATAAGCAGATATAGCATGAATAAGCCAACCATATTCAACAGGATGCATACACAAGCTATATAAACTATGAATAAGCACAAAAAAACTTAAATCAAACACTGAATCAAAGTAAATAACAAGAATCAAGCATAAACAGTTACTGATTAGAACACGGTGAATATGCAGAAACTTTTGCTGATCTAATTGACACTAAATCCAATTTCAATGCTTCAAATCTCTTTCCCTGGTGTAATTAACCTAGATTTAACACTTGTTAACCCTAGTCCATGATTAGATCTAGGTGTCCTCTAAATTTCAACCAATTTCACCAAGTAACAAAGATTTTATAGCCCTTTAATGGATTTGAGTGTTTCAAACTACAAAACCTACAAACAGATGAACAAGAGCACCAAGTAAACGGATACCAACAATAAACAACACAATACAACCACTTAACAAACCATAAAACCTGCTTGCACAGTTAACCTAAACACCCCTTAAAAACTTATTTTGATAAATTCTCAAAGGCTTATCCAGATTCAACCCACAAATCAAACTAACAACACGTCATAAACATCAAACAAAGCCAGATGAACAATAATCAACCACGAAAACACAGATTCAAGAACTATCATGCAAATTCACCAAAAATTCAGAAAATAAAGAGGAAATTGAAAAAGGAGAAGATGCAAACCTCCAAGACCTACATCCAGGTCCTGGATTGTTTGAGCTGAGGTACTAGCAAAACAAGTACCAACTTCCAATGCTGCTAAGATGAACAAATAATAAGGTGAGATCAAATAAACAAGCACTTTTCTGATTTTTGAAACCCAAGTTTTATCACTTAAAACCTTGCCTCAAAAACCTTCAAATATCAAAATGGAACTCAAAATTAGGCTATTCTAACACCAACTTTTAATAAACAAGAACAAGATTTCTCAAAATTCAGAAAATCAAATTTTATTAACTTAAAAAGGAATTACAAAGATTGATAGCCTAAAACTGGAACAAAAGCTCTCTCACAGGTTGAGGAGTCTTTTTATAGGTAAATGCTAGCTATGCACTATTCACAAACCCTAGAAGTGAAATTCCTATTTTATCCTTGAGGTCTTCTAGACGATTCTTGGTTGTGAGCTGTCCAAAGTAATCCTGAGTGTTCATTTTAGCTTTGTGATGAAGCAATGAGAGTGGGCTGTTGATCTTGCCACGTTGGATAACTTTGAGGTGAAGTTGTGTTTTGATTGGTTGAAAGGGAATTGGGGGTGGGGTCCATAGTGAGTGGGAGCGAGGGTTTTGATGTGGGATGTGTTTCTGCATGTGTGAATCACACATGTGCCAGAGTAATTGAAAATTACCCTTTGTTTAAGTGGAGTAATTTCTGGTTGGTGAAAAAGGTGAACAGTGGTGAGTTTGATCCGAATTTGGGGGAAAAAAGGTGTTTGGCGCGTGTTATGGGATTTGAACTTTCAGAATGGCCATTATAGTCCTTGTTCTTTGGTGAAATAGGTATAAAACGTTTTTCAGCCATGAAACTTACTTCCCTTTGTTATTTAAGTTTCATATTTCACACTTTTGGAACAAAACTTTGGTAAAAAGATATCAAGGGTTGTTTTTGCCATTTTTCCATAATTCAAGGACTGATCTTGGACATTGTTGATCTTCAAAGGTCTTCAATGCAACTTTAACTTCATAAGGGACCATAATTGGCAATTTAGAATTGTTGAGGGACTAAACTTGCCATTTCTTCAAAGTTGAAGGACCATTTGTGTAATTTTGACAAACTTAAGGGACCAAACTTGTAATTATGAATTCACAAGGGTTTTAAGTGTCATTTCTTCATTCATTGAGGATCAATCTTGTATATATTCAAGTCTTCAATGGTAAATGTTGGATAATTCATGAACTAGGGCCCGGTTCATTGTACGGCTTTGTTTCTCGTGTCCGTTTTTCCTTGTTTCTTGTGATCTTTTCTCTTTTTCACGATATCCATACCTAAAATACACAAGTAAACAAACACAAGCATATATATGGTATTTTATGACATTTTTATGCATTTAATGCCCGAAAAGAATGATGAGATCATGTATAAATGCCATCTCATCACTCCCCCATACTAAGCCATTGCCGTGCCCTCACACAATGCTAGAATAAAGTATCTAAGCATCACCAAAGTTCAATTTATTAACCTTTATTGAAGAGTAAAAGACTTGCAACATACTACGAAGATGTGTAAAGACATAATGTATGATTTTCATCACAAATGTGACTTTTAGGGTCAAAGAATAGAAACAAGCAAATGCCCCTTAGAGTAAACTTTGTCATCCTTCATTGTCATACATTCCATGCTAAGTGCAAAAACGAGATCATTGATGGTACAAGTCATAATGCTAACACTACTCATACTTCCAAATTGTGTAATACTTTTTCTCCCCGCAATCCTAGTTATTATAAAAGGAAATGGGTTACTAGCATTTTTTAACTATTTGTCATGGATCACAAGTGATTCATATTGACTTATTTGAGTAGTTATTAGTCCGAAAGCAAAGTAGCACGATTTAATTGATAGTTAGCCGAAGGACAAAATCTTTTAAAACGGCTTCTCGTGTATCTCCTTAAGTTCATATCTTGGCATAACTCGTTTCACGATTTGAGACCTTTGTCGGACCGATATTTGGCATGTACTTCATACCTTAAATCTTGGGAAGACGTTCTTGAAACTATGGTCTTCTCTTCATATATTTGGAATTTCTTCACTTGACGTTTTTGAGAGATTCTTCATATTTGGACCACGACTTCATCATTTTTCTTCAATCTTTACTTTGGCTTTTGATATACAACGATCCGTCTCCTTTTCGGACTTGGATATATTCATCCTCATACCTTGTAAGGGTCTTTTCAAATAGATTTTCTCCATGATCTTTAGGGGAGTAATTGCTTTTCGTCGTGTGTCTCGATCCTTCATATTGATTTAGGAATAATGATACTTCACATCATCTTGGATCTTTAGCAACAAAATAGGGCTCCTCATGCCTTGTTAGGGCCTTTTTGGATGATCACCAATCTTTGCGCCCCGCTTCAATAAGTTATGCCTTGGCTATGAACTCTATTCAACCCCGAGCAACTTTTAAACGATCTTGCGCTAGAGGCTAAGTAACCTTTCAAATCGTACGACCTTACTTATTGCAATTATTTTTATTCCTAATGCATTGATCTTATGGGAAGAAAAAGCCACAATTAAAAACATATGAGATTTTGAAAGAACATTTTCATGTTCTACGTTTAGCATGATCACTTGTCTAACTCTATCATCTCTTGTTCTTCACTATATAAGGACCTCTAATTAAAGAGACTCGTGAATACTTAGCCATGCAAGTCAAAATTAAGCCAAATTTGGATTAGCTTTCATTAAGACTATATCAAATCAAAGTTTTGGGTTTTCAAGCCACCTATAGGATCTTTGCACTTTCTTAGACTTTTTCAAGTTTAGAGAATGCATTTTATAGTTCCCTTGATAAGTGACTTTCTAGGATCAATTATAGGAACTTGCGAAAAGTTCTTGTTCTTAACCCGTATGAGTTAAGACTTTCGCGTTTTAAAGCTCCCTATATAAAAGTCTAGCAAAACTTGAATTGAGCGGGTTAAGGAATGTAAATGGCTCCAAATGCCCATCAAGTACAAAATTATCTCTTATTCTATCCAACGGAAAATATACATTCGTGTCTTAAAAACACTTATGAAAACTAAGAAAAACTTTAAAATTTGGCCATTTTTTAGCCTTTATTAGCAACAAAAACAAAACATTGAAAGTTGGAAAGCGTGAGGGCGTAGCAAAGCAAGTACCTATTCACCCCCATACTAAAAGTAAACATTGTCCTCAATGTTTCGAGTCTAAGGGTGGAGCACCCCCATACTAGAGACGAAGAATCGAATGCTTAGGATCTAGCATGGAAAGGGTGATCAACAATATATCTAAAGCCGTTTATTAAGTATGCTAAAAGATAATTGTTAGAACAATAAAGGATATGTCAATGGATTCGTGAAAAAGTTCTTCAAGCAAGCGATGGAGGCTCACGTAAACGAACACGAGAGTCTTCAATCGTAGATGATGATGATGATCTAGATAACACAATCAAAAACAACCACGAGACAACGATTTTGAAGGGTACAAGTCCCCTTATTAGTGAATAGTAAGCATAAAGGGATAAGCATGGGATCTCCCCCACGAGGCACCTCGTTTTTGATTACCGAGTCATGAACTCGACTCGATCCCCTCAATGCTAATTATCATTGGGGAAGGTGACTTGGTCGAGGGCAACCATTGAAGGAATTTCCCCACCAAAGTTGTGCTTAAGCCTATGTCCATTCACCTTGAAGTTAGGACCATCATCTTGAGCTAGCTCGATGGTCCCATAAGGAAACACTTGTGTAACGGTGAAACGACCCGACCAACGAGATTTCAATTTCCCGGAAAATATCTTAAGTCGAGAGTTAAAAAGTAACACTTGATCACCAACGTTAAAAACCCGGTTTTTAATCTTTGCATCATGAAACTTTTTAGTCTTTTCTTTGAAAATTAATGAATTTTCATAAGCATTATCTCTTAATTCATCCAATTCATTTAATTGTATTTTCCGGTGATCTCCCGCGGTCTTCAAGTCAAAGTTTGCATGCTTAAGGTCCCAATATGCCTTGTGCTCCAATTCAATGGGCAAATGACAATTCTAGCGGTCCTAAAGGCCCATAAAGCGTCATCGAGTTTGTCGGACCATGAAGCACGGTTTTCTCCAATCGACCTTTCTAAAATCCTCTTTAAAGCTCGGTTCGAAACCTCGACTTGCCAACTCGTTTGTGGGTGATAAGCCGTAGAAAGACGATGAGTAACTCCATATTTCTTTAAGACATTTTCGAATTGGTCATTACAAAAATGGGTTCCACGATCGCTTATAATAGCACGAGGGGTTCCGAACCGAGAGAATAGTTGTTTCAAAAACTTCACTACCACACGAGCATCATTAGTAGGCAAAGCCTTAGCTTCCACCCACTTAGAAAGGTAGTCAACCGCGACGAGGATATACTTGTTACCATGAGATGATGGGAACGGCCCCATAAAGTCTATTCCCCATATGTCGAAAATCTCACACACTTGAATTATGTTTTGCGGCATTTCATCACGTTGTGGCGATTTTCCTTGACGTTGGCACGAATCACACGACTTCACAAGTGCGTGTGCATTACGATATATAGAAGGCCAAAAGAAGCCGGCATCGAACACTTTCTTAGCCGTGAGATTAGCACCGTGGTGACCACCCGTGGGTCCCTCGTGACAAGCTCTAAGGATATTGGAAGCTTCGGCACCAAAAACACAACGTCGAACGAGTTGATCCGCACAAACCCGAAAGAGATAAGGGTTGTCCCAAAAATAAAACTTGACGTGACGAAAGAATTTTCGCTTTTGTTGTGTCGTCATACCCTTGATTATGAAATTGCCCGCATGGTAATTTGCAATGTCGACAAACCATGGGGTGGTGTCTTTAGAATTCACTACACCGAGAGTCTCGAGAGGAAATGTTTCGGTGATTTCCTTGTTCTCGAAAACATCTTTGTGAGGATCTTCTAGACGAGAGAGATGATCGGCCGCTAGATTCTCGGCTCCTTTTTTGTCAAGCACGGTGACATAAAATTCTTGGAGGAGGAGCATCCAACGAAGCAATATCGGCTTAGCATCTTGCTTAGCTAAGAGATACTTGATAGCCGAATGGTCGGTATACACGATGCTTTTAGTTAAGACGAGATAAGGTCGGAATTTCTCAAAATCATAGACCACGGCAAGGAATTCCTTTTCCGTTGTGGTGTACTTTAATTGAGCCTCGGTCATCGTCTTACTAGCATAATGGATAGGACGGAAATACGTGTCATAACGTTGCCCTAAGACGGCCCCTATAGCATAATCACTTGCATCGCACATGATTTCAAAGGGTAATTCCCAATTAGGAGCAACAAGAATGGGAGCTTCGGTAAGTTTCCTTTTGAGAGTTTCGAAAGCTCTAACACAATCCTCATTGAAGTTAAAAGGAGCATCCTTCTCGAGAAGGTGTGTCATAGGTCGAGAGATTTTCGAAAAGTCATTGATGAAACGACGATAAAAGCCCGCGTGGCCTAGGAAACTCCTAACTCCCTTAAAGGTTTTGGGATGAGGTAACTTGGCGATGACGTCTACCTTAGCTTTATCGACCTTAATCCCCGCTTTAGAGACCTTATGTCCTAAGACGATTCCTTGTTTACACATAAAATGACATTTTTCCCAATTAAGCACAAGATTGGTTTCTTCACAACGTTTTAACATTTGCTCGAGATTAGATAAACACGAAGTGAACGAATTGCCAAACACCGAAAAGTCATCCATAAACACTTCCATCGACTTCTCGATCATATCGTGAAAAATCGCCATCATACACCGTTGAAACGTACCCGGTGCATTACAAAGTCCGAAAGGCATCCTACGATAAGCAAACGTTCCATAGGGACACGTAAACGTAGTCTTCTCTTGATCACGAGGGTCGATAGGGATTTGAAAGTAACCGGAAAAACCATCTAAAAAGCAATAGAATTCATTTCCCGCGAGTCGCTCCAACATTTGATCCATGAAGGGCAAAGGAAAGTGGTCTTTACGAGTGGCGTCATTTAACTTTCGGTAGTCAATACACACTCTCCAACCGGTCACAACACGAGTGGGAATTAACTCGTTGTTTTCATTGGGCACAACGGTCATTCCTCCCTTTTTAGGGACACAATGGATTGGGCTCACCCATGGGCTATCGGAGATAGGATAAATCATTCCCGCGTCAAGGAGTTTTAACACTTCCTTTTTAATGACATCGTGATTTTTGGGATTCACCCTTCTTTGACTTTGAATTTCGGGTTTGTAGTCCTCCTCCATTAAAATCTCGTGAGTACAAAATTTTGGGTCAATACCCTTAATGTCGGAAATTTTCCACGCAATTACCCCTTTATGAGCCTTAAGAACTTTCAAGAGCTCGGTTTTTTCATCATTAGCAAGACCTCTTGCAATAATAACCGGCAACTTGTCATCACCTTCCAAGAATGCGTATTCAAGGTGAGAAGGAAGATCTTTCAATTCAAGGATAGGTGGTTCCTCGATTGAAGATTTTGGTTCAACAATCATAACTTCCATCGGCGGAAGAAATGGTGGATTAGAAGTATCATCACTAATCAACACCTCATCTTCATTGTCGATTTCATTTGAAGTGAGATCGCCTCCTTGGAATGGAGTGAGATTTGGTGTAGAATTAGCAAGAATCGGATCCAAAATAGTGGGATTGCCACTTGACGAGCTATCGGAAAAACCTAACACTTCTTGTGAAAACTCATCGCAAACCACATCAACGATGTCAATGTGATTGATGGTAGCGATTGCATAAACATGAGAAGGTTTCGAGTTTTGAGTAGCGTTTATAACAATTTCCTCTTCGTTAAATCTCAAAGTGATAGTTCTTGCATGAACGTCGATAAGCGATCTCGAGGTGTCTAAAAATGAACGACCTAAAATTAGAGGAACTTGAGGATCCGCGGGGATGTCAACTACTATAAAATCAACGGGATAGTAGAACTTCCCCACTTTCACGAAAACATCTTCGGCTACTCCACATGCTAAAATCGTAGAATGATCGGCCATCTCGATAGACATGTTCGAAGGAATAAGAGCCGGAAGCGAAAGCGATTTCCAAATGGAAAATGGCATCAAATTAATGCTCGCACCAAGATCGGCCAAGGCGAGGCGTTCTTTCATATCTTGTATGTCACAAGGAATGAGAAACTTTCCGAGCTCACCAGCTTTTTCCGGTATGCGGTTAAGATAAACCGAAGAACAATTAGCAAGCTTTGAAAGCTTTTCCTTATCGCTCATCATACTTTTAAAAGTGGAAGCGAAACGAGGCATATACAACAACGCGTCGGCTAAACTCACATCAAAATGCACTTGTTGAAACATTTTTATAAAAAGCTCGATTTGTTGTTTGTTACGTTCTTGCAATTTCTCTTTGTTTCGTCTCGAAGGGTAAGGTAAGGGTGGTGTGGGTTGGACATTAGGCAACGGCCTTGGAATCTCGGGTTCCACAATTGGTATTGGTTCAACCGTAGGAGTGGTTTGAGCGGTACTTCGTGGGATTGTAATGTGCTCCTTTCGACCATCACCTCGGGTTCTTTCTCGAATTCCTTCTCCGTAGAAGTACTTGGACGAGAGATTGGTTCCTTGAAAGTTTTACCACTTCGTGTAGTAATAACCTTCATTTTTCCCTTCGGATTTGCAATGGTATCACTAGGAAGACCACCCGAGGAAGAGGGTTTACACATGATTGCTTCAAACATTTTTGCCATTCGGTCCTCAAATTTTGATTGCCTAGCATCCGCTTTTAACAATTCTTGTTAATCTCATGTTGTCCTTGTTCCATCTTTTGTTGGTTTTGTTGAAGACGTTGGACATTTCCTTCCATTTTATTTGCATGATTTTTAAGTTCATTAGCAAGTTTGTTTTTAAGCTCATTTTTCAACTCAGATCTTAAGCTAATCATCTCACGTTGCATGTTATCAAACTTAGCATCATTTGCTTTAGCATAATCCAAAAATTCTCCTTGAAGATTTTTAGTGTGAGCATTTTGAAAACCTTGTGTAGTGTTTTGAAAATCACGGTTTTGGTTTTGATTAGTAACTTGTCCATTCCCACTTTGATAATTCCCCTTGTTGTCGTTACGTGAATTGCCTTGGTAATTACCACCTTGGTTGTTGTTTCAATAGTTATTAGCATTTTGATTTGGTGGAGCTTGATTTGGGCGGGAACCTTGGCCGTTTTGGTTATAAGTTCCCGTTGCTACATAAGCACTCGAAGTGTTACCATCCGCGGTAATGCACTCGGAAAGATCATGAGCTCCACCACAAGACAAACAACTCTTAGCAACCGCTTTAACCGAAGCGGAATTCGAAGCTTCTTGAGCTTTCCAATGAGACATAAGATTAGCAAATCTATCGAAAAACCGATTTTCCTCATTAGCTTCATCATGTAAGGCATTAATGCTACAAGACGATGACGACGATGACGAACCCAAATTGGCAACACTCGGTGTGTTACGAGGGCTATAAACCTTAGATCTATTCTCGATAATCTTTAAAGCTTCATCGGTCGTTTTGCACAAAAAATTACCACCCACGGCGGCATTCAAGTAATCTCGTTCATGATCATTAAGCCCATTATAAAAAGTATCAATTTGATGCAATTCCGAAAAATCATGGTGTGGACATTCATGTAACATTTCTTTAAAGCGTTCCCATGCCATTGAAAAACTTTCATTATTTCTTTGAACAAATCTTGAAATCTCATTTTTCAAATGTGTTGTTTTAGATAGTGGAAAAAACTCGTTCACAAACTTAGAAACGAGATCACCCTATGTCAAAATCAAATTTGGCGGTTCTTTCTCAAGCCAAATTTTAGCGGGTCCATCTAACGAGTATGGAAACAACATCATCTTAATGGCATCATGTGGAACATCCTTAAACTTGCTAGTAGCGGTGAGACGGTTAAAATTCCTAATGTGATAATGCGGGTTGTCTTTCTCATGACCTCTAAACTTATTTGCTTGCAACATCGACATTAAACCCGTCTTGATCTCGAAATTCTCCGCAAGGATAGCGGGACTCACAATGGCCTCTCCAAAACCCTCGGTGGGTGCTTGTAGCAACTCCATCATAGTACGATTAGCCATGACGACTTCTTGTTCTACAATAGGTTCAACAATTGGAGTTTGTTCTTCAATCAACGTCTCTTGACTGGCTTGCTTTTGAAGACGTTTACGAGCTCGTTTTGCTTGATTACGAGTGATCATAAACTTCACGAAGAATGGGAGGTGAGCAAAGAAGATTTTTTTTTCAATTTTTTTATTTTTTTATTTTTTTGTTTTTGATTGTTTTTAACTTTTTTTTTTGGATTTTGGTGTATCTTCGTAGACAACAATCTACCAAATCTCTCCTCGAATCAAACTCTTGATTAAAGAAGCCTCAAAGGAATGAAAACGATCACATGGAGTGAATGCCTTCGAATGACTTTAGAACTTTTGTGAAAACCAAATTGTTCAAGAGGGTTTAATCACAAAGAAAACAAGCAAATATATTATACGTAATAATACTTTGGGCGGCAAAACCCTCGATTAGCCTTCAATCTCAAAAGACTCACAAGCAAGCGGGGAAACGAGGCAGCGCGAAGCACTTAAGAGCCTTTTTCCTTAGGGTATATTTTATAATACCCGCCTTATACCCACCTTATAGTTCGTATTTTTCAAAATCGAGCTTCACGAAAGTATTTATCTATTTTTGCCTTTTTCTTTTTGTTTGAGATTCGAATACAATAATTAGGAGATCAAATCCCAATTAAGGTTGTGTTTTCACACTTTTGGAGATATTTTGTATTGATTGTGATACTTAATACAATATAGTAATAATAATTTCACAAGAAAAACCAAGAAAACCGATAATACGTATTAGTAGATTTCTACTAATACAAATACTATATATGGTTAATATTAAAAACAACAAGACAAATTAATCACGACACACCTCCCCGGCAGCGACGCCAAAATGATTGTGTAAATTACGACCTTTAGGAAAAGGAGCGTAAAAGCGGTCAGTATTAAGTGATGATTTAGAAAAATCAAACACTAATGACCCAATGAAGTTCCAAGTTCGTTTCCCAAGGAGGTATATGTGTGTGACTAAGATGTAAATGATTTGAGATTAATATTGGTTTAGAAAGGGATGAGAAAAGAGGATGACGAAAACGTGAAAATTATTACTACGACGACAAAACGTAAAACCGTAAAACACGCTAAAATAAAAATTAATTCTAAAAATTACCAAAAATTCACCAAAAATTAAAATAAATAAACTAAGAGTTTACCAATGATCAAAACTTTTTCAAACCTTTTAAATAATTAAATATTCAATTTTTAAATGCTAATTAAAGCCCTAAAAATCAAATAAATTATAAAAAAGCCCAAATAAAGATTATTCAATTGGTAAACCTCTAAAATGACCTAAAAAGATTAAAAACTATTTTTAGAGATTTTTTAAACTAATACAAACTATTTAAAATGATTTAAAAACTATTAAAAATTAAAATAATTATAAAAATTAATCTAAAGATGATAAAATTATTCTAAAAGTTGCAAAAATCCTATTTTAATGTATTTAAGATAAGAAAAATGTAAAAAGTTGAAAAATGTGAAATTTGAAAAAAAATAATAATAAAATAATATTAAAAATCCAAAAAATATAAAAAATTCTAAAAACTTGCAAACTAGTTTATTTTAACCTAAATAATCAGAAAATGAAAGTGAAATGACCAGAATACCCCTATTGGGCCCTCAAATGGGCCAAAACCAAAAACAATCCACTTAAATGGGCTTTTTAGCCCAAAAAGTCAAACATGGCCCAATTAACTTGGAAAAGCCCAATCTGACTCAAAATTTGATTCTAAACACAAAACTCTAAAGGCCCAAAAGCTGAAAGTGAGCTTATCACAACTTAATAAGCAAACAGCTTATTCTTATTGGGTTTTTTAGCCCATTAAGCAATAAGCTAATGCCATAAGCTCTAATTTGACACACAACCTTCTTTTGGGATGCTTAAGAGATATGTAAAAAGAAATTTTGAAAAAGCACACTCAATAAGTCAGAAATAAGCAAAGTACAATTTCACTAAAAGACAAAATAGTCGGGTTTGAGATTTAGGGCACCTCAGAACTTGATTCAACTTGCAAAATGTCACAAATGAACTCAATAAGCCAAATCAATCAACAAAATTCCAATAAGAAAAACCAATAAGCCAGAATGAACCAATAAGCACTTATGAAAAAGTCAATTAAGTTGGTTTTCTAGTCAAACCCTAAAGTCAACCCACCAAATGCTCCAGTATGAACAAATGGGTCAAATGATGAGCACCTATTACAATATCCAAGTTGTTGCTGGTTAAAATAAGCTATTATAGCTTATTGATAAGCTGAAACCCAATTAACACTAGCAGGGGGAACTTTCAGTAGGAACTGGTTCCCACTGCTTTGACTATTTGACCAAGCTTTTTAGAGAGATTTAGTTGGATTCAATTGGAAACAAGGGCAGCCTTGTGATCACTGAATCACAAGGAGTCAATATCAACAAGAAAATCACAATTTGGTTCACACAATAAGCCAGAAATAATCAAACAGTCACCAGATATTGCTCAGATATGGGAAATAAGCAGTTATGCACAAATAAACAGATATAGCATGAATAAGCCAACCATATTCAACAGGATGCATGCACAAGCTATATAAACTATGAATGCACAAACAAACTTAAATCAAACACTGAATCAAAGTAAATAACAAGAATCAAGCATAAATAGTTACTGATTAGAACCAGGTGAATATGCAAAAACTTTTGCTGATCTAATTGACACTAAATCCAATTTCAATGCTTCAAATCTCTTTCCCTGGTGTAATTAACCTAGATTTAACACTTGTTAACCCTAGTCTATGATTAGATCTAGGTGTCCTCTAAATTTCAACCAATTTCACCAAGTAACAAAGATTTTATAGCCCTTTAATGGATTTGAGTGTTTCAAACCACAAAACCTGCAAACAGATGAACAAGAGCACCAAGTAAACAGATACCAACAATAAATAACACAATACAACCACTTAACAAACCATAAAACCTGCTTGTGCAGTTAACCCAAACACCCCTTAAAAACTTGTTTTGATAAATTCTCAAAGGCTTATCCAGATTCAACCCTTAAATCAAACTAACAACACCTCATAAACATCAAACAAAGCTAGATGAACAATAATCAACCACAAAAACACAGATTCAAGAACTATCATGCAAATTTACCAAAAATTCAGAAAATAAAGAGGAAATTGAAAAAGGAGAAGATGCAAACCTCCAAGACTTACATCCAGGCCCTGGATTGTTTGAGCTGAGGTACTAGCAAAACAAGTACCAGCTTCGAATGCTGCTAAGATGAACAACCAATAAGGTGAGATCAAATAAACAAGCACTTTTTTGATTTTTGAAACCCAAGTTTTATCACTTAAAACCTTGCCTCAAAAACCTTCAAATATCAAAATGGAACTCAGAATTAGGCTATTATAACACCAACTTTTAATAAACAAGAACAAGATTTCTCAAAATTCAGAAAATCAAATTTTATTAACTTAAAAAGGAATTACAAAGATTGATAGCCTAAAACTGGAACAAAAGCTCTCTCACAGGTTGAGGAGTCTTTTTATAGGCAAATTCTAGCTATGCACTATTCACAAACCCTAGAAGTGAAATTCCTATTTTATCCTTGAGGTCTTCTAGAGGATTCTTGGTTGTGAGCTGTCCAAAGTGATCCTGAGTGTTCATTTTAGCTTTGTGATGAAGCAATGAGTGTGGGCTGTTGATCTTGCCACGTTGGATAACTTGGAGGTGAAGTTGCGTTTTGAGTGGTTGAAAGGGAATTGGGGGTGGGGTCTATTGTGAGTGGGAGTGAGGGTTTTGATGTGGGATGTGTTTCTGCATGTGTGAATCACACATGTGCCAGGGTAATTGAAAATTACCCTTTGTTTAAGTGGAGTAATTTCTGGATGGTGAAAAAGGTGAACAGTGGTGAGTTTGATCCGAATTTGGGGGAAAAAAGGTGTTTGGCGCGTGTTATGGGATTTGAACTTTCAGAATGGTCATTATAGTCCTTGTTCTTTGGTGAAATAGGTATAAAACATTTTTCAGCCATGAAACTTACTTCCCTTTGTTATTTAAGTTTCATATTTCACACTTTTGGCACAAAACTTTCGTAAAAAGATATCAAGGGTTGTTTTTGCCATTTTTCCATAATTCAAGGACTGATCTTGGACATTGTTGATCTTCAAAGGTCTTCAATGCAACTTTAACTTCATAAGGGACCATAATTGGCAATTTAGAATTGTTGAGGGACTAAACTTGCCATTTCTTCAAAGTTGAAGGACCATTTGTGTAATTTTGACAAACTTAAGGGACCAAAATTGTAATTATGAATTCACAAGGGTTTTAAGTGTCATTTCTTCATTCATTGGGGATCAATCTTGCATATCTTCAAGTCTTCAAGGGTAAATGTTGGATAATTCATGAACTAGGGCCCGGTTCATTGTACGGCTTCGTTTCTCGTGTCCGTTTTTCCTTGTTTCTTGTGATCTTTTGTCTTTTTCATGATATCCATACCTAAAATACACAAGTAAACAAACACAAGCATATATATGGTATTTTATGACATTTTTATGCATTTAAAGCCCGAAAAGAACGATGAGATCATGTATAAATGCCATCTCTTCAACGTGCCTTTCATGCGAGTAAACATGAGGATGGACAATCTGTGAGCTCCTACGTCTTAAAGATGAAGGGCTAGAGAGAGAATTTGGAACGTTTGGATCACCCCGTGTCATTGAAACTTGCAGTTAGCCTAATTTTAGCCTCACTGAACAAGGATTATGATAGGTTCGTGCAAGATTACAATATGCATGGCCTGGGGAAGACAATACTAGAATTACATGCCATGCTAAAGCTACATGAGAAAACTTTTCCAAAGAAGGTTGCACCCGCTAACACCAATACCATTAATGCTATTAGGACAGGAAGGATCCAAAAGCCTAATCATAAGGCTAAACCGTCTAATGCTGTAAAGGGTAAGAATCATGGCAAAGGGAAGAAAGTAGCAAACTTTACTCCCTGAACCAAGATTCCCCCTCCACCAAAGAGAGAGAATCCTGCTAAGGATGCCATTTTTCACCAATGCGGTGACATTGGTCACTGGAAGAGAAACTATCCAGAGTATCTCGCTGAGTTGTGGAAGAAAAAGAATTCCTCTCAAGAAGCTAGCACTTCAGGTATCTTCACTATAGAACTCTTTACTTTTCCTAATAAACCTTGGGTTTATGACACTGGTTGTGGTACACAAATTTGTAATACTAATCAGCGTCTAAGGATAAGTAAGAAGCTGAAGCCAGGAGCTTTGAACTTGTACGTGGGCAATGGTCATCGTGCAGCTGTTGAAGCCATTGGTGTTTTTCAAATATTTCTCCCTAGCAGACTAGTTGTTATTTTGAATAATTTTCATTACGCACCTTCTATTTCTAGAGGGATTGTTTTAGTTTCTTGTTTGTATGACGAAGGTTTTGTTAACCGTTTTGAGAATAATGCAAGTATTTCAGTTTCTAAAGATAATATGTTTCATTTTAGTGCTATTCCTAGTAATGGTATTTATGAAATTGATATGTGTGATTCTAATGCGAACAATAGTTCTATGTATGCTATAAGCAAGAAAAGGGCCAAATCTAATTTGGACTCTACATTGTTATGGCATTGTCGCCTTGGCCACATAAGCAAAAAGCGCATTAAGAAATTACAATCTAATGGATTGCTTAAGTCAAACGATGATGATTCCTTCGACAATTGTGTTTCATGTTTATCTGGTAAGATGAAACGTAAACCTTATTCACATCAAGTGGAGAGGGCTAAAGATCTACTTGGACTCATACACACTGACGTGTGCGGCCCATTTAGAACCGTGTCAGGACAAGGTGTAAGTTACTTCGTCACTTTCACTGACGACTTTAGTCGTTATGGTTATGTTTACTTGCTAAAGCATAAACATGAAGTGTTTGAAACATTTAAGGTGTTTCAAAAGGAAGTAGAAAATCAACTCGGTAAAACCATAAAGGCGCTACGTTTGGATCATGGAGGTGAATTTATGAGTTATGAATTTTTGGAGCATCTTAAGGAACATGGAATAGTTTCCCAAAGAACTCCTCCATATACACCACAACATAATGGTGTGTTTGAGAGGAGAAATAGAACCCTACTTGATATGGTTCGTTCCATGATGGCCCAAACAACTCTTCCAAAATCCTTTTGGGATTATGATCTTGAGTCTGTTGCGCGCATACTCAATATGGTTCCAACTAAGAAGGTTGAAAAGACTCCATACGAAGTATGGTATAGGTAAGCCCCTAAGTTGTCTTACTTAAAGGTCTGGGGATGTGAGGCTCTTGTTAAGCGTGACACGCTTATCAAACCAGACAAACTTGAGCCCTGATCTGTTAAGTGTATCTTTGTAGGATACCCAAAGGAAACGATGTGTTACTCCTTCTACTACCCACCCGAGAACAAAGTTATTGTTGCTCGTAATGCTGAATTCCTAGAGAGTAATCTTATGAATCCAGAAGCAAGTGGGAGTATAGAAGATCTTCAAGTAATTCAAGATGAAGGTATACATCCTTCTGAAAACATTAGCAATCATGAAGAGGATGATCAAGAAATTGATAAACCTATAAGTGATATAGCTCCCATTCAAAAGTCTATAAGGACTAAGCGTGCTCTTGACCGTATGTGTTTATACATTGACGTTGAGGAACATGAGTTAGGTGATCATAATGAACCCACTAACTACAAGGCTGCATTAGCAGATCCTGAATCTGAAAAATGGCTGGAAGCTATGAATGTAGAGATGCAATCCATGAAAGACAATGATGTCTGGATCTTAGTTTACCTACCTCCAAACGCTAGAACCGTTAGTGGTAAATGGTTGTATAAGAAGAAGACCGACATGGATGGCAATGTACACACCTTTAAAGCTCGAAATGTAGCAAGGGGCTTCACTCAAACCTACGGGGTTGATTATGAAGAGACCTTCTCTCCTATTGCAGATATCAAAGCTATAAGGATTCTCTTAGCCATAGCCGCGTTCTATGACTATGAGATTTGGCAAATGGATGTTAAAATCACTTTCCTCAATGGACTGCTTTACGAAGAAGTCTATATGAAGCAACCTGAAGGTTTTGTCAATCCAAAGTATCCAAACCGTGTATGCAAGCTTCAAAGATCCATTTATGGACTTAAGCAAGCATCAAGGCAATGGAACAAGAGGTTTGATGATGAAATCAAGAACTTTGGTTTCAATCAAAATTTCGATGAGCCATGTGTATATATCAAAGCTAGTGGGAGTAAAGTAGTGTTTCTTGTCCTGTATGTTGATGACATATTGTTAATGGGAAAAGACATTCCAATGTTTCAAAGTGTAAAAGCTTACCTTAGAAGGTGTTTTTCAATGAAGGATTTGGGAGATGATGTGTATATACTTGGAATCAAGATCATACGTGATAGACCTAGACGGTTAATTGGTTTATTTCAAAGTGCTTACATAATAAGATTTTGAAGAAGTATAACATGGATGATTCCAAACGTGGCTTTATTCCCATGCAAACTGTATCAAAATTATCTAAGACTCAAGGAGCATCTACACCTGGTGAGGTGAGACGCATGCAGAGAGTTCCTTATGCTTCAGCAATAGGATCAATCATGTATGATGTTAGATGTACAAGACCAGATGTTGCGTTCTCTCGGAACATGACAAGCCGATTTTTGCAAAATCCTGGTGAAACTCACTGGACTGCTGTTAAGAAAATTCTGAGGTATCTTAGGCATACCAAAGACATGTTTCTTGTTTATGGAGGAGATATGAAAAAAGAGCTCATGGTTGCTTACTACACTAATGCTGGATATCTTACGGATGCTGATGACACGAAGTCTCAGACTAGATATGTTTTCATGTTGAATGGAGGTGTTGTTAGCTGGAAAAGTGCAAAACAGACCATCCATGCAAACTCATCTATAGAGGCTGAGTATATAGCCGCTTCGGAGGCTGCTAAAGAGGAAGTTTGGATTAGGAAGTTTATTTCTGGGCTTGGTGTTGTTCTCACAAATAATGAACCTATGACGATGTATTGTGACAATACTGGAGCCATTACTATAGCTAATGAACCAGGAATCACTAAAGGTGCGAAACATTATCGTTTCAAAGTTTGTGGGTTTGCTATTATAGATCCGGTGGTCTAGATGGGTGGTGCAAGGTGGTGGAAGCCATGGATGAAGTAGAGAGAGAAGGTTGTGTGTGAAAGAAAGAAAATTTTATTAAACTCAAAATGAAAACACAAGCAACACCCCTCCTTGGAAGCCTTGGAGGGGTATATATAGTCACACACCACACCTAAACTATACAACGTTTCCTAGTCTAGTCTATGCGTGTGTGACTATGATAACTAATGGGAATTATTAAATGTCATCACATAAAGTGAATTTCCAACAATCTTCCCCCATGGGACGACGTGTAGAATTCCTTACAATATTTTTCCTAACAAGTACATAATGATTAATAACAAAAGCTTTCATGAAGCGTCCAATGTTTATGATGTCTTCTGAGGCCTTTGACTTCAAGTCTTCACTTTAAAACGACACATCTTTTGAAGTAACTTGTAGTAGAAATATTGTTACGGCATGAGCTAAGTAATCCATATACTTCTGGTTAAGGAGAAGCTTCTGAATTAACTTCCCCCTAATTCATGCCACATAAACTTGATGTAGAAGCTTTTAAATAGCTTCCCCCCAAACCGACAATCCTCATAAGCAACTTCAAAGCTTTCAATAAAGCTTAGAATGATTAAGCGCACAACGGAATTTAACAAGCAAACCCCATCATATGAAATGATAATGTTGCTAAGAGAGATTGAAAGTTTGGGGCACACCAAGTAGATCAACAAATTCTCTTCTCACGCTTGAATAATTCTTCTGAATTTTTTTCCCCCTAAGAGTTCAAGTTATGCATACTAGAAAGAATCAAGACATTTCTTCCCCCACATAGTTGAAGAAAATAAACCAATCTCAAGTATGAAGCTCAAATACTGGAGTAGACACTTTATCCCATTCATGAAGTTGACATCGTAACACCAGAGTCAATTAAGTCCCAGAAATGCACATATCTTCTTCGGGAGATGCACCAGAGTCAATTAAGTCCCAGAAGTGCATATCTCTCCATATAGGATAATGATGATGAATAATTGCAACATCAAAATAATTAAACATCGAATCAGTAGTGTACCGTTTAGAGATTGATAACGCCACGAGTTAAAACACTGATTTTCTCTACGGTTATGACAAATGTCTTCCCGGAATGTCTTCAAATCAAAAGAAGGTATGAAGTTCATCACGTGTACTCGTTGTGCGTTCAATATGTCTTCTTCTTCCCCTTGATGGTTTCGAAATTCGGAACCAGCAATAAATCGTACACACATGTACCTGAAATCTCGTGAGAATAATAAATAAGCTGAATTATATACTTTGTGAGAATCAGCTACTAATCAAAATTCTCTACTCATAAACTCTCCATGGCCATCTTTACCAACCCACTTGTAAGAAATTTTAAGTGACTACTGATGGAATCTATTATATCTAATAAAACCGAGTTTTTTACAAGTCTTTAAAGTAGTCAATGTACAAGTCTATAAGCATAACCTAATTAATTTTTTCCTTAAATACGGAACATTCTTTTGTCGCCACGTGGACTTATTAATTTTTCAAAACTATTTTTTTAATCACATAAGATTTTGTATTAAAAGGTTTGACCAAGCCACTTTTGATCGAAGTTAAGTAAATATATCATTTCCTATATTAGCTCAACTTAATTTAGAAAACCATTCTATAATTAACTTTTTTTTTTGCACCATTACAAGCAGTAACAAAAAATGTATAAATGAGATGTAAATTTCTAAAAAAATTATTAGTTATGATTTAAACGTGTATAACAAGAATTTAAATTCTATTTTTGAACTTTATCATATAACATACTAACAAAACGTGTGTACTCTTTTTAGTCTTGCCAATCCTATTTTTCTAGAAAATAACGTTCATAAAAAGAAGATTATAAAATAACAAAACGTGTTAGTAATAAGGTTGTTGCGATTTTTTGTTTAGTAACTAGCACTATTTTTAATAGTTTTTATTCAAGAGATAACTATAACGTGTGAAATGCTTATATACTTTTTTTTAATCTAAAAAATTAATGATTTATAACTTTAAACTAATTATTTAAATATTGTAACAACTTCCTTTTTCTATCTCTTATTTTGAATTTTGATTTGTTATAATTAATTCAATACCATAAAATCAATATACGCTCCTCCAATAAATGTCCGTGCATTCAAAAAATATCTTAAAATAACTTTGCGATGTTGGCTATATATATTTCATTCATCGTTTAACATCAACCTTAAAATCCCATATTAATCTATACTAATGTGTTTTGTGTATGCTTTGATTAACTTCAACTAATAAAAACTAATAATTTTGTTTTTGATTATGCATGTTAAATGTAATCACATAAAATAGCATCAACCAGTGCGAATTCTATGCACCTCCACCACCAGGAGGAAGGTCAGTTAAACCTATCGTAACACCAGGTACCACTTCATACGAATAAAGTCATTTTGTTTTTTATGTAATAATATATTATTGCCGATGTACATTTTTTTTGCTGAATGTTTAATGCATGTCTAAAATCAAAACTATTTCAAGTTTAGTTGATAAATAATCAACCACTACATTTTAACATGTTGGTTCTTGATGTTGTTATTTTGATGCAACATGTCATCTGGTGTTGATTGTAAGGAAAATGTGTTATGCTAGGAAAATTTTTTATGATATGGATTTTACTACTTATAGCTTCACATTGATCTTTTGCTTTTGTTTTATCTTTTTTCTGGTAGAATAATAGCTTAATATGCGTGCCTTTTTAAATTTTCATGTAGGCTTTTAATTATGAAATGTGCTCCAAATAATGTCGGTCTGTTCATGGCGCGGTAACTTTGCACTCACCTTGCTGATTTGAAACTGAATAAGCATTAGCAAATTCAAACAACATTGCTGCCTACTAGGATCGGTTCTGATAAGAGAGCTATTCGCGATGATGAACAATGTGTCAGTGATGACCAAATGACTTCAACACGTATTTTTGTTTTCTCCCTTGCTTGTGTATTTGATTATGTTACTGGACTTCATAAGGATGGTGTCACCAGCCATTATAGAGAAATAGATATGACGTAAGTCGTTGGCTATAAATATTTTTTATGTTATATATTACTTGATAGAAACTATACCAATGGAAAACTATTTAAAAACTTTATCTATCCATATATTTTGCACCAAGTATTATAGAACACAAATAAAAGTATTTATGGTCAAAGTTGTACACAGAAGACCGAAAAAATTTAAAATGAACATTTAATATGGGACGGAAGGAGTATAAATTATTTAAATGCCATGGTCTTCTGTTTAGGAGCTGATTTCTAGTATGTTGTGAGAGTGTTAATTTTTTGTTGCATTGGTGGTAAGATGACACCAAATTTTCAAGTGCAAAAGTTGATAAATGCATAATACCCTAAATGGGTAGTTGTCACCCACGATTCATTAAAGGTATATGCAAAATCAAATTTTCAGTTTACAAATGGAAAAAGGTAAATCGAGTACGTCAACTTTCAAAAATAAGTTTCCGAAGTAACTAATATTGTGTTTTGATTAGTTACTTGGAAAATGGTATATTTCAAGCTGAACAATTAACTTGAAAATTGTTATTCATAAGTCATTAGCAACAACACGAAGCCTTTTAATTTTGTACCATTTTAGTAAGGGATGTGATTTGCAAACTCCATAAAATGATTGGCACACTCAAAATGTGTGTGTTGACATTTTTATCCTTAATGCCTGTGTTAAAAATTGGCCACACTACTTAATGCAAGGGTACAAATGTCAACATACACACATTTTAAGTGTGTTAATCATTTTATGGAGTGTGCAAATCACCTCCCAGTAGGTAAGTAGGCAAAAACATAAATAACTCGTTTTGCTTAATAATTCTCTTCCTTTAACGCATGGGAAAAATCTTGAAATGACCCAAGGTTGTACCCACTTTCCCAAAATGCACCAACCAAATAAAAATTTCCTAAAATGCCTTATGCAACTTATTCAACTTATGCGACTTTTCCAAAAATAGAAAAAAAAATCAAAAATTTCTCAAAATTTTGCCATTTTTGGAAAAGTCGCATAAGTTGAATAAGTTGCATAAGACATTTTGAGAAATTCTCATTTGGTTGGTGCAAAAAGGGAAAAAATGTAACACTTTGGGGTATTTCAAGAATTTTCCCTTAACGCATTAGGTACTCATTGCTAAGGACCATTTGTTGTCATGACGACCCGTAAAATAAGTACAATACGCTGTAATTACGACCCGATCATGAACCATGAATCTCGCATGCTACGTTAAGGGAGTTGCGGTTAATCGTATGTGTAAATTTTCTTTTGATTATAAGGGTTTGATAGTTTTATGTTAGATGACAACTACTAATGGTGCAAAATTGCTTTTGATTTTGGATTGATAATAACCTTGATCACGGGTCTATATAAGCTACTGATAATGTGGTTATGTTCTTCTAAATCTCGTCAAGTACTGAGACACGTGTTAGTAACTTATGCCTTCACAATGTGCAATGTCATTTACTACATTTTTCAACGTTACTTAAAAAATACCCGTGAATTTCACGGGTCTTTTAGCTAGTGAACCAGATACATCAAACATGAAACTGAATAAAAATCCTTCGATCTTGTGACTTAAGCTTGCACTATTGTTGAATGAGGAGCGGTGGAGAAATCTCTAAGTACCCAATACATTGCTGAAGAAGTATAAAAGCACAACACCTCTTGAAATTATCCACGTTGACTATGCGCGTGACACTAAGTACAATAAAGTAGCTCATTAAAGTGATAGTTATCCGGGTCATCAACCAACCACCCCGAACCCGGAAACTAGATAAACAAGTCTTCATTCTAAGATTAAGCACGGACAAGTTATCTTTCAAAGATAAAATAAGTGCACGCCTTAGAAAAATCCGTCTTCAACTTCAAATAAGAATACCTGATCAAAATACCCGTAGCCACTAAAAAATAGCCATTTTTCTTAGTCTCGTCTCAAATAAATCTTGTCACTTAGTCACGTCTTTTTGTCTCGGCACTTTTTCTCGCCACTATGTCACCATTAAATCCCGCATATAAAATTCTAAAGCCCATTAACGAGTTAACCGACTTCATAAGTTTTATATTTGGCCACTTTTAATCCATATTGATTTGAAACACGAGTCCATAATCAAATAGCCCAAAAGTTTAATTGTGACTTAAAGAAATTTGCCCACTTTATGTTTATATCATACGGATAAAAAATGAAATAGTGGGATAGTGTTAAAGCCCAATTAAGAAATCCGGTTCATAAGACCATAACCCTAATCTCAATAACCCGGTATAGAGATAATTGGGGTATATAAAGCCATAACCCTAAAGTTTTGATACCCTAGTCACAACTTATCTCACAGCCGTTATCACTTTTTCCCAACCTAATCCTCCATAAAAAAACTCACGCCTCTTTTCCTCTCTTAACAATCTATGCCGTAACATCTTATCTCCATATCAAACGTCAAACAAATCATCCATATTCTTCATCACACCGAATCAATTTATCACATCACAAGCAACCATAACCAATCGTATGAAAAATGAAACCCACGAATTGAAGGTCATCTTTACGATCTCTATGAAGAGATCTCAGGTAGGTTTATCAACTGCATCTTGGTTTTGTTTTCAAATGAATGGATGAATTGATTATAACAAAAAATGTTATTAATCATTCATATAATTCGTATATTAGTATTGGTTTAAACCAGACAGCAGATCTGTGATGCATGTCGGTTTGGAGTCTTAATCGAGCCAAAGACTTGAACTAAACATGCTTGTTTAGATTCAATCTTTACATTAAAAAAAATAATGAAGGCTTATGCCTTTACACTGACGAAGAATGATATAAGACTTATGTGTCAGTCGAAACAAAGATGGACGTGAACATACTTGTTCACCGTCTTCTTTATATTCGAAAATGAAGTGAGGGGTTTCCTTCGAAATATAGATCTATGATGATGAGAGAGTCTTGTTCTGATTAATAGAGGGGTTAGGAGACGATGGGAATAGGTTAGATTTGGTGTTGGGGAGTAATAAGGTTGGTGATATGTTGTACTGGTAAATTCTTTAGATCTCGGTATAATTTTTAAACTTGTTATTCTGTTTTCTTTGTTAAACTGTCACAAAAATTCTTTTAAACAGCATAGCAGTGATTTTTAAAAAATAAAGCCATCGGAATGTATCAGAGTTACCCCATCGCAATGAATCTGTACCCATCGCAATACATCAATATCCATCGCAATGTTGGAAAAAATTCAGCAGCATGACGCCTTATACACCATTGCGATGAATCAACCTACCCATCGCAATGTGACCCATCGGAATAAGTCCCATCGCAATAGATAAAGTCGAACCCATCGCAATGTAGATGTGATACCCATCAGAATAAATCCGTAGAAGAAGCCATTGGAATGAGGTCATCGGAGTGTGGCCATCTGAATGAGTCCCATCTGAAATCTTATCCATGTCATACTTTTCCGTATATTCAGGATCTTGTTTTTTATGGGCACAATCTTCATCTTCAAAGCTAAAAATACCAGAAAAAAACGTGTAAATCAGATCTTAAAAAAAATTCAAGATCTCGAAAAACACCAAATCTCGAAAACACTATATCTCCAACACTTTGACTTGCAGATCTTGAAAATAGATGAAACCAAAAAAAATAATACTTTGACTTGGACGAGATTCTTGAAAAAAGATGAAACCAAAAAAAAAGGTAATACTTTGACTTGGACCAAATTCTTTAACAGTGATACTTGAACGAATAAAAGACCAGTGGGACGAGACAAACAGTAATGAATATTTGACAATAAACAGAACCACTGTGACAAAAAATTTAAACAGATTGATACATAAAAAATATTTAGACCACCAAATCAAAAACAAAAACACGATCCAAGGATGGAACCGAAGCTCTGATGCCAATTGTGGGTTCGCTATTATAGATCCGGTGGTCTAGGTGGGTGGTGGAAGGTGGTGGAAGCCATGGATGAAGTAGAGAGAGAGAAGGTTGTGTGTAAAAGAAAGAAAAGTTTATTAAACTCAAAATGAAAACACAAGCAACACCCCTCCTTGGAAGCCTTGGAGGGGTATATATAGTCACACACCACACCTAAACTATACAACGTTTCCTAGTCTAGTCTATGCGTGTGTGACTATGATAACTAATGGGAATTCTTAAATGTCTTCACATAAAGTGAATTTCCAACAAAGTTCACTACCTCAGAGAAGTTATTGAACTAGGTGATGTTAGTTTGGAGAAAGTTCACACAGATGAAAATTTAGTTAACCCCTTCACAAATGCGTTAGACCTTAAAAGGCATTCCATGTTAACTAATGGAATTGGATTGCTTCCAGCTAATAGTTTCATGTAATCTGTGTTATTTTAGTATTTGGATAATTGGAATTGTAAGACAATTATTACTTTCTGATGAATAAAGATATTTGATGTTTGTTATCTTCATATAATTACTATTGTCCTATATTTGTATGTTTAAATCCTTTAATATTTAATTATTCTAAACATGTCCATTGTCAGTTAAACAATATGAGAATATTGTCTACATTAAGGCAAATATGAGTATTGGTAATATACTAGTATATATATGGTGGACGGTTCCAACCAAACTCATATGGTATTCATTGATATGAACATTGGACACCCCGAACTTTGGAATGTTTACTTTTGGATCCGTTGTCATGAGTAAATTCGAATCTAAATGGTGAGAATTAGGTCATCCTTAGACTTGAGATGCAAACAAGTTGGGCATGTGTGAATATCGCTTATTCTATGTCCAACACTAGTTCGCCAGACCTAGCTATAACAACTTTAATTGGAAGTGTTGTGAAGCAGCATCCATATACACATGCAGTCAATATAGAATTCGTTCCTCCACTTGATATAGTGTAGTGAAGTACCCTGGATCCCCTCCAGAATTAATTAGGTAATTGTATGGTCTTACCCAAAGTGTAATCAAGATGATTCTTGTTATAATTTGGACTATCTAAATTAATTTGATCACGAGGAAATAAAGTTAAACTACATGGAATGATTTAGGATCCATATCCATGGTTTAACCGGTACATTGAAACAAAGAGATGATTACCAGCAAGCTCTAATAATCATATACCATTAAATACTTTTAAGATTTTATTCTTGTAACTATCTAACTCAACATTTGTCGGTTATAATGAATTGTTGCTAGATACTTCATTATGGACGTTGTATGTCTAAACTCTCACAAGTGGGAGCTGTTGAGATATGCGATCGTTTAGCCATCGGTAAATGTGTGAGCCTATCGGGGGCACACACTAAATCCTAACATTATTGATGTAACAGAATTACCATATTTGTTTACTACAGTAAATTACATGGGTTGGTTTGTGTTAGCTAACACATATGGTTATCTTGACCTTTTACCTTAAAAGTCATATTCGCAGTCCGACAGTCCCTAACTCGGAAACAAGCTGTCGTCGTTACATCCGTCAAGTAAAGTCCCTCATGTACCTTTCACATGAAGGAACTAAAAACCATACCAGGGTATATGATTTTGGACAAAAATTCTAAAACCAAAAGCCTAAGCAAAATCAAGTCTAGTCTAGGTTCAATTCTTTGGTTGTCTTCTTGATTGATTAATTTTACGAGATTCGTGTTCTTATGGGCCAATATTAAGTTCAATTATGAGAACTAACGGATTTTAATGGTGTCGTTTAAAATTAATGGGATCTTGTATTTCAACATAGAATGATTGGTTTAAGAATGTACAATATCAGGTGATCAGCTATTGAGCAAGATCTTGTAAACTTGAAAATTATAAGCAACTAACTGATAAACTTACAACAACAAATCATCCTCGATTAGTACATGTGTGATTATCATTATTATCATCAATAGGGCTACTATTATCCTTCGGGTCACAATTGTCGTATGGTCTGTTGACATGATCACCCATCTTCAGAAGCTGAGCTAGCATCAGTCTCCTTTTCTGGATAATCAACTTGCACACACTTAGCAACCAACATTGTAGGAGAATTATTATTTATTGAATCAAGGCTTATATATGATGGGGTCAAATCCTCTTTCTTCACGACATTGAAAACAATGCCATTATTGATCATCTCTGGCTGAAGAAGACCACCTTCAGAAACCGTAATACTTGTATGAGCTCTATGATTCGTACCCCTTTGTTCAGATGCTAAATCGAAGCTTCTATCCATAACTCTTGAGTTCTGATGATATGGCATTGCCATGTTTGTTCTAGAACCGGTTGAGTTCTCTCGAGTCATGAAGTTCCAAGAAGGGATCCTTTTGGATGCATTGAACCGAAACGTGTTGGCTAAGCTGTGTATAGCTGTAGCTGAAGCTGCTCTGTCTGCACTCCTTTTAAGTCTGCGCATGTGGTTGAGAATTGCAACACACTCATCAAGCACAAGCTCGATCCTGCAATTGGCTTTATTGGCTGAAAGCTTCTCCCATGTACATGTCCTGCCTTGGTTTGCAGCCTTTGAAGCTCCAAGTGGGATGGATTCTGTATGATCTTTGAGTACTATATCATAAAAGTAACGTAACTCAGTCCACTAAAAACATCAAAGTTACATAATCTGAACATCAATATTCAATTGCATAGTTTAGCATGAACCACAACATTTGCGTATTAGAACTAAATATCAAACTGAATTTCGTTTTCGCTGGGACACTCGCTTCGTTGTAATGAAAAGTTTCATCTAATATTATCAAACACACACCTGAGATAAGGTAGCAGACATAACAATAGTCACATCGCCCTCCCAGTCCAGTGCAAATAGCTTTGCAAGTCCCCCCAACGGGAAGCCAAGTTTCAAGACCTAGTTGTCATCGGTATTTCAACTCCGGGTACTGTCATTTTCAAAAAAAAATAAAAAAAGAAACACTGTCATTTTTTGGCCAAAACCCACTTCCGGTCATATAACTTCAAGATTTAACTGGCTCAACCGATGCGGACAACTCGATCAGGTCCTAAAACACTGATCTAAACAACACAAATCGACAAATCCATTAGACCACTATGATGGATTATATAGTTCATAACAATTATATAAAACCCTAATATGGATCAAAGCACACATATAGCAGAATCAAATTAACAAGATCATAATTAACACAATTATAATTAACCGAGATCAGGGTTACATACCTTTATCCTAGCAAGATCCACAAGACAACGGAACAATCAGCAACTAGGGTTAATCACGAACACCACCAGGATATAGTCTGAAGCAAGACTATATCACGATCTTGTACACACGTAATACGGCGAGTTAATCGTGAGTCTAGCACGAACAAACCAAGCTTCCACGCTTATGGAGTATCTACCCAACAACCCTAGAGAGGGGCTAGGACTAGACCTATTAAATAGAAAAGTTGAAAACCAAACCCCTAATTTAGAGGTGTTTGGCCGGCGGTTTAAGAGCAAGAGAAAGAGGGATGGAGTAAAAATTATGAAAGCCTTGGGTTTGTTTATATAGCCCTTGGAAAAACTTTTCCTCCAAGTTTAAACAAAATTAGGAAACAAAATCTTTTTCCCTTTATTTCTTGTCTCTCTTGGCCGGCGGTTTACAAGCCCACAAGGGGTGTTTTCGGAACTTTTCCGACTCCTTCTTTTAGCTTCTATTTAATTTCCATAACGGTCGTTTAATACTTAACTTTTAATTTTTAACGATCGTTAGTTTAAGCTTTGGTTTGATTTAATAAATATAATAAATATATTTAATAAATAAATTAACCCTTTACGTAATGTGTGCAATCCTGTGATCTCGAGTTCGATCCTATCACACGACTATCGATTTTAAGTCCATAAACTTTCAGCTCCCACTTGGACAAAATTCGAATATCGTGATCACATAGATTAGCGTCTAGTTACACTAACAATGTCACTAGTACAACTCGATTAAGGTCTCCTGGACAAAACCTTTTAATGATTTTATCATTATTATTATCCTTTCATTTCAAATACAACGTTAATAAGGATATGGATCTCAGTCATTCCTTTCATTAACTATTCTGTTTCTCGTTTACGGATATAGCAAGATTACCAAAATACATTTGGGTGTGGCCACACAAACATCTTACTACTCCCCGAGGGGCCCAGCTGTACTTATTCTTCAAAATAATTTGAAGGAAACGAATCCCATTTTGACTACAAGCAAAACACATGAACTTTGCAACACTTCTGGAAATAACCGTTATAACTACCAGTTACGTTTAGCGTTAGGTTACCTTACAGAAATGCACTACATTCAATGCAGTTTTCTGGTATCTCAGGTCTAAGGATAACTATTTATGATTTACTTAATGACAAAGATCCATAAAGTAAAATCATATAGTTGGGATAAGTCCAATATTTGATCCATCAAATATCATCCAAAATTGACCAATATACTTTCAAGTATACTCTGTCACTATTTTGAATTGTCTTACTTTAATAATACTCCCATATTATTAATCGACAACGGACATTTAAAAACATCATAATGCTCTTGGATTAAAACATGTAAAATAGGATACAAAATCAAATAACAGAAAAATAAACGAAATCCAATCTTTATTTCATCAATTCAATAATGTCTTACATCCTTTATCCAAATACTAATCAACAGATTTATTACATGAATTCGCTAGCTAGTTGCAGCCCAATAGCCTTGGCATGCTTAACTACCTTTGGCCTAGATAAAGCCTTAGTAAAAGGATCAGCTACGTTATCATCTGTGTGGACTTCTATTAATTTTATTTCTCGAGCTTCCACTTGTTCTCTAACGTAGTGATATCTACGTTTAAAGTGTCTGGCGCCTTTCATAACTCCAGGGTCATTGGCGAATATAATTGCAGAAGAATTGTCGCAATATATATGAATAGGTTCTTTAATTGAAGGCATCACTCCAAGATCTCCAATAAACTTCCTAATCGAAACAGCTTCCATTGCAGCTTCTGAAGCGGCCATTTACTCCGATTGAGTTGCATGCATAGCAATGGTTTTGTACTTACTGCTCTTCCAGTCAACTTCTCCTCCATTGATGACAAAAACGTAACCCATCTGAGACTTCGTATCGTCTTTATCACATTGCCAGGACGCATCACAGAACCCTGTTACATTCAATTATGTGTCTGGTTTACCCCCGAATACCAAAAACATATCTTTCGTACTCCTCAAATACTTTAGAATATGCTTAACAACAGTCCAGTGGAACTTTCCTAGATTCTGTTGGTATCTACTGACCAAGTTCTGAGCAAACGCCACATCAGGCCTTGTGCATCTTATATCATACATAATAGATCCTACAGCAGAAGCATAAGGCACCTTTCGCATGTAAGCCACCTCTTCGAGTGTTGATGCATCTTTCTCATGACTTAATTCATGATTAACCTCCATCGGTTGAAAACCTTTCTTAGAGTTATGCATGTTATACTTCTTTAATATCTTATCTATATAAGCATCTTGACTAAGACCAATTAACCGTCTACTCCTATCTCGATAGATTTTAATTCCCAGAATATATGCAGCATCTCCCAAAACCTTCATAGAAAAACATTTACCAAGATAATCCTTAACTTCCTTAAGTCTTGGAATGTTACTTCCCATGATTAATATGTCATCGACATATAAAATTAGGAACACTATGATATAGTATTTTTGTATACCCTTTTAGGAAAAAGAGGCAACAAAGTGGTAAGCGTTAAGCGTCGGTTTAGGAAAACCAAGCACTTATGACCCTTGATGGGAATCGTTCTCTCGAGGAGGCTAGTGCGTTTGAATTGAATTGATTGATTTATGTTTTTGATTATTAATGAGAAGAAAAGAAGAGAAAATGACGAAGACGAAAAAATTAGAAAAATAAGGCAAAAACACTATTAGAAAGTTACGACGTAGAACGTGAAAAAGTGCAAAATTTAAAATTTTAATCTAAAAATTCCTAAAAATTACTAAAAAATCCCAAATAATATTCTAAGAGTTTACAAAAAATCCAAACTTGCCAAAACCTTTTAATTAATTTAATAATGACTTTTTAATGCTAATTAAAGCCCTAAAAATCACTTTTAAATATTAAAAAGCCCTAAACAAGATTTTATAGTTTGTAAACCTCAAAAATGACCTAATTAAACTAAAAACTATTTTTAAAAATTTTAAAACCAATTTAAACTATTTTTAAACTCCTAAAAACTATTAAAATCTATTAAATCTTAAATTAATTCTAAAAATTAATTGAAAAGCCTAAAAATTAATCTAAAAATGGGAAAAGTCTTAATTAATGATATAGAACCTAGGAAAAATGAAAAAGAAATAAAAATAAAACTTTTTATTTTAATGAATAAAATAATAATAAAATATTCTAAAAAATTAAAAGTCCTCAAATAAATTGTAAAAAATTCTCAAAAATCCTAAATAATCTAACTAAGAAGAAAATGTAAACAAAAGTTCCTAAAACCTTTTAGTTAATTTTGTATTAATTTTTAAAGTTGCCAAAAAACCCTAAAATTAAATAAAATCAAAAATTAAAGTTTTTGAAAACTTTTTTATATGTAAACCTCAAAAATACAAATTAAAACCTAAAAACTATTTTTTTGTATTTTTTAACTACTGTTTAATATTTTTAATTAACTTTCTAATTTTAAAACTAGAAATAATCCTAAAAATTAATTAAATAAAAGGAAAAATAAAATTTTTGAACAGAAAAAATCCTACAACCTATAAATATCCTAGGAAAATTGAAATAAGATAGAAAAGCTGAGCAAATAAGCTAAAAATGAATAAATAAGCCACGGCTTATTTAAGAAAAGCCAAAACACACACTCCTTATATAATGGGCCTTGCCCATCTTTTCACAAGATGAAAGCTAGCACACTGGTAAGGACTCTGAACCCTCCAACGAGAGGTCAGGGGTTCGAAGCCAGGCTAGTGGTTTTTGTAAATTTTTTTTTTTTATTTTTTTTTTTTTTTAAACTCAAACAGTGACCCTTTTATGCTTAACAATCTCAAACCAAATCCTTTTTAAGCAAGATTAAACACGAATTATGATCCAAAAACGTGACAGCCTTGAGTTTAGAACACAAGCAAGTATGCTTGTGTTATGTATTTCTTCACAAAGGATGAAACAGCCAAGAGGAGCTTGGCAATGCTTATTTGGTGGTTGTTTATGGACAATAGGGGCACTCTTGTGCTCTTTGGAGCACAAGAAGTCAAGCACAAGCAACAAATAAACACCTTGCACACCAAAATCAAAGACAAAAGCACACAAGGACCAATGTTAAGTTGTTGTGACAGATAGCCTAAGTCTGGTGGTTTACTAGCAGATTTCTAGCAATCTAGTGACACTCAAAGCTTCAAAATTGGCACACACATACTCCAATTGGCACTTAATCAACAACAAACTTTAAATCTCCCTATTACTTCACAAAATTCAAAGATCAAGTGCCAAATTGTAAAAAATAAGCAGAATTTAGTTTATGCAGGTTTCTACCTTACCTTTTCTTTTTAGACACTCAAATCAGCTTCAAAATCTATCCAAACTAACTTAGCAACTAATGAGTAACCTAACTCAAGCTTTTTCAAAAACTCTAACACCTTTTTAAATCATTAATCAAAGATCTTACCCTGCTAATCCACTGATCCAAACACCCTTTAACTTTTTGAAAAACGTTTTTTCTCAAACAAAAACCTTACAAAACCTAAACAAACTGATCCCAAGCTATTCTATCATGCATATAACAACTTAAGAACAACAATCAAAGCAGATTTAACACACTATTCAAACAATCAAGCAAAATCACATGAACACCCAATTTTTCTGAAATTCAAAAGGGAAACAAAGTTTTACCTTAGGACCCCACAATCCAGGGTCCTAGTGGATGTATAATCCACCTCCAAACCAACACGGGTTGGTGCAGAACTGTAATCAACAAACTTCAATGGCTGCTAAGAAAAATCAAAAACAGAACATATATAATCACAAATATGTAATCTGTTTTACCTTTCTTTCTTTAAAAACTTTCCACAAAACCTTTTTTAAATCTTACAAACACGTTTCAAAAACATTCAAAATTTACAAACCAACAGCTCCTTTCCACTTTCACTTCAAAGAGCTATGATTCATGAATTTTGACTCTACTTTGAAACCTTCAAAAACTTTTGAACATCAACAAAATCTTTCTCAGATTAATAGTGGAACTCAGCCTTTGCAAACAACTTATACCAACTTTTTAACAAGTATAAAAGGAATTAAATTGCACTTTAAACAAATACCAAACTTTATAAAATTAAAAACGGATTACACAAGTTTTTGCAAAAAACTGGAACAAGCTAAATGATGAACAGGCTCATCATTTTATACACCTCATTGGACTATTCTAGAAACAATAAAAGCTGGAAACCCTAATTGCTAAATGTACAAAAATGCCCTCTTCGTCTTGACTAATTCTTGGTCAAAAACACCACCATGTGACTTGACAGCTGGAAGATGAATCTTGGACGTTTGATTAACCTTGGGGACAAAGGAGTTGCTCTCATTCGTTCAATTGGTTGGGGAATTGGGTCTTGTGCGAAAGTGATGGAGCAGGGGAGTGCCTTTGTGAGGACCATAGGCCACGTGGCGCCTTTGTGTGAGGTGGGTTTGGGTGAGGAGAGAATCAATTAGGGATCTGGAGCCTTTTAGCTTAAACCCCTTTTGTTTGAAGTTAATTAATACTGGGTTGAGGTTAGGGTTCGTCAGGTTAAAAGGGGGTTTTGATTTGTTTTGTTTAATTAACATTTTAAATAAATGTTATGGGAGGGAAATAAGGGGATTAGTGGGTTTAGTTGACCTGTTGACCGATTTAAATAATAAAACCGGGTGTGGGTTTTGGGTAGGGTCGGGTTTGGATAGGTTAAATGGGTTGGTGGGTGGGTAGGGTTGACGTGTCATGGCCTGGTTGGTTGTGGGAGTATGGTTAATTGGCAGTTTTGATCCCCAAGCTTTCAACATTTCTTCATTTTGTAATAAAACCCCAACAACGCCCAAATTGCCTTTGACAACTTTGGATAAGTTGTCAAATTTGGCACAACTTCTTCAAAAACTTTTCCAAGGGTATTAACTTGTATAAACTTGATTCTTCAAGGACTGATCTTGTATAATCTTCAAACATTAAGGATTATACTTGTACATTTGATATATTGAGGGTCAAATGTGACAAGTTCTTCAAAGATGAGGGGCCATTTTTGCCAATATTCAATTCTTCAAGGGTCTTTTTGCAAATTTCCAAACTTGGGCCCGGTTCATTGTGCGACTTCGTTTCCCGTGTTCGTTTTTGATTGATTCTTGTGTTCTTTTGCCAATTCCTCAATATCCGTACCTAAAAATACACAAGTAACAAACACGAGCATATATTTGGCATATTTCATGATTTTTAATGCATTTAAAGTCCGTTTTCGATGATGAGATCATGTATAAAAGCCATCTCATCACTCCCCCATACTAAACCATTGCCGTGCCCTCACGCAATGCTAGAATAAAGTATCAAAGCATCTCCAAAATTCAATTTTATCCACTTTATTGAAATGGAAAACTAGCTACACTATACTATTGCTACTACTTGTGTTATAGACATAATGTATGATTTTCATCGCAAAAGGGGACGTTTAGGTTCATAGAATAAGAACACGTGAATGCTTCGTTAGAAATAATTTCATCGTCCTCGATTTTCACTTCAATTCCATGCCAAGCGTGCAACGAGATCATTGTCATTATAGGTTAGTAATGCTAACACTACTCATATGCCCTAATCACGTACTTATTCTCCCATTATTCCTAAGTTGTATCTCTTATATTTTATTTTGTCTTAATGATCACGAGGATGCATTGTTGACTTACGCGATAATAGAGATTTAGGTCTAAAAATAGAGTCCTAACGGTGTAACTAAGACCATCAAATCAATAACCCCTCCTAATAGACAACGATGTCAAAAAATTAAGTTGACAAGAAGAATCGATAAACACGGTTTTATAACGGTTTTGAACATGAGACTTATTACCAAGACTTTTATACGCCCCCTAACGGAAGGGCCTTATTATCTTTGGTTTACCTCCATCTTTTATTCAACTTCGCCATGAAGCTTTTATTATGACTTCGGTCTTGCCTTGCCTTTTATTATCCGCCTCATCGGTGGTTTTATTAGCCAAAGACGTATATCCTCACGCTAAAGCGAATTTTGGATCTTTAAAGCTTCGAAGATTAAGGCTTGATTCACTTTCAATTTTGCATAGATTTTAGGCCTTGTGGGGCTTCAAATTGTTTGCTTGATTTAGGTGAGCACTTGAAATCTTATTATTGGGTGAAGCTTTCGATTATTGGGGTGCCAATACTTCAAAACCGTGACGCTGGCGATACCTTAATGTCTTCCCAATTTAATTACACGGAAGCTACTAGAAAAGACTAGAAACCCAACAATCAAAACTAAACCGCTAAGTCAATATTTATTAAGCAAAAATATTTACATGCGAAGGGAGAATAAGCAAACAACGAGAACACATGAGTTTTTGAAAGAATACGAGTACTCTACGTTTAGCATAGTAACTTATAATTAACTCTATCATTTCTCGTCCTCATTTAAGAGACTTAGCCTAATGTGTAGTTAAGGAATCAAAGCTAAGTGCTCAACACGCACGGTCGAGTCAAAAATTACTCTTATTCTCGCCATCGGAAAACCTACATTCGTGTCTTCAAACACTTATGAAACATGAGAAAAAATTTAAAATTTGGCCATTTTTAGCCTTATTTTGCAAGAAAACGATAACAAAATGATAAACTTTTGGAAAACGTGAAGGTTTGGCAAGGCAAGTATCTATTCACCCCCCCATACTAAAGTTAAACATTGTCCTCAATGTTTCGAGTCTAGGGGTGCAAACACCCCCATACTAGAGACGTAGTCGAATGCCTAATCTAGCATGGAAAGGGTGTAACCAATAAGTAATAGCCGTTTATGAAGTGTGCTATAAACCTAAGGTTAGAACATAAAAGGATATATCATGATGGATATTGGGAAAGGCCTCCAAAACAAACGATCGAGTGCTCCCATGAAACGAACACGAGAGGCTCCAATCGTGAAGATGATGATCTAAAAGACACAATTCACAAACAACCACGGAACAAAGGTTGGAAGGGCACAAATCCCCTCACTTTAAACTAATTAGAAAGCAATAATATGTACATGGATAAGCATGGGTCTCCCCCACGAGGCACCTTGTTTTTGTTAACCGAGTCAAAAGCTCGACTCGAATCCCCATAAATGTTATCATTTAGGGATAATCATGGTTTGGTCATTTTTGGTGGGGCTTACATGATAAACAAGGCCCAAAAGCACGTGGAGTACTTTAAAAATCCGATAAACGTATACCGGGGTCAAAGATAGCGTCCTCGTTTTCGGATGAAAGACGAGACAACACAACTCCAACACAAATCCCAATGGGATAGAAGAAAATAAGAGAGAAGAAATAGAAGGGTGGGACAATGGGTAAGGCAAAACATTGAGCTACTCGAGGTAGACTCGCACCAATCAAATGAAAAGATTTTCCATTTATTGCATCGGTGGAAGACCGAGATTTCCCTATAAAAGCAATTCCAGGATCAAATATCTCGTCCTCGGTGGAGAAAGGGGAGGGAACATAAGGGGCTTCCCCCACACTAGGTCCACACAAAGCATAGTCAAAAGGAGAAGACGAGCTTGTAGTACTCAATAAACGTGATGATGACGGAGTTAGAATTGTAGAAAAATCTTTTAAATTAAATTCAAAATCTTTTCCTTTTTCATCTTTAACACTCTCCTCGTGAAAACCCGATTTAATTATGTCAAAAATATTTGGTGTATCTAAAACAATGTTAGTCACACTAAAAATTCTTACATTTTGAAAGCGTTTTGGTTTAGGTGGTGGCAAGTTTTCAAATCTTTTGTCAACAAAGAAAACCTCCCCATCGGGATCAACGTATTCATCATCCGAAGAATCACTCGAGATTGGAATCATAGGCTTAACACTCTTAACCTCCATCGGCGGAGGGGACGGAACTTCATTTTTATCAACTCCTAAAACTCTATTGGAAATCTTTTGACACATGTTTTTGATGGAATTGACATTGTATAAAGATGTGATCGAATAAACATGAGAAAGAGTGGAGTTTTGGGTTGCATTAATGACGAGTTCTTCCTCATTGAAACGAAGAGTGATTTTTCTTGCATGCACATCGATAAGTGCTCTCGAGGTATCCAAAAACGATCGACCTAAAATTAACGGAACTTTAGGATCGATGGGAATATCAACAACAATGAAGTCCACGGGATAATAGAATTTCCCAACTTTCACAAAGACGTCCTCGGCAACTCCACAAGCTAGAATCGTAGAATGATCGGCCATTTCGATTGACATTCTTGAAGGAGTGAGATTTGGAAGATTGAGCGATTTAAAAATCTCGAGAGGCATCAAATTAATACTAGCACCAAGATCGGCCAAGGCGTAGCATTCTTCCATCTCTTGGATAGCACATGGGATTAAAAACTTTCCAGGATCACCGACTTTTTGAGGTATGCGGCTTAGAAAAACCGAAGAACAACTAGACGATTTTTGCAATTTCTCTTTGTTATTCAACATACTTTTGAAGTTCGCGGCAAATCGAGGCATCATGACTAAGGCGTCGGCAAAACTTATATTAAAATGCAAGTCACGAAACATTTTCATAAAAAGTTCAAATTGGTAATTATTTCGTTCTTGTGCCTTTTCCTTGTCTCGTCTTGATGGGTAGGGTAAAGGTGGTGTGGGTTGGGGAAAATTGGGCATAGGCATCGGCCTTGGAATCTCGGGTTCCATAATGGGTATTGGTTCAACCGTAGGTGTGGTTTGAGCGGTACTTCGTGGGCTTGTAATGTGCTCCTTTTCAACCACAACCTCGGGTTCTTTCTCTTTTTCCTTCTCCATAGAAGTACTTGGACGAGAAATGGGTTCTTTGAAAGTTTTACCACTACGAGTGGCAATAACCTTCAATTCTCCTTTCGGGTTTACGATGGTATCACTAGGAAGACCACCCGAAGAAGAGGGCTTACACATGATAGCTTCAAACATTTTAGCCATACGGTCCTCAAATTTTGATTGCCTAGCATCCGCTTTCAACAATTCTTGCTTAATCTCATGTTGTCCTTGCTCCATTTTTTGTTGATTTTGTTGGAGTCGTGTGACATTTCCTTCCATTTTATTAGCATGAGTTTTAAGTTCATTAGCAAGTTCGTTTTTAAGCTCGTTTTTCAATTCGGATCTTAAGCTAACCATTTCACGTTGCATGTTGTCAAACTTAGCATCATTAGCCTTAGCATAATTTAAAAATTCTCCTTGAAGATTTTTGGTGTGATCGTTTTGAAAACCTTGGGCATTAGTTTGAAAATCACGGTTTTGGTTTTGGTTTGAAATTTGCCCATTTCCACTTTGGTAATTACCTTTGTTATAGTTCCTTTGATTTCCTTGGTAATTTCCACCTTGATTGTTGTTGTTGCGATAATTATTAGCATTTTGATTGGGCGGAGCTTGATTTGAACGTGAACCTTGACCGATTTGGTTATAAGTTCCCGTGGCTACAAAAGCATTCGAAGTGTTACCATCCGCGGTAATGCACTCGGAAAGATCATGAGCTCCCCCACACGACAAACAACTTTTAGAAACCGCTTTAACCGAAGCGGTGTTGGAAGCTTCTTGAGCCTTCCAATGGGACATAAGGTTTGCAAATCTATCGAAAAATCGGTTTTCTTCATTTGCTTCATCATGTAATGCATTGATACTTTGAGACGATGATGAGCCCCTTTTGGCAACACTCGGTGTGTGACGAGGGCTATAAACCTTAGACCTATTCTCGATTATGACCAAAGCTTCTTCAACCGTTTTACACAAAAAATTACCACCCGCGGCGGCATTTAAATAATCTCTTTCATGATCGTTAAGTCCATTGTAAAACGTGTCGATTTGGTGCAAATCGGAAAAACCATGATGAGGACATTCGTGTAACATCTCCTTAAACCTATTCCAAGCCGTAGAAAAACTTTCATTTGATTCTTGTGAAAATTTAGAAATCTCGTTTTTCAAATGCGTAGTCTTAGAGGGCGGAAAAAATTGGTTCACGAACTTCGAAACGAGATCCTTCCACGTCAATATAGAATTGGGTGGCTCTTTCTCTAACCAAATTTTAGCGGGCCCCGCTAAGGAATACGGAAATAACATCATCTTAATCGAGTCATTCGAGACATCCTTAAATTTGCACGTGGCGGTAAGACGATTAAATTGGCGGATATGGTTGTGAGGATTGTCCTTTTCATCACCACGGAATTTGTTGTTTTGGATCATCGACAACAAACCCGTTTTCACCTCGAAATTCTCCGCAAGGATTGTGGGAATAACTATAGCTTCTCCATAACCCTCGGTGGGTGCTTGAAGTAACTCCATCATAGTTCGATTCGCCATGGTTGGTTCTTCTCGTACAATGGGTTCGTCAATAGGAGACTCCTCACTAGAAAGAGTGAGTGATTTGTTTCTTCGTTTACGAGCACGTCTAGCTTTAGAGCGAGTTTGCATAAACGTCACGTACAACGAGAAGGCGAGCAAAGAAGATTCTTTTTGGTATTTTGTGTTTTTTCAATTTTTTTTGTGGTTTTTGATTGTATTAACCTTTTTGGAATTGGTGAATGTATTAAGTAGACAATGAGTCCACAAATCTCCTCACTAATCAAATCTCTTGATTAAAAAGGCCTCAAGGAATGAAAACGATCACGTGGAGTGAACGCCTTCGATGACTTTAGAACGATGGTGGAACACCAAATCGTTCAAGAGGGTTTAATCAAATGGAAACCAAGAAAATATATATGATATGTAGTAATACTTTGGGCGGCAAAACCCTCGATTCACTCTCAAAATCAAATACGCACAAGCAAGCGGAGGAAACGAGGCGGCGCGAAGCACTTAAGAGCCTTTTTCCTTTAGGTTGTGAAATACAACCGCCTTATACCCACCTTATAGTTTGTATTATCAAGATTAAGCTTCACGAAAGTATTTATCTATTTTTGCCTTTTTTCTTTGGTTTGAGATTCGAATACAATGATCGAGTGATGAAATCCCGAATCAAGGTTGTGATTGCTCACGTATTTGGAGTACTTGTGTATTTATTGTTCTACGTATACAATATAGTAATAATATTCACACAAAAACCGAAAAACGATAATACGTATTAATAGAGTGCTATTAATACAATTATATTTATGGCTAATATAGAAAAACAACAATTGTCAATCAAAACACAACACGCCTCTCCGGCAGCGGCGCCAAAAATGATGTAGTATTTTTGTATACCCTTTTAGGAAAAAGAGGCAACAAAGTGGTAAGCGTTAAGCGTCGGTTTAGGAAAACCAAGCACTTATGACCCTTGATGGGAATCGTTCTCTCGAGGAGGCTAGTGCGTTGTGAATTGAATTGATTGATTTATGTTTTTGATTATTAATGAGAAGAAAAGAAGAGAAAATGACGAAGACGAAAAAATTAGAAAAATAAGGCAAAAACACTATTAGAAAGTTACGACGTAGAACGTGAAAAAGTGCAAAATTTAAAATTTTAATCTAAAAATTCCTAAAAATTACTAAAAAATCCCAAATAATATTCTAAGAGTTTACCAAAAATCCAAACTTGCCAAAACCTTTTAATTAATTTAATAATGACTTTTTAATGCTAATTAAAGCCCTAAAAATCACTTTTAAATATTAAAAAGCCCTAAACAAGATTTTATAGTTTGTAAACCTCAAAAATGACCTAATTAAACTAAAAACTATTTTTAAAAATTTTAAAACCAATTTAAACTATTTTTAAACTCCTAAAAACTATTAAAATCTATTAAATCTTAAATTAATTCTAAAAATTAATTGAAAAGCCTAAAAATTAATCTAAAAATGGGAAAAGTCTTAATTAATGATATAGAACCTAGGAAAAATGAAAAAGAAATAAAAATAAAACTTTTTATTTTAATGAATAAAATAATAATAAAATATTCTAAAAAATTAAAAGTCCTCAAATAAATTCTAAAAAATTCTCAAAAATCCTAAATAATCTAACTAAGAAGAAAATGTAAACAAAAGTTCCTAAAAACTTTTAGTTAATTTTGTATTAATTTTTAAAGTTGCCAAAAAACCCTAAAATTAAATAAAATCAAAAATTAAAGTTTTTGAAAACTTTTTTATATGTAAACCTCAAAAATACAAATTAAAACCTAAAAACTATTTTTTTGTATTTTTTAACTACTGTTTAATATTTTTAATTAACTTTCTAATTTTAAAACTAGAAATAATCCTAAAAATTAATTAAATAAAAGGAAAAATAAAATTTTTGAACAGAAAAAATCCTACAACCTATAAATATCCTAGGAAAATTGAAATAAGCTAGAAAAGCTGAGCAAATAAGCTAAAAATGAATAAATAAGCCACGACTTATTTAAGAAAAGCCAAAACACACACTCCTTATATAATGGGCCTTGCCCATCTTTTCACAAGATGAAAGCTAGCACACTGGTAAGGACTCTGAACCCTCCAACGAGAGGTCAGGGGTTCGAAGCCAGGCTAGTGGTTTTTGTAAAACTTTTTTTTTTATTTATTTTTTTTTTAAACTCAAACAGTGACCCTTTTATGCTTAACAATCTCAAACCAAATCCTTTTTAAGCAAGATTAAACACGAATTATGATCCAAAAACGTGACAGCCTTGAGTTTAGAACACAAGCAAGTATGCTTGTGTTATGTATTTCTTCACAAAGGATGAAACAGCCAAGAGGAGCTTGGCAATGCTTATTTGGTGGTTGTTTATGGACAATAGGGGCACTCTTGTGCTCTTTGGAGCACAAGAAGTCAAGCACAAGCAACAAATAAACACCTTGCACACCAAAATCAAAGACAAAAGCACACAAGGACCAATGTTAAGTTGCTGTGACAGATAACCTAAGTCTGGTGGTTTACTAGCAGATTTCTAGCAATCTAGTGACACTCAAAGCTTCAAAATTGGCACACACATACTCCAATTGGCACTTAATCAACAACAAACTTTAAATCTCCCTATTACTTCACAAAATTCAAAGATCAAGTGCCAAATTGTAAAAAATAAGCAGAATTTAGTTTATGCAGGTTTCTACCTTACCTTTTCTTTTTAGACACTCAAATCAGCTTCAAAATCTATCCAAACTAACTTAGCAACTAATGAGTAACCTAACTCAAGCTTTTTCAAAAACTCTAACACCTTTTTAAATCATTAATCAAAGATCTTACCCTGCTAATCCACTGATCCAAACACCCTTTAACTTTTTGAAAAACGTTTTTTCTCAAACAAAAACCTTACAAAACCTAAACAAACTGATCCCAAGCTATTCTATCATGCATATAACAACTTAAGAACAACAATCAAAGCAGATTTAACACACTATTCAAACAATCAAGCAAAATCACATGAACACCTAATTTTTCTGAAATTCAAAAGGGAAACAAAGTTTTACCTTAGGACCCCACAATCCAGGGTCCTAGTGGATGTATAATCCACCTCCAAACCAACACGGGTTGGTGCAGAACTGTAATCAACAAACTTCAATGGCTGCTAAGAAAAATCAAAAACAGAACATATATAATCACAAATATGTAATCTGTTTTACCTTTCTTTCTTTAAAAACTTTCCACAAAACCTTTTTTAAATCTTACAAACACGTTTCAAAAACATTCAAAATTTACAAACCAACAGCTCCTTTCCACTTTCACTTCAAAGAGCTATGATTCATGAATTTTGACTCTACTTTGAAACCTTCAAAAACTTTTGAACATCAACAAAATCTTTCTCAAATTAATAGTGGAACTCAGCCTTTGCAAACAACTTATACCAACTTTTTAACAAGTATAAAAGGAATTAAATTGCACTTTAAACAAATACCAAACTTTATAAAATTAAAAACGGATTACACAAGTTTTTGCAAAAAACTGGAACAAGCTAAATGATGAACAGGCTCATCATTTTATACACCTCATTGGACTATTCTAGAAACAATAAAAGCTGGAAACCCTAATTGCTAAATGTACAAAAATGCCCTCTTCGTCTTGACTAATTCTTGGTCAAAAACACCACCATGTGACTTGACAGCTGGAAGATGAATCTTGGACGTTTGATTAACCTTGGGGACAAAGGAGTTGCTCTCATTCGTTCAATTGGTCGGGGAATTGGGTCTTGTGCGAAAGTGATGGAGCAGGGGAGTGCCTTTGTGAGGACCACAGGCCACGTGGCGCCTTTGTGTGAGGTGGGTTTGGGTGAGGAGAGAATCAATTAGGGATCTGGAGCCTTTTAGCTTAAACCCCTTTTGTTTGAAGTTAATTAATACTGGGTTGAGGTTAGGGTTCGTCAGGTTAAAAGGGGGTTTTGATTTGTTTTGTTTAATTAACATTTTAAATAAATGTTATGGGAGGGAAATAAGGGGATTAGTGGGTTTAGTTGACCTGTTGACCGATTTAAATAATAAAACCGGGTGTGGGTTTTGGGTAGGGTCGGGTTTGGATAGGTTAAATGGGTTGGTGGGTGGGTAGGGTTGACGTGTCATGGCCTGGTTGGTTGTGGGAGTATGGTTAATTGGCAGTTTTGATCCCCAAGCTTTCAACATTTCTTCATTTTGTAATAAAACCCCAACAGCGCCCAAATTGCCTTTGACAACTTTGGATAAGTTGTCAAATTTGGCACAACTTCTTCAAAAACTTTTCCAAGGGTATTAACTTGTATAAACTTGATTCTTCAAGGACTGATCTTGTATAATCTTCAAACATTAAGGATTATACTTGTACATTTGATATATTGAGGGTCAAATGTGACAAGTTCTTCAAAGATGAGGGGCCATTTTTGCCAATCTTCAATTCTTCGAGGGTCTTTTTGCAAATTTCCAAACTTGGGCCCGGTTCATTGTGCGACTTCGTTTCCCGTGTTCGTTTTGATTGATTCTTGTGTTCTTTTGCCAATTCCTCAATATCCGTACCTAAAAATACACAAGTAACAAACACGAGCATATATTTGGCATATTTCATGATTTTTAATGCATTTAAAGTCCGTTTTCGATGATGAGATCATGTATAAAAGCCATCTCATCACACTACATTACTCCCACTAGCTTTGTGATATACACATGGCTCATCACGATTTTGAATAAATCCGAACTTTTTGATTTCTTCATCAAATCGCTTATTCCATTGACGTGATGCTTGCTTCAAACCATAAATACATCTTTGAAGTTTGCACACGCGCTTTGGATATTTAGGATCAACGTACCCTTCCGGTTGTTTCATATAGATGTCTTCATCTAAGCGACCGTTCAAGAAGGTAGTTTTAACATCCATTTGCCATATCTCATAGTCATAGTATGCTGCTATAGCTTTGAGAATCCTAATAGCTCGTAAGTCTGCTACAGAAGAAAATGTCTCCTCGTAGTCTACGCCAAAAGTTTGAGTAAAACCTTTAGCTACTAAACGTGCTTTATAGGATTGTATTTCACCATCCATGTCGGTTTTCTTCTTGTAAATCCACCTATTTTTCACTACTTTAGCATTTTTAGGCGCGTCTACAAGAATCCAAACATCGTTGATTTTCATGGATTTCATTTCCTCATTCATCGCAACTATCCATTTTTACTTTTTTGGATCAAGCATTGCGGGTCGATAGTTAGCAGGTTCACCAAGATTCCCTACTTCCTCCTCATCATCCTCTATGTAAAGACATAGTTTGCTTGGCGCACGTATGGTTCTTTTAGACCTACGTGGAGGAATTAATTCTTGTGGAACTCCCAGACTTTCCGGTTCTACAGGAATTTCTTCGCTAGTATTTTCAGAAGGCAATGTATCTTCTTGAATTTCTTCAAGATCATAATTTATCCCACTGAATTCTTGATTTACAAGATCACTTTCAAGGAAGTCTCCATACCGAGCCACAACTAGTTTATTCTCAGCCGGATAATAAAAGTAGTAACCCATAGTTTCCTTAGGGTAACCTACAAAGATACATTTTACTGAGTGTTGTTGGAGTTTATCTCCAGAGTCACGTTTCACATACGCCTCACAACCTCATTTTTTCAAATAAGACAAATATGGCTTCTTGCCATGCCATAGTTCATATGGTGACTTATCAACCTTCTTTGTGGGAACCATATTCAGAATACGAACAGCAGATTCAAGAGCATAATCCCAAAAGGATAATGGTAAAGTTGTAAGATTAAACATAGATCGCACCATATCTAATAATGTACGATTTCCCTTTCAGATACACCATTTTGTTGTGGAGTATACGGAGAAGTAAGTTTCTGAATAATTCCGTTCTCACATAAATAAACTTTAAGCTCTTGACTTAAATATTCACCACCTCGATCAGAACGAAGAGCTTTAATCTTCTTTCCTAGTTGTAACTCTACTTCTGCTTTAAACATTTTGAATGTTTCAAATACCCCATGTTTATGCTTAAGTAAATAAACATAACCAAAATGGCTATAATCATTCGTAAATGTTAAAAAAGTAGCTAGCACATTTCCTTGACACATGTCTAAGTGGTCCACACACATCAGTATGTATCAAACCAAGTAGTTCAATAGCTCTTTCAATATTGCTATTAAAAGGTTTCTTGGTCATCTTTCCAGAGATACAAGACTCACATTTATCAAATGATTCATCATTGATATTTCTCAAAAGACCATCACGTTGAAGCTTTTGTATGCGAGTCTTCCCAATATGGGCAAGTCTATAATGCCAAAGATAAGAAGAGTTTTTGTCTAACTTACTCTTCTTATTCATGCTAAAAACAGAATTATTTTTCCTCTTGGAATTATTATCATGCATGTTAATTTCAAAAACACCATTCACAGAAATTGCATCAAAATAGAATAAACCATCTTTGAAAACATAAATTCTTTTATTATCGATCGTGTGATTAAATCCAAGATCCAACATACAAGAAAAGGAAATAACACCCCTAACAATTGTAGGTGCATAATGACAATTATTTAAAAACAGTACTAAACCCGAAGGTAAAACTAGTTTAAATATTCCTATAGCTTCAACCGCTGCTTGTACGCCATTGCCCACTTGCAGAAATTGTTCCCCATAGGTAAGCTTCCTCTTTAACTAAAATCCCTATAGGGTATTACAAATGTTAATACCACATCCCGTATCATATACCCAGGAGTTTGATTTGTATGTAAGATTAAATAACTCTATCATAAATAAGTTACCTGAAGATGCTGCAGCAGCTAGCTCAGCCTTCTTCTTATGTTCTTGCAACTCATGGAGGTAGAGAGAGAAATTCCTCTTCTAGTGTACAGTCATTTTGCAGTGGTGAAAAGTCTCATCTTTCTGAGATTGACTCTTCTTGACAAAGTTCTGCTTTGGTTTTGATGGAGTCGCAACTTGTTTGCTCTTATCAACCTTCCTTTGCCTTTCTGCTTCTTATTCACATGCTGTTTTGGTTTATTCACTCTACCCTTTTGCACATAAAGTACTTGAGGAGTAGCAGTGGATGCCTTATCTTTCAACCCGTTTTCAAAGTCAATGAGCATTGCATGCAGATCATTAACCGTCTTCCTCGTGTAATGCATATTATAGTTACGAACGAAATCATTGAAGTCCTTATTAAGGGACCTATTGATCAAGTTGATAGCCATATTATGATCATAGGGTTGTCCTAGTGTGATGAGCTGTTCCATATAACTCCTCATCTCCATATAATGGGCACTTACAGACTTTCCAGGAGCTTGCTTGCAACTATGTAGAGCATCAACTAAAACATATATCTCTACAGCTTGCGGCGTTTCATACACAACCTTGAGTTCATCAAGCATTCGCTGAGGTGAAAATAGCTCATAATTCCTTTGAAGTGATGAAGCCATTCTCCCTAACATTACAACAGCCACCTCATGGTGCTTCTTAACATTAGCTGCATGTTGAAGCCTTTCCGCATCAGATGCTTCTTCAGCAAGATCCTCCAGAAAAGGAGTAGTCAAGATATCAATAGTATCGGCTGCTCTCAGAACAATTCTTAGTGAGTGATATCAGTCATTGAAGTTAGGGCCAGTAAGTTCAGGCCGTTCAAAGAAAGCTTTGAACGCCGAGCTTATTGTCAGATTATTTTCGGGTTGAGCCATTTCTACAGAAATAAGTTCAAACATTAGTATTTTTGATAATACAATTCAAGAAAATAAAATTACCCCGGTAATAAAACCATAGTATTTTCCTTGAAACTAGAATCCATATTGACATAGATTCATCACATCAGTTGTTCTGCTAGTGACAAATGTATTCAACATAGTAACTTGTCGAACAATAATTGACAAACAAATTTGCAATTCGTAGATATGTTAGATATTTACATTGCCAAAATCCTTTGCATTGTAAACATGTTTCATCCCTACTTTACGCCTTAAGTTTCCAGTTCTTACTGAGTAACTTAATTAAGTCGACTAATCTAAAGAACGTAAAACCTTCAAGTGCAATCTTATTCAGTCATAAAGTTTTCTCTCCATTACAACATCGTCCAAAATCTCATATGACGACAATTGTAACTTCAAGTGTTCGTCAATTAGATGGCATATGACTTAAATTTTTAGGGTATAGATTTTGGTGTCAAAATCATGTATGGAGAAGCATGCATACATCTCCATAACATAAGTTTAATAAAACGTTTAGTAAACTTTTTGGTGAGACTAAAATTTCATCATATATATGCAAGTTGAGGTATTGGTTAAACCAATTAAAGATTTTACACACAACTAAATTCACACCGTACTTTTTCTAGAACTCAGCTAAAGCACAAAGAAATAACCTTATTCATTGTGTTTCGGATGTGAATTAATGCAGTTAAATCAACCTTAAAGAATTATACAAATAACAACCGTAGGTAATTCCAATTTTGACGCACAGGCGAGCCGGGAATTCAGTCAGCGCTGAAGCATAACACCACCTTCCTTAACCGGGTACATGACCAGCGATGCGTTATACCCACTTTATAGTTTGTCAAAATTGAGTAGGCCGTTAAGTTGCTATTGCAATTCTAATCAACGCAAATCATATGTAATTTAGACCTCAAAAGCAATTCATTAATTTTGATAAGATTTAGTCAATATTATTTTTCCTTGTTTACAACATACAATAAAAAAACGCATGAAAACAAGTAGTACAAAAAAACTAAATCAAATAGCCACATGCATAACAATTTATTCAAAGAACGTCAAATCTAGGGTTTTATAAACATAAAGAGTCTTCCCTAATTTAAAAACATTGAATCAAATAAAGCAAATAGCATACAAAATTATATGATCCGTAAAAAACATGCACGTTCATTACGGATCTCCCACATTCTCTTAACAATTAAAAATCTACGGATCGTAACCACACACGCCATAACATTTAATTCATGCAAACATTTAAAGATAATTACCATGTAATTTTAGGGTAGACAAAATTTATTTATTTTAATAAAAATTCGGGATAGCCGATTTTAAAAAACAATAAAAACAAAACCCTAACTTTTTATAAAACCAAAAAAAACATGTAATTTTTAACACAAATCAATATTAAAACGGCTCTCGATGCCACTGATAGATTATATAGTTCATAACAATTATTTAAACCCTAATATGGATCAAAGCACACATATAGCGGAAGAAAATTAACAAGATCATAATTAACATAATTATAATTAACCGAGATCAGGGTTACATACCTTTATCCTAGCAAGATCCACAAGACAACAGAACAATCAGCAACTAGGGTTAATCACGAACACCACCAGGATATAGTCTAAAGCAAGACTATATCACGATCTTGTACACACGTAATACGGCGAGTTAATCATGAGTCTATCACGAATAAACCGAGCTTCCACGCTTATGGAGTATATACCCAACAACCCTAGAGAGGGGCTAGGACTAGATCTATTAAATAGAAAAGTTGAAAATCAAAACCCTAATTTAGAGGTGTTTGGCCGGCGGTTTAAGAGCAAGAGAAAGAGGGATGGAGTAAAAATTATGAAAGCCTTGGGTTTGTTTATATAGCCCTTGGAAAAACTTTTCCTCCAAGTTTAAACAAAATTAGGAAACATAATCTTTTTCTCTTTCTTTCTTGTCTCTCTTGGCCGGCGGTTTACAAGCCCACAAGGGGTGTTTCCGGAACTTTTCCGACTCCTTCTTTTATCTTCTATTTAATTTCCATAACGGTCGTTTAATACTTAACTTTTAATTTTTAACGATCGTTAGTTTAAGCTTTGGTTTGATTTAATAAATATAATAAATATATTTAATAAATAAATTAACCTTTTACGTAATGTGTGCAATCCCGATCTCGAGTTCGATCCTATCACACGACTATCGATTTTAAGTCCATAAACTTTGACACTATTCTATGTCAGTATGTCTATACAGATATACCCAACAACAACAAACATGTTCATAGTTTATGTATCTTTCGATTTCGGCAATATGGTTTGAAATTGGAATGGGACCCGTCTCTTCCTCATCATAATGATCGCAGCACCGACGCGTCTTCACCAGTTCGATCATATCTCCTTACAAACGCACCCATCTTTACCGGAAAATTCACCATCATCAAATCTCTAATTCAAGTTTGAATGTTATGGTGATATCAGATTTTGTTTTCATATACGTAGTAAGAAGTTGGTTTAGTTAATCAAATGTCATACGTGTTGATTGTTTCTATAAATAAATTTTAGAGTAAAATGCATCTATGGTCATTGTGGTATGTTAATTTTGCATATACCTACTTGGTCTTTTGAAAGTGCAGAGACCCTACCTGTGAGAATAGTTTGAGTCTATTTTAATACCTTGTCATAACGGAGGTTATGTGTTCACCGTTACCATGGTTTAATTAAAGGACAAACTTGTCTTTTCTATTTTTTACAATCACGAATTCTATCTAATTATAACCGACTATTTTTTAGAGGCCGATCCATAACAACAAAAATTAAAAACTAATAATTTGTAGTATATCAATAACAACAAAAATTATAAACTGACGATTTACCTATATGAAACAACAAGTTAGAAAGAAAATAATATCTGGACTAATGCAAAGATGTACGTTGTGATGGTTCTCCTTCAAATGCATTGCATAGTCTACATCAAGTTGAGTTAAGCCAAGAGACACATTACAAAAATATGTAGACATAGCTAATATCTTAGTGCAAAGTTGTCAGGTTGTATGTTTGTTGTTTGTTAAACTTATAGGAGTTAATTACATGGCTGGTCATTATTAAAAAGGAGATTGTATATCCAGTAAAGAGTGGGTTCCCATTGGCAAAACGGGTGGATTGGGGAACAGGTTAGAATGGGTAGTTCCATTGTATAGGTTGTTTGTGATTGTCATGTTAATCAAACACTCCGTAAATCATTTACAGTCTATGTTTAATTAATCAAATACTCTAGCATTATTTGTGACCGGGGAACGGATTAGGATATATACTACAATCAGTTTGTAATTTTTGTTGTTAGATAGGGCTTTAAATAATAGTCGGGTAAAATTTGATAGAATCTGTGATTGTAAAAAAATAGAATAGACAGTTTTGTCTTTTAATTAAACCATAGTAACGGTTAATACATAACCTCCGTTAGGTTAAGGTATCAAAATGGATTCAAACTATCCCCACAGGTAGGATCTCTACACTTTCAAAAGACCAAGTAGGATATATGCAAAATTGACATACTACGTGACCATATCTGCATTTTACTCATAAATTTTACTATAGTACATGCACAGTCTATATAGAAGTGGAGTCCATGTTTGACAAAACAGAAAACGGTGGTATCGTTTGTAAGCATTTAAACAAAATCCAAAATACACAATATTCATTTATTTCCATGTTGGACATAGACCAAAATTATAAAAGATAAGAAAATCCGTGATAAGGTCATCGTGTATTAATATGTTCCTAGTGATGAGTATATAACGCAGCTTAGGTCTTTTTTCTTTCATTAAGGTGTATTTTCATTGGTTTCCCCCAGTGGGGGGGCTCACACGAGGGGCTCCTATATAAGGAGCGAGGTATTGTAACGTAGCAGGGGCATCTAGATTTTTGTATTTTTGTTTGTCGTAAACTTAAGACTCAAGATATGATTCACACTTGGGAGGTGGCTGACTCGTTAGAGTCTGTGTGTTCGCTTTGTGGTACTCAACCTGACTCGGACGATCATTTATTCTTTACATGCTCATTCTCACATGATATATGGAATCGTATGAAACAACTTGCTGGTCTTGATACTTGCCCTCACGATATCTATTCTATAATCATCAGTTTGCTCCTATTGCTAGTCGAAGATCTATGCATAGTATTATTGCTGCAACGGCGTACTTTATTTGGTAAGAATGAAACGATCGTTTTTTTAAGAAAGCTAAGAGAACTTTGACATGGGTTTGTGAATGTATTATATCGGCAGTGCGTCTCAAGTTGCTCTCGTGTAGGCTTAAGAAGTCCAAAAATAAAAAAAATACTAAAAAACAGAAAAACTAAAGGTACAAACATGATTTTAAGGTTCTTAAGATTTCTTGGTAATACTAGCAGGGTATCCGCGCGATGCGGCGGCGAGTACCCTGTGATTAATTGGAGAAAGGTAAAACAAATAATCCCGGTCATGCTTGGTCCGCTCATTTGCATAAGTTTCAGCCGATTTTTACCAGATTTTTATTAAACCCGTTGATTTGGTTCGGTTTTAAAACAATATGTATCACCAACTTGTAAGTTATATGAAGTTTTTTTATGTTTTAATAGTTGAACAATATGTATAATAAGATGTATTATTCATTTTAAGAGTAGTTTTAAAATATTATTAATTAGGTTGTTTAATATATTAATTAATGTGTACTTGTAACATATACTTTATAACATGTATTAATTAAAATAGCAAGGTACCCGCGCGATGCGACGACGAGTATCCTAATTAAACGAAAAAAAAGTCTTAATCATACTTGGTTCACTCCTTTTTATAAGTTTTCTCCGCTTTGTTTTGAACAACTTTTATTTGATAGTCAAACCATTGATCATTCGAGTTCCTAACTGAACCCATTTTTTAGTCTGGTTTTCTAAAGCTCTATGTATTAAAATATAAGTTATATGAACTTTTTTGTGTTTTATTAATTTGTACAATTTGTATAATTTTAATAAGGGTTTTTTAAACAATGTCCATTGGGCAGAGTTTAGCGTGTATTGAATACACATAAACTTTCTTAGTTAAAAAATATATATATAACCAAAGGCCTTTTAGCCTAGCGGTATGTGAGTGACCCTCTAACCTAAAGGTTGTGGGTTCAAGTCTCGGTGGAGACATGTGAGATAGAATTTGTGAGATAGTTTGTGTGAGTTATAAAAAATTGACGTTCAATATATAATATATATATATATATATATATATATATATATATATATATATATATATATATATATATATATATATATATATATATATATATATATATATATATATATATATATATATATATATATATATATATATATATATATATATATATATATATATATATATATATATATATATATATATATATATAGTTAGGATCAAATAAGAAGATTAAGTAAAATGAGAATAATGAGAAGAAACCACAACCACACATTTTAGATGCACCCACAAAGTTAGATGCATCTTCCCTTAAAATTCTCCTTCCTTTGTGGAATTTGTGGTCAGGATTTCTTCTTATTCTTCTCATTTTATTTTTTCTTCTTACTGGATCCCTACTCTCTCTCTCTCTCTCTCTCTCTCTCTCTCTCTCTCTATATATATATATATATATATATATATATATATATATATATATATATATATATATATATATATATATATATATATATATATATATATATATATATATATATAGGCGAGTACCCGCGCATAGCGGCGGAATTTGTCTAGCGACGGATAATTAACGATACGCTATATAATGGTTAGATCAAATTGTAATTGAAAAGTGTCATAACTTACGATATTTGAACTGTAGAAAAAATCTCAAACAAGCATATATCAAACAACATATAGTAAAAACATTACATTATACATGCTTTTACCTACCGACCACATAGAAAAAACATCACCAAAGTGATAGTAAATTAGATAAGAAAATGAATCCGATTATAACAGCATAAAGTAAAATTTGTAATGCTAATTAATCGAAAATTTTATGTGGTCAAAATATGACATTCGTTCTATTTATAAAAGGGCAAAACTCACGTTAACTAATGCATTAAACTACTTGTTCAAAAAAAGCGCTACTCTCTCTCACATATCAATTTAAAAAATCAAGTTTATATATCATTTGGTAATATTATTTTACTTGTTAGAACAAAATATAAGAATGTGTAATATACTACGTAGCCCATAAAACAAAAAGAGGTACATTGAATTTTTGATGGCTTATGTGATGGTTTGTAGTATTAAACATAATATTAAACGAATTTATAACTTAACCACTTTTGTCCATTTGAATGAAAGTGATAAAAAAATCAAACAAATATCATATCACAGTAAACTCAATCTTCTCCATCTTATTTCGAACACATCTTATTGCTGACCCGATGTGGGTACATGTTGATGTTCTTATTGCTAACCCGATAGATTGAAATTCATTGCCAAGTCTATAGGAATTACCAACAATGAAAAAAATGGTATCTTTACTAAATATGTGAATGAGTGTTTGTTAGTTGATTTATTTGCATTTTAATTTAGGCTAGGGTATGTGTTATTTTCTTGAGTGAATTTGTGGTCAGGATGAGGTTAGATTGTTGGCGCCTTGTGGCCATAGTTTTCATGTCGAGTGTGCTGATAGACGGATTGGGCTGCACTTTACGTGGTTCTCTTGTAGGCAAATGGTGTTGAATACAATGATTTGATGTAACATATGTGATGATGAGGTTCCTGTTACTTAAGTGACCAGAATTTGATCTATGATATATAATCAAATATATACGTAATAGGTTAGGTTGGTTCTTGTCTATATAGATTCTTGTTCATGGTAATTTTTCCAGTATGATGCATAAACTTCTTTCTTTAGTAGTAAATGTTTTAAATAAATTAAAAAGTTTTGAGATAATACATTTTTCTAGTCTTATAAGTTTTTTCTACAATTTTTTTTGTCAAATTTCTGAAAGTCAACCATAATCTTTGAGAAAAGCAATTTTGGTGTGTTAATACAGCAAGGTAAAAAGCCTGGTTCAAGTGTTCAGTCCTACGAGTACCCAAGTTGCATAATGTGCATATAAGTGAGAGGTCACTATATAAAAAGCCTGGTTCAAGTGTCTTTGGTGGATGTTTGAATTGGTCTTTTTGAACTGACTTTACTGTAGTGTATAAGTATAGATTCACAATTTCACATACCGTCTATTATTTTCTTTGTGCCTATCGGTGTTAATCGGTTACAATTGTAATAGTAGAGAAGTGTTCATCTTTTATGTATGAATCAGCAGTACTTATTTGTTCTGCCTTTTTGAATTTTTTTGTTCGGTTTATAGTACTTGGTTTTTTATGCTTTCTTGTCGCAATTTGTTTTGGTTTCTTCAGGCACGGGTTCACTTTTTGGGTTTTAAGTTTAAAGGCGTGCGGAGTTGTTAATTGGAGCCTAATTTGACCTTGTAACATTAAGATCAAAGACAGTAAAGGAAGGGGATCCCCTGATGGAAGGTTTGTTTGTAACTTGTAACTTGTATGTTGTTAATAGAAAGTTGGTATGTTGTTAATAAACGCAGGTATGTTATAAGGTTTATATAACATCAAGTTTAGGGCAAAGAATGGCTGGTAGAGTGAGGTGAACTATGTTGATAGAAAATGTGCTAGCAATGATATTTAGAATGGGATATGATTAGTTCAAGAGGTAGTAGCAGAGTTAACAACTTGACAAGTGATATCACAAGTCAACCGACACAGTTCTATACAGGTATGAACTTTGACGTTCATGTAGTGACGGGTCACGTTGATTGTGTTTAAGGAATAAAGGAATATTCACTGAACAAGAACATGAAAAAACATATAAGTCTTGCTCCAACCAATAGTTGGCAAAACCAAAAAACAAAGATTGATGGAAATAGCTTTTGTAACATCATTAGAACATTAAACTTCTCCAATTTATTCATTAGTTATTCCAAGTCCTATAAACGCATAGGAGAACAGTTTATCACCAATACAACCAAAACCAGATAAAAAAAGTACCAAATAAAAAAGATAGTCTGAATACTTAAACGAAAGCTTCATATTTTCATTTTCATGTCATACTCGACACCGGTCAACTCCCTCGTTGTCGCACAACAAGTTCATGTGAATAGAGAGATACGACGCATGATTAGAGAAAACATACAAATGAAGTTTTGGATAAAAATAGTAAGTGCAGGATGAAGAACGGGCTAGGGTGTGGAGCACGGTAGGAGGAAGAGGGGGAACAAGCTGCAAAGAAAAACAATTAGTATATCACAAACCTTTTTATTGTTCATTTCCATATTCTTACCTTTTAGATGCCACGAATGACAGATTTGATAGAACTATTTTGTTGTATAGGAAGGACGAACAGGAATGAACATGATTGCTATATGTTATGATGTTTATATAGGCACTGATGTATGCCTTTTCAAAATTTGAACGCATGATTTGTAACAACTTTCCCTTTCTAATGTCGACTATGATATTGTGTATTGTTTCTATGTATGAGTTTTTTCCATGTTTTGCAATTGAACATACGTTTGTAACAATTTCCCCAATGTCAACTATTTTATAGTTGTTTCTAAATTTGTGTTGTCGCCTTATTTTCCAAATCAAATACACGGTTGGCATCCTCATAGTGTATTGTTTCCATAATTTGATTGTAAATCTTAAACACATACGTTTTAACAATTCTAAATAAGGAATTGTTGAATTTTCAACTTTTTCAACTTTTTGTATGAGGCTTTTATAATGTAGTATAGATATATGTTAAATACACAGTAAATGAATTTTTAAAATATTATATTTGAACATGATTACATATCTATTTAATAACGTGTGTTTAATGCAAAGTTTTTATAAATTAAAAAGGTTTGTGTATATTAAATACACGTTAAACTCTGTCTAGTATCAATAACATATCGTCTTACTTTATAGGTGTTCCAAAACTAACATTAATTTGTGTATCTAAAGGTTTAATGGATGTTGTAAGAAACTATTGTGAATAACGTTTCACCTTTTAAAAATTTTGATGTGTTAGGGCATAAAAAGTTGTATACTATTTACATCTTTGTATGTTGTAGATTTCAAATTTAAAAACGCTTAAAGAAGAGAATGTTGTTTCCTTTTATAAAGGTTTGCTTACATGGTTTTTATGGTAGGTAATTAGGTACGATAGCTCTGCTTTAGCACAAAAATATTCATTACATATATATACACAATATTATTGAGCAAATCAAGCAAAAACTATAGAAATACTACATTAACGGAATTTAATAAGTCAACTTTTGGATTGCTGCCATTTTTCAGTTTTCAATATAAGTGGAAAATAAATTAATGCATGTTAAAAGCAAAACACAAAAACAAAAAACCAAAAATGCTTTCCTTGATTCATTTGTGTCCCTCTATTTAGCTACGGCATACCCGTTTATTTTTACTGATTTCAATGTCTTGTCTTATATATTGTGCACGTTTGAATCAAATAACCGGCAACTCTAAGGTACATGTCTTGGCCACTTGTTTCTGAATTTTTCAAATGATACATATAATTAATGTGTGAGAGACACGTGACTAAAAGTATTCATACCTGTCAATAATGTGTTTTGCGTTTTTTAGGCATGCAATGATGCATGCGAATCCAACACAGACGGAAGGATTTTAGTACCGAAAGGAACATATCCTCTTACTGCTAAGGGATGGATTAGTTTTATTATAAAAGCATCTAATAGCCATGTGGATTTGTCTCTTACTGCTAAGGGGCGGATTGCTTTGTGGTGAGCGGTGGTGGCTATATGTTTGGTCATGGTTGCACGGCGTGGCATCCTAATGAGTAATGACTATGCCACCAATTGTCCGTGTAGATCACTACCTGTTGTCAGTCAATTTTTTTAAAGATTATTATTCATTGGATGTAATGATTCTTGTCAAGAAAATGATGGATCTTTTTTCTCTTGTTTGCTCTCGCAGAAAATTGCAAACAACAAGGGATGATTTTTGTGACATGTTCTTCAATTTCTTTAATATAGGGATGTCATTCACTTCTTCAAATTATTGATAAGAAAAGTATGTACGTTTATCTATCTATAGCCGAGTACTCGCGCAATGCGGTGACGGGTACTCGATGACTAATTTTATGACGAACATATATTATAAAACCGAAACATCAATTACCACCATAAAACCAATGGTTTTTGCTTCTGTTATAATCCAAACACCAAACTTTATTTTTTAACAAAAACCACCAGATCTACCACCAAAACCACCAAATCACATCAAACCTTTAATGTTTGTGGACTATGGTGGCGGCGGCTGAATTAGTGTCATAGACGAAAGTGGTGAAGGTTGTGGCTGTTGAGAATGTGATAAGGAAGTTGTGTGTTGTCTTTTGTATTGTATTTTTTTAACAAAGAAAGAGAAAGAGACGTAAATATATGTATGAGTGGGTGGTTTATGATAATTGATGAGACTGCTTTTATACATAGTCTCATCGTCCAAATAGGGCTTAAAATGCATTAAATATCATCAAAATATCCATATATGTGCTTATGTTTGTTGCTTGTGTATTTTAGGTACGGATATTGAGAAAATGACAAAAGATCACAAGAATCATGCAAAAACGAACACGGGAAACAAAGCCGCACAATGAACCAAGCCTAATGAAGACTTTCCCAAGAAAAACCCTTGAAGATTTGAAGAATTATGAAGAAGGGCCCTCCACTTTGAAGAATTGACAAGTTTAGCCCCTCAACAAAGCTAAATTGTCAACCATAATCCTCCACAAAGTCAAATATATCATGAAGTCCTTCAAAATACAAGAAATTACAAGTTTGGTCCTTTGAAAATCCCAAAATTACAAAAAGGACCCTTGACTTTCAACATTTGGCAAGAATGGTCCCTCATAAATGAAGACTTGGCAATTTCAGTCCTCAAAAATGCCAATTATACAAGTTAAGACCATAATCCATCAACAAAATGCCAAAACAGCCCCTCAAGAATCACAAAATGGCAAGAAATACCCCTGAAAATACTTTGGAAAAGTATTTGTGGCCAAAGTGTGAAAACAAAAAGTTTATTTACAAATGGAATTCAGTTTTCTACATTTAAACTCAAAGTGAAAGAAGATAGAAAGAAGGGGGGTTAAAGCTGGCCAACATTAAAGATACCTAGACCAGTGACAAGCTGCCATGTGTCCCACTCACACTCTCCACCAATCATACTCCACCATTCTGCCATGTCACCTTCCACTTAACCGGATTTAACAAACTTAATTAATTAAGTTTAAAAGTGGCGGTTAACATGTATTTAAACTTAAAACAAGATCAAAACCTTGTTCTTGGAGTACATAATCCGAATTGGGGATTTACTAATTACTATGAATTAGACCATGATCTTGTCCAGTTTTGTGATTAACCTCAACATAAACATATCCCCACTTCAAAAACCCTTGCCACGTTACTCATGTGCTCACATGATCAACCCTTGCTACACACTTTTGGGGAAACTGCCAAAACAAGCCAGAAAATCAACCATCCATATACAAGCTTACATTTTAAGCTTTGTTTGAAACCTTAGATCAAATTCCAACAGCTATCCACTCTACAAACGTCCAAGGAAACATCACATGAGTCCAAGGTTTTCAAATTCTACAAGGGCATATTAGGAAGATCAAGCACTTAGGGTTCACGTTTTTATTCAGTAACTTAGTCTCATTGTAGCCTATATAAAGGCATAGGGCTGCAACATTTACAATTGCTTTTGGTTTTTCCTTGTTCAACTACTTGTAAATCCTCTTTTCTGTTAATGAAAGTGTGTTAAGTGTGTTGAAGAAAGACCAAGTGCCACCTTGTTTTAAGCTTGTTTATGATATTTGTTAACTGTAATTGGACCTTAAAACGTTTTTTAAACCTTGTGTAAGAAATTACACATTGGATCAAAATTTGATATTTTGCTAAGTTCTTGTTCAAACCTTGGAATTCTTGGGTTATAGGGCTGATCATAGCATCCTAATTGTGATATTAAGGTGTGGTGAGGCTTATAACTTGGGGATAATCAAGTGTGGGGTAACAAGGTTGCATCAATCAAGTTTATTTTCGAAAAAGTCACCTTTCTGTTTTGATTTTGTGCTTCTAACCTTGTTGAATCTTAGTAGGGTTGTTATTGGAAGCTTGTGCTTGTTCTAGCTAGCACATAAGCTCATAAATTCGTGGGTGTGGATGTACATCCATGAGGTTTGTCTTGAAACCTTAAAAATCTGATAAAAATTGGATTTTTTGTGGATTTGTGCTCTACTGATGTTCTTGTTGTTTTCTTGGCTTAAATCTGCTTAATCTTGCATGATAAGTTGTTTATATGCTAGATTAATCATTGGGTTAACTGAATCACACTTTTTCTTGTTTAAAAGTTGAATTGAAAAGTTAAAAGGGTGTTTGGGACTACCTGTTTAAGTTCCAATCTTGTAATTGTGTTGTCGAAAGTTTGTGTTTGTGCTCTATATCTGATATAAGCTTGGTTGAGAGTGTTTTGCTGCAAGTTTTTGGGTTTGAAACTTCAAATCATACAATCTGCTATTACTTGTTGAATTTAACTGTTTTTGACCTAAGATTTTGGTGAAATCTAGTATTTGTGCATGCTTAGGGTTAAGAGTTGTTAAAACATCATTATTATAACATATGTGATAGATCTTGAGGTTTGAATCTGGCTTGTTGGTCAAATACATCAGCAAAGTGTAAAACTGCATGTTCTTGTGTTCATCAGTAACTTAAGGTGCTTGAATCTTGCTTAATACTTTGAATCATTGCATGAAACCTATTTAGACTTGTTCATTTGAGTTTATAATACCTTGTGTATGCATTTGGTTGAGTTTGGCTGGCTGAATATTGCTCTAAGTGCTTATTGAACCTGTTCTGCTTATTTGTTCAAGTCTGTGCTAGATCTGGTGCTTTATTGAATTAACTGTATCAATTGGGTGATTGTGGTTATGATTTTTTGATTGTTATTGACTCCTTTTGATCCAAAGATCATTTGGGTTCCTTTGTGAAATCTGAATCTCCAAAAAAGTCACTAAAGACAAGAAGTCAAACAAGTCAAGCAATGGAAAAAGTTTCCACTACTCAACACCCAAAACTAGCCCCTACTAGTGTTAATTTGTCATCAGTTTATCAATAAGCTATTTTAGCTTATCCAGACCTGCAACAACTTACTTTTTTGTGATAGATCTTCATTATTTGACCCATTTGATTAGACTGGAGCTTATTGGACTTTGACTTTGACTTTTTGCTAGAAAACCAACTTAATTGACTTTTTCATAAGTGCTTATTTGCTTTTTCCAGCTTATTGAGTCAGCTTATTTGAAAACTTTTTGTTGAAATAGCTTAATTAAGTCATTTAAAAGCTTTAGAAACTTGAATCAGCTCTTTGGGTGGCCTAGAACTCAAAAACGACTATTTTGTCGTTTTCTGTAGATTGCTTATTGCATTTTCAGGCTTATTCCTTGGGCTTATTTCAAGTTTCTTTTTACAGAAGTCTTATTTAGGACAAAAGAAGCTTGTGTGTTTAATTTGGGCTTATGGCATTAGCTTATAGCTTAATGGGCCAAAAAGCCCATTAAGAATAAGCTGTTTGGTATAAGCTAACTTATTTCACACTTTCAGCTTTTGGGCTTTTGGAAAAAGTTGTTTAAAATCAAATTTTGTGTCAAGTAGTGCTTTTTGGACTTATTTGGGCCACTTTTTCATTTTGGGCTCAAAATTGGCCCATTAAGGATCTGTTTTGGGCTTAGCCCATTTTCTAGGCCCATCAAGGGTATTTAGATAATTTTAAGTTCATTTCTGAGTTATTTAGGTTAAATCAAGCTAGTTTGCAACTTTTTAGAATTTTTTATGATTTTTTGATTTTTAATAATATTTTAATATTATTTTATTGTTAAAAATAAAAATTCTGATTTTCTAAGTTTTTATATTTTCCTAGATTGTAGACACTTAATTAGGAATTTTTCAACTTTCCAAATATTTTTAGAGTCTTTTAATTATTTTCTAGAATTAATTTAAGTTTTATTAGTTTTTAATAGTTTTTAATTGTTTAAAAATAGTTTTTAGTGGTTTTAAAATTTTGAAAAATAATTTTTAGCTTAATTAGGCTATTTAAAAGGTTTACAAACTTTAAGATCTTGATTGGGACTTTTTATTAGTTAATATTGATTTTTAGGGCTTTAATTAGCATTAAAAAGTTAATATTTAATTAATTAAAAGGTTTTGGCAAGTTTGGATTTTTTGTAAACTCTTAGAATATTTTTGTGGATTTTTAGTGATTTTTAGGAATTTTTAGGGTAAAATTTTAATTTAGGTGCTTTTTACGGTTTTACGTGTACACCTTTTTCGTCTTAGTTTAATATGACATCGTAACCGTCATTCTCTTCTTATCCCATTTCTATTTTTCTTTCTCACAAGTATAATCACAAAGATAATCATTTCATTACACACACACTAAGCCTCCTTGAGAACGATCCCCACTAAGGGTCATTTGTACACGGTTTTCCTAAATCGTTGTACTTGATACTTGCCACTTTTGCTCTCTTTTCCTAAAGAGTAGTAAAACCACTACACCAATTTTGGCGCCGCTGCCGGGGAGGCGTGTTGTGTTTTTATTTGGAATTGTTGTTTTTATATACTAACCAAAATAGTATTTGTATTAGTAGCACTCTACTAATACGTATTATCCGTTTTTGATTTTTGTGTGAATACTATTACTATATTGTATACGTAGAACAATAAATTCACAAGTACTCCAAATACGTGAGAAATCACAACCTTGACTTGGGAGGTCATTACCCAATCATTGTATTCGAATCTCAAACCAAAGAAAAAGGCAAAAATAGATAAATACTTTCGTGAAGCTCAATTTTGAAAAGTACAAACTATAAGGTGGGTATAAGGCGGATATTATAAAATATATCCTAAGGAAAAAGGCTCTTAAGTGCTTCGCGCCGCCTCGTTTCCCCGCTTGCTTGTGAGTATTTGATTTTGAGAGCTAATCGAGGGTTTTGCCGCCCAAAGTATTACTAAGTATCATATATATTTTCTTGGTTTCAATTGATTAAACCCTCTTGAACGTTTTGGTGTTACACCAACGTTCTAAAGTCATCGAAGGCGTTCACTTCACGTGATCGTTTTCATTCCTTGAGGAGGAGATTTGTAGATTTTTGTCTACTTAATACATTCATCAAAATCCAAAAGGATAATACAATCAAAAACCACAAAGAAATATTGAAAAATACAAAACACCAAAAAGAATCTTCTTTGCTCGTCCCCTCGTTGTACGTGACGTTTATGCTAACTCGTAATCAAGCAAGACGTGCACGTAAACAAAAGAACAAAACTCCCACTCCCATTCTTTCTAGTGAGGAGTCTCCTATTGACGAACCCATTGTAAGAGAAGCACCAACCATGGCGAATCGAACTATGATGGAGTTACTTCAAGCACCCATCGAGGGTTATGGAGAGGCTATTGTGATTCCCGCTATCCTTGCGGAGAATTTCGAGGTGAAAACGGGTTTGTTGTCAATGATCCAAAACAACAAATTCCGTGGTGATGAGAAGGACAATCCACACAACCATATCCGCCAATTCAATCGTCTTACCGCCACTTGCAAGTTTAAGGATATCTCGAATGACTCGATTAAGATGATCCTTTTTCCGTATTCCTTAGCGGGGCCCGCTAAAATTTGGTTGGAGAAAGAGCCACCCAATTCTATATTGACGTGGAAGGATCTCGTGTCTAAGTTTGTGAACCAATTTTTTCCGCCCTCTAAGACTACGCACTTGAAAAACGAGATTTCAAAATTTTCACAAGAGTTTAATGAAAGTTTTTCAACGGCTTGGAATAGGTTTAAGGAGATGTTACATGAATGTCCTCATCACGGTTTTTCCGATTTGCATCAAATTGACACGTTTTACAATGGACTTAATGATCATGAAAGGGATTATTTAAATGCCGTCGCGGGTGGTAATTTTTTGTGTAAAACGGTTGAGGAAGCTTTGGTGATAATTGAGAATAGATCTAAGGTGTATAGTCCTCGTAGCACGTCTAGTGTTCGTAAGGCTTCGTCTTCGGCTTCACCTTCTTTGTCTACTACCATCGATGCTTGCCAAATTGAGGCAAACTTGAAAAACAAGATTTTTGATAAGCTAAAAGGACTTTTGATTGAGTTTAAAGTTGGTGAACCAAGTGCTCCCGCTACGGCTAAAGCGGTTGAGGTTTCATGCATGTATTGTGGTGGAGGTCATGATTTCTCCGAGTGTATTACCAACGGTGGTAACACTTCGAGTGCCTACACGGCCACAGGAACTTACAACCAAAACGGTCAAGTTACCCGCTCTAATCAATTGACTCCACCGGGTTTTGGTTCAAATCAAAATGCTAACAATAACTATCGCAACCATCAAGTTGGTTTCAAAAACAATTTCAACAAGGGAAACTATGGTAATCAAGGGGCTAATAATCAAGTTTCAAACAAAAATCAAAATGATTTTCAAAACAACAACAAAAGTTTGCAAACTTTGAAAGATCTTCCAAATGAATTTGTTGAATACGCTAATGGGAATGATGCTAGGTTTGACAATATTCAAAGAGAAATCATTAGCCTAAGATCCGAGTTCAAGAACGACTTCAAGAAAGAGTTGAAAAATGAGTTAGCTAATGAACTTAAGATCCATACCAACAAGATGGAAGGAACCGTAACTAGGTTACAACAAAAACAAAAAATGGAACAAGGGCAACATGAGATAAAACAAGAAATGGTTAAAGCCGAGAAGAGGCAATCCAAGTTTGAAGATAAAATCTCATCTATGTTTGAGGCAATTATGTGTAAACCGTCTTCGAGTAGTCTTCCTAGCAACACCATATCAAACCCTAAGGGTGAGATGAAAGTAATTACCACACGTAGTGGTAAGACACTTAAGGAACCGAATCCTCAACCAATTGCTCCTACAGAGGAAGCAATTGAGGAAGAACCCGAGGTGGTGGTCCAAAAGGAGCATGTCCCAATCCCACGAAGTACCGCTCATGCCACACCTACGGTTGACCCATTACCAATATTGGAACCCGAGATTCCAAAGGCTATGCCTATGCCTCAACCCACACCACCTTTGCCCTATCCATCGAGACTTAGAAAGGAGAAACATCAAGAGCGCGACAATTACCAATTTGAGCTTTTTATGAAAATGTTTCGTGATTTGCACTTTAATGTGAGTTTCGCCGATGCTTTGGTCATGATGCCTCGATTTGCCGCTAACTTTAAGAGTATGTTGAACAACAAGGAGAAATTGCACCAATTGTCTAGTTGTTTATCGCTTTATCTTAATCGCATACCTCAAAAAGTCGGTGATCCCGGTAAATTTTTGATCCCTTGTGCAATTCAAGACATGGAGGAATGCTTTGCCTTGGCCGATCTTGGTGCTAGCATTAACTTGATGCCACTTGCAATCTTCAAGTCGCTCAATCTTCCTAATCTTACTCCTTCACTAATGTCTATCGAGTTGGCCGACCATTCCACGATTCCCGCATGTGGATTGGCGGAAGACGTTTTTGTGAAAGTGGGGAAGTTTTACTATCCCGTAGACTTTATCGTTGTTGATATCCCCACGGATCCTCAAGTTCCTCTCATTTTAGGTCGTTCGATTTTAGATACGTCTATGGCTTTGATCGATGTTCATACTAGAAAGATCACCTTACGTTTCAACGACGAGGAACTTGTTATAAACGCAACTCAAAACTCTCAAATTTCTCATGTTTATTCTGTTGCAACCATAAACCTCGTTGATATGATTTACGTGGTTTGCGAGGAATTTTCACAAGAAGTTCTAGGTTTTGGTGATGAAGAAACTAGTGGCAATCCCACTATGTTAGATCCTATCCTTGATAATTCGACACCAACCTTCACTCCATTTGAAGGTGGTGGTTTTACGTTGGAAGAATTCTATGTTCCACGTACTTGTAACGAAGACCTCGACAACGATGAGGACTTCTTGATTATCAAGGATTTTCTCAACGATTTCCCATTCCCTCCACCCGAGGAGGTTATGAGTATCGAGCCCAAATCTTCACTTGAGGAACCACCTATCCTCGAGTTGAAAGATTTACCTCCTCATCTCGAATATGTCTATTTGGAGAAGGGCGACAAGTTGCCGGCTATTATTGCGAAACTTTCGAATGATGAAAAAATCGCACTTGTCGATGTTCTAAAGGATCACAAAGGGGCAATTGCGTGGAAGTTATCCGACATTAAGGGAATCGATCCCAAGTTTTGTACCAAAAAAATCTTAATGGAGGAGGTTACAAGCCCGTAATCCAATGTCAAAGGAGGGTGAACCCCAAAATTCACGACGTCATCAAAAAGGAAGTCCTTAAACTCCTTGACGCGGGAATGATTTACCCTATTTCCGATAGCCCTTGGGTGAGTCCCATTCATTGTTTCCCTAAAAAGGGAGGAATGACCGTTGTGCCCAACGATGCCAACGAGTTAATTCCCACTAGACTCGTGACCGGATGGAGAGTGTGCATTGACTATCATAAGTTGAATGAAGCCACTCGTAAAGACCATTTTCCCTTGCCCTTCATGGACCAAATGTTGCAGCGTCTTGCAGGAAACGATTTTTATTGCTTTTTAGATGGTTTTTCCGGTTACTTCCAAATTCCCATCGATCCTCGTGATCAAGAAAAAACTACGTTTACGTGTCCATATGGAACGTTCGCCTATCGTAGAATGCCATTCGGACTTTGCAATGCACCGGGAACCTTTCAAAGGGGCATGATGGCTATTTTTCATGACATGATCGAGAAGACGATGGAAGTCTTCATGGATGACTTTTCCGTGTTTGGTAATTCGTTCACTTCGGGTTTGTCAAATCTTAAGAGAATGTTGAAACGTTGAGAGGAAACCAACCTTGTGCTCAATTGGGAAAAGTGTCATTTTATGGTTAAGAGTGGAATCGTCTTAGGGCACAAGGTCTCGAAAGCGGGGATTGAGGTAGATCAAGCTAAGGTAGACGTCATCGCCAAATTACCTCATCCCAAAACCATTAAGGGAGTTAGGAGTTTCCTAGGCCACGCGGGCTTTTATCTTCGATTCATCAAGGATTTTTCAAAGATCTCTCGACCCATTACACATCTTCTTGAAAAAGAGGCACGTTTTGTCTTTGCCGAAGATTGTGTACGAGCCTTTGAAATCCTTAAGAGGAAACTTACCGAAGCTCCCATTCTTGTTGCTCCCAATTGGAACCTTCCCTTTGAGCTCATGTGTGATGCTAGTGATTACGCTATTGGGGCCGTATTGGGGCAATGTCATGAAAATCACTTCTTGCCCATTCACTATGCTAGCAAGACGATGACCGAGGCTCAACTAAAATACACTAAAACGGAAAAGGAGTTCCTTGCCGTGGTGTATGCATTTGAGAAATTTTGACCTTATCTCGTCTTGACGAAATGAATAGTGTATACAGATCATTCGGCTATCAAGTATCTTATGGCTAAACAAGATGCAAAGCCGATATTACTTCGTTGGATTTTCCTCCTTCAAGAATTTGACCACAAAATTGTTGACAAAAAAGGAGCCGAGAATCTAGCGGCCGATCATATTTCTCGTTTGGAAGATCCTCACCAAAGTGTTTACGAGCCCAAGAAAATCACCGAAACATTTCCACTTGAGACGCTTGGTGTAGTGAATTCTAAGCTTGATTCTTCCACCCCATGGTTTGCGGACTTTGCAAATTACCATGCGGGAAATTTCATCATTAAGGGTATGACGACTCAAGAAAAACGAAAATTCTTTCGTGACGTCAAGTTCTACTTTTGGAACGACCCTTACTTGTTTCGAACTTGTGCGGATCAAATCATCCGACGTTGTGTATTTGGCACCGAAGCTTCTAATATCCTTAGAGCTTGTCATGAGGGACCCACGGGTGGTCACCACGGTGCTAATCTCACGGCTAAGAAGGTGTTTGATGCCGGCTTCTTTTAGCCTACTATTTACCGAGATGCACAAGATCTTGTGAAGTCATGTGATTCATGCCAACGACAAGGAAAAACCTCACAAAAAGATGAAATGCCACAAAACATCATCCAAGTGTGTGAGATCTTTGACGTTTGGGGTATAGACTTTATGGGGCCGTTCCTATCATCTCATGGTAATAAGTACATCCTCCTTGCGGTTGAATACCTATCTAAGTGGGTGGAAGCTAAGTCTTTTCCCACCAATGATGCTCGTGTGGTAGTCAAGTTTTTGAAGAGCTTGTTTTCTCGGTTTGGAACCCCTCGTGCGATCATAACCGATCGTGGAACCCATTTTTGTAACGACCAATTCGAAAGGGTCCTAAGGAAATATGGGGTTACACCTCAGCTTTCTACGGCTTATCACCCATAAACGAGTGGGCAAGTCGAGGTTTCAAACCGAGCGTTGAAGAGGATCTTGGAGAGATCCGTTAGGGAAAACCGACAATCTTGGTCGGATAAGTTGCAATATGCTTTATGGGCCTTTAGGACCGCTCATAAGACGCCCATTGGGTGCACTCCCTATAAGCTTGTGTATGGAAAAAATTGTCATTTGCCAATCGAATTGAAACACAAGGCTTATTGGGCCTTAAAGCTTTGTAATGATGATATGGAGACCGCGGGAAAACACCAGAAAATGCAATTAAATGAATTGGATGAATTGAGGGACATTGCTTATGAAAATTCATTGATTTATAAAGAAAAAACTAAAAAGTTGCATGATTCTAAAATTAAAAATCGGGTTTTTAACATTGTGGATCAAGTTTTGCTTTTTAATTCTCGCTTGAAAATCTTTTCCGGTAAGTTGAAATCCCGTTGGTCCGGTCCATTCACCGTGACCCAAGTTTTTCCATATGGGACCATCGAGCTAGCTCAAAATGATGGCCCCAATTTCAAGGTGAATGGACATATGTTGAAGCACTACTTTGGCGGGGAAGTTCCATCCTTGAACTACCTCGACCAAGTCACCTTCCCCAATGATAATTAGCATTGAGGGGATCGAGTCGAGCTCATAACTTGGTAATCAAAAACGAGGTGCCTCGTGGGGGAGTCCCATGCTTATCCTATGTACTTATTAACGCTTTCAAATGTAGTAAGGTGTGGGGATTTGTGCCCTTCCAACCTTTGTTTTGTGGTTGTTTGTGAATGTTGGACTTTAGATGATCATGATCTTCACGATTGGAGCCTTTCGTGTTCGTTTTATGGGAGCACTCGATCGTCTGATTTAAAGACTTTCTCAATATCCATGATATATCCTTTTTATGTTCTAACCTTAGGTTTATAGCACACTTCATAAACGGCTTTAAATTTAACGGTTACAGCCCTTCCATGCTAGATTAGGCATTCGACTACGTCTCTAGTATGGGGGTGTTTGCACCCCTAGACTCGAAACATTGAGGACAATGTTTAACTTTAGTATGGGGGTGAATAGATACTTGCCTTGCCAAACCTTCACGCTTTCCAAAGTTTATCTTTTTGTTTATCGTTTTGTTGCAAAATAAGGCTAAAAATGGCCAAATTTTAAATTTTTTCTCATATTCTATAAGTGTTTAAAGACACGAATGTAGGTTTTCCGATGGCGAGAATAAGAGTAATTTTTTACTCGACCATACGTGTTGAGCACTTAGCTTTGATTCCTTAACTTCACATTAGGCTAAGTCTCTTAAATGAGGACGAGAAATTATAGGGTTAATTATAAGTTACTATGCTAAACGTAGAGTACTCGTATTCTTTCAAAAACTCATGTGTTCTCGTTGTTTGCTTATTCTCCCTTCGTATGTAAATATTTTTTTGCTTAATAAATATTGACTTAGCGGTTTAGTTGGGGTTGTTGGGTTTCTAGTCTTTTCTAGTAGCTTCCGTGTAATTAAATTGGGAAGACATTAAGGTATCGCCAGCGTCACGGTTTTGAAGTATTGGCACCCGAATAATCAAAAGCTTCACCCAATAATAAGAATTCAAGTGCTCACCTAAATCAAGCAAACAATTTGAAGCCCCACAAGGCCGAAAAATCTATGCAAAATTGAAAGTGAATCAAGCCTTAATCTTCGAAGCTTTAAAGATCCAAAATTCGCCTTAGCGTGAGGATATATGTCTTTGGCTAATAAAACTACCGATGAGGTGGATAATAAAAGGCAAGGCAAGACCGAAGTCATAATAAAAGCTTCATGGCGAAGTTGAATAAAAGATGGAGCTAAACCAAAGATAATAAGGCCCTTCCGTTAGGGGGCGTATAAAAGTCTTGGTAATAAGTCTCATGTTCAAAACCGTTATAAAACCGTGTTTATCGATTCTTCTTGTTGACTTAATTTTTTGACATCGTTGTCTATTGGGAGGGGTTATTGATTTGATGGTCTTGGTTACACCGTTAGGACTCTATTTTTAGACCTAAATCTCTATTATCGCAAAAGTCAAACAATGTATCCTCGTGAAACATTCAGGACATAATAAAATATAAGAGATACAACTTAGGAAATTGGAAGGATAAGTACGTGAATAGGGCATATGAGTAGTGTTAGCATTACTAACTTACAATGACAATGATCTCGTTGCACGCTTGGCATGGAATTGGGGTGAAAATCGAGGACGATGAAATTATTTCTAACGAAGCATTCACGTGTTCTTATTCTATGAACCTAAACGTCCTATTTTGCGATGAAAATCATACATTATGTCTAAAACGCAAGTATTAGTAGCAATAGTAGTAGTGTAGCTAGTTTATCGTTCAATAAAGTAAATAAAAATGAATTTTGGAGATGCTACGATACTTTATTCTAGCATTGCGTGAGGGCACGACAATGGTTTAGTATGCGGAGTTATGAGACTGCTTTTATACATAGTCTCATCGTCCAAATAGGGCTTAAAATGCATTAAATATCATCAAAATACCCATATATGTGCTTGTGTTTGTTGCTTGTGTATTTTAGGTACGGATATTGAGAAAATGACAAAAGATCACAAGAATCATGCAAAAACGAACACGGGAAACAAAGCCGCACAATGAACCAAGCCCTAATGCAGACTTTCCCAAGAAAAACCCTTGAAGATTTGAAGAATTATGAAGAAGGGCCCTCCACTTTGAAGAATTGACAAGTTTAGCCCCTCAACAAAGCTAAATTGTCAACTATAATCCTCCACAAAGTCAAATATATCATGAAGTCCTTCAAAGTACAAGAAATTACAATTTTGGTCCTTTGAAAATCCCAAAATTACAAAAAGGACCCTTGACTTTCAACATTTGGCAAGAATGGTCCCTCATAAATGAAGACTTGGCAATTTCAGTCCTCCAAAATGCCATATATATAAGTTAAGACCATAATCCATCAACAAAATGCCAAAACAGCCCCTCAAGAATCACAAAATGGCAAGAAATACCCCTGAAAATACTTTGGAAAAGTATTTGTGGCCAAAGTGTGAAAACTAAAAGTTTATTTACAAAGGGAATTCAGTTTTCTACATTTAAACTCAAAGTGAAAGAAGATAGAAAGAAGGGGGGTTAAAGCTGGCCAACATGAAAGATACCTAAACTAGTGACAAGCTGCCATGTGTCCCACTCACACTCTCCACCAATCATACTCCACCATTCTGCCATGTCACCTTCCACTTAATCGGATTTAACAAACTTAATTAATTAAGTTTAAAAGTGGCGGTTAACATGTATTTAAACTTAAAACAAGATCAAAACCTTGTTCTTGGAGTTCATAATCTGAATTGGGGATTTACTAATTACTATGAATTAGACCATGATATTGTCCACTTTTATGATTAACCTCAACATAAACATATCCCCACTTCAAAAACCCTTGCCACGTCACTCATGTGCTCACATGATTGCTACACACTTTTGGGGAAACTGCCAAAACAAGCCAGAAAATCAACCATCCATATACAAGCTTACATTTTAAGCTTTGTTTGAGCCCTTAGATCAAATTCCAACAGCTATCCACTGCACAAACGTCCAAGGAAACATCACATGAGTCCAAGGTTTTCAATTCTACAAGGGCATATTGGGAAGATCAAGCACTTAGGGTTCACATTTTTATTCTGTAACTTAGTCTCATTGTAGCCTATATAAAGGCATAGGGCTGCAACATTTACAATTGCTTTTGGTTTTTCCTTGTTCAACTACTTGTAAATCCTCTTTTCTGTTAATGAAAGTGTGTTAAGTGTGTTGAAGAAAGACCAAGTGTCACCTTATTTTAAGCTTGTTATGATATTTGTTAACTATAATTGGACCTTAAAACGTTTTTTAAACCTTGTGTAAGAAATTACACATTGGATCAAAATTTGATATTTTGCTAAGTTCTTGTTCAAACCTTGGAATTCTTGGGTTATAGGCCAGATCATAGCATCCTAATTGTGATATTAAGGTGTGGTGAGGCTTATAACTTGGGGATAATCAAGTGTGGGGTAACAAGGTTGCATCAATCAAGTTTATTTTCCAAAAAGTCACCTTTCTGTTTTGATTTTCTGCTTCTAACCTTGTTGAATCTTAGCAGGGTTGTTATTGGAAGCTTGTGCTTGTTCTAGCTAGCACATAAGCTCATAAATTCGTGGGTGTGGATGTACATCCATGCGGTTTGTCTTGAAACCTTAAAAATCTGATAAAAATTGGATTTTTTTGTGGATTTGTGCTCTACTGATGTTCTTGTTGTTTTCTTGGCTTAAATATTCTTAGTCTTGCATGATAATGTTTTTTATATGCTAGATTAATCATTGGGTTAACTGAATCACACTTTTTCTTGTTTAAAAAGTTGAAATTGAAAAGTTAAAAGGGTGTTTGGGACTACCTGTTTAAGTTCAAATCTTGTAATTGTGTTGCGGAAAGTTTCTGTTTGTGCTCTATATCTGATATATGCTTGGTTGAGAGTGTTTTGCTGCAAGTTTTTGGGTTTGAAACTTTAAATCATACAATCTGCTATAACTTGTTGAATTTAATTGTTTTTAACCTAAGATTTTGGTGAAATCTAGTATTTGTGCATGCTTAGGGTTAAGAGTTGTTAAAACATCATTATTATTACATATGTGATAGATCTTGAGGTTTGAATCTGGCTTGTTGGTCAAATACATCAGCAAAGTGTAAAACTGCATGTTCTTGTGTTCATCAGTAACTTAAGGTGCTTGAATCTTGCTTAATACTTTGAATCATTGCATGAAACCTGTTAGACTTGTTCATTTGAGTTTATAATAGCTTGTGTATGCATTTGGTTGAGTTTGGCTGGCTGAATATTGCTCTAAGTGCTTATTGAACCTGTTCTGCTTATTTGTTCAAGTATGTGCTAGATCTGGTGCTTTATTGAATTAACTGTATCAATTGGGTGATTGTGGTTGTGATTTTTTTATTGTTATTGACTCCTTTTGATCCAAAGATTATTTGGGTGCCTTTGTGAAATCTGAATCTCCAAAAAAGTCACTAAAGACAAGAAGTCAAACAAGTCAAGCAGTGGAAAAAGTTTCCACGCTCAACACCCAAAACTAGCCCCTGCTAGTGTTAATTTGTCATCAGCTTATCAATAAGCTGTTTTAGCTTATCCAGACCTGCAACAACTTATTTTTTGTGATAGATCTTCATTATTTGACCCATTTGATTAGACTGGAGCTTATTGGACTTTGACTTTGACTTTTTGCTAGAAAACCAACTTAATTGACTTTTTCATTAGTGCTTAATTGCTTTTTCTAGCTTATTGAGTCAGCTTTTTTGAAAACTTTTTGTTGAAATAGCTTAATTAAGTCATTTAAAAGCTTTAGAAACTTGAATCAACTCTTAGGGTGGCCTAGAACTCAAAAACGACTATTTTGTCGTTTTCTGTAGATTGCTTATTGCATTTTCAGGCTTATTCCTTGGGCTTATTTCAAATTTCTTTTTACAGAAGTCTTATTTAGGACAAAAGAAGCTTGTGTGTCTAATTTGAGCTTATGGCATTAGCTTATAGCTTAATGGGCCAAAAAGCCCATTAAGAATAAGTTGTTTGGTATAAGCTAGCTTATTTCACACTTTCAGCTTTTGGGCCTTTGGAAAAAGTTGTTTAAAATCAAATTTTGAGTCAAGTAGTGCTTTTTCGACTATTTGGGCCACTTTTTCATTTTGGGCTCAAAATTGGCCCATTAAGGATTTGTTTTGGGTTTAGCCCATTTTCTAGGCCCATTAAGGGTATTTAGGTAATTTCAAGTTCATTTCTGAGTTACTTAGGTTAAATCAAGCTAGTTTGCAAATTTTTAGAATTTTTTATGATTTTTGGATTTTTAATAATATTTTAATATTATTTTATTGTTAAAAATTAAACGTTTGATTTTCTAATTTTTTATATTTTTCCTAGATTGTAGACACTTAATTAGGAATTTTGCAACTTTCCAAATATTTTTAGAGTCTTTTAATTATTTTCTAGAATTAATTTAAGTTTTATTAGTTTTTAATAGTTTTTAATAGTTTTTAATTGTTTAAAAATAGTTTTTAGTGGTTTTAAAATTTTGAAAAATACTTTTTAGCTTAATTAGGATATTTTAAAGGTTTACAAACTTTAAGATCTTGATTGGGACTTTTTATTAGTTAATATTTATTTTTAGGGCTTTAATTAGCATTAAAAAGTTAATATTTAATTAATTAAAAGGTTTTGGCAAGTTTGGATTTTTTGTAAACTCTTAGAATATTTTTGTGGATTTTTAGTGATTTTTAGGAATTTTTAGGGTAAAATTTTAATTTAGGTGCTTTTTACGGTTTTGCTTGTACACCTTTTTCGTCTTAGTTTAATACGACATCGTAACCGTCATTCTCTTCTTATCCTATTTCAATTTTTCTTTCTCACAAGTGTAATCACAAAGATAATCACTTCATTACACACACACTAAGCCTCCTTGAGAACGATCCCCACTAAGGGTCATTTGTACACGGTTTTCCTAAATCGTCGTACTTGATACTTGCCACTTTTGCTCTCTTTTCCTAAAGAGTAGTAAAACCACTACACCAATAATTTATATATGATTTTAAAACTGTAACTTATTTTGCATATTTAAAGAACTGTTATTTTTTGTTTATGAATATTATGAATTCAATAATGAAGGGGCTGTTACTATAATGAATTATGACATACGTTTTGCTAGAGTAATAAAATTTCAGGTTGATTAATATTGACTCAATTGACTCAACTGTTAATATTTCTTTTTTTGGCAATGTTGGAGGCTTAATATTTTAAGACTTCCAATAATAGAAAATAGTCCAAACCTTTTACAAAGTAGTAAGATTAGTTCAAAAAATATCAATTTCTATGTTGCCAACTTGTATTTATTGGTAGATGTTATCTACATATCAAGTAATCCGATGACGTCCAGCGGTTAGGATATCTGGCTTTCACCCAGGGGACCCAGGTTCGATTCCCGGCATCGAATTTTTTTATATTAGAAATACAGTATACTAACTTGAGATATATGTATTTTGTTACAAAGCTTAGTCCTACTTTGCTTTCAGTTTGTCAAGGACCTAAAACAGAGCACGACTGAAAGGCTCAAACTCAACTTCCGCTGTTGTCGTTTGATGTGCAATTCCTTTACTTTCAGTTCGTCTGATGTGTACAACATCAACCTTATGCTGTATAGGAACAATCTAGGAACAATGGATTAAACAAGTTCCATATTAACTTCGAACTGCCTTGGAATTCTACTATATTCTTCAGGGTATATATATTAACCGCAGTATGTTGCCTCTTTTTTCTTCATGATAGACTAATTTTTAAACATTTCTAGCACGTTACCCCTTGATTTAAGCTTTAAAGATTAAACATACTTAGAGTTCTTCGATTCCAGAAAGTGAAGCTAACAAAACATCAAGACAAGATATGTCCTTCAAGATTTTAATGACGGCATGCCATAGTGTGGGAAACAGTAAGGCCCTTGTTAATACAAAAGTTGAATGAACCTTGATTAACTCGAATTAGGCATAATCCGAGTATTCGGGGTTCCGACTCTTGCACCAAGTGAACTTCTAACTTAAGACCCTGCACACAAAAGCATCACACTGTTAGACTTACCGTGGGAACGTATCCCACGATTAGACTTCAGCTTGAGAGTAAGTAATCGGTTTAGAGTTATGTTAGTGCAAACTTTACGATGTTTAATCAAGATGATCCCTTTATGTTTTGGTGATGACAAACGTATAACTCGCAATACATAATGTAAAATGTGTAAGGTACTCGTAATCACTCAAGCATACTTATGTATACTTCTCTCGACACCTTGAAGATTACATTCGTCATGAAAGACAAGAAGGACGCGCGGTTCTCTTATAGATCACGCGGTTCCTTAGTGATATCGAACCGCGAGAAGATATAGAACCGCGGGCAGTCAAGCCGGTTTAGGCTTACTAAAGATTTTTGGAAGCTTCTAGAAGATGGAGGGAAACTAATAAATTCAAAATTCGAATTTTGAATTTACTTCTAGAAGATGGAGGAAAGAAAATAAATTCAAATTTAAAATTTTGAATTTGGGCTCCAAGAATATAAGGTGCATCCTTTTATCCAATGGGTAGTCCACTCTTTTATCCATTGGGTAAAAAGGTGCTCTCCAAGGCAAGAGTTGGCTATAAATAAAAGACTATTCTCTTCCATTTGACATGAGGAAAAACACACAAAAACCTTCCAACATCCCATTCCTCATTTGGCTCATCCTCCTCAAGAGCAATGAGAAGAACACTTTCACCCTTGTGAAGTGTTAGTGTCTAGAGTCATCACATGATGAAGATCTCTCTAGATCAAGTCATGATTATAGTCTTCCTACTATGTATATGTAGAAGATCCGAGTTGTGGATACACTTGGATGTGTTTGTAAGGGTAGAATATCCAAGTGATGGGTATCCTTGGATTAGGTGTCAGTTGTGTAGATCCAAGTCTTGTTAGTACTTGGATATAGTGTTAGAGTTATAGATCTAAGTGTTGTGTGCTTAGATCTATATGGTTTATGTGTTTAGGCCATAAAACACAAGGTTTGTTATGTTGGGCCATAAAACATAACTAGTGGGTAGATTAGGTGAAGATTGGTGTAGATTGGTCCTACCTATGATTAGGACTCGACATCTAGCCTTGTGTCGGTAAATGGTGAAGTAGGTGACGTTGTGTAGATTGGTCCTACCTAGGATTAGGACTTGACATCTGTGTAAGCGACGTATATGGTTTTCTCCGCCTTGAAAGGAGTCTTGTTGACTAGTGAAGTAACTCTTGAGTAGGTGTACTCGAGGAGTGGAGTAGGGCGAAGAGGAGCTTCGTGACTGAACCACTATAAATCATCATGTCGGTACTTTCCTTTACATTTATGTCTTTACCTTTGTAGATGTATTTATAGTTGCATACTTGTGTGTCTTTGTGTGCATCACATAATCTAAACATCTAAGTTGTGGAAAAGCTTTGGCTTAGTACGTGTGTGCTTCATGTTTAGATTATGGTCAAGTGTGCATCCCTTAGTCTAAACATCTTAGTTGCGGAAAAGCTATGGCTTAGTACGTGTGTGCTTAGTGTTTAGACTATTGCTTGATGTACTCTTGATTTGATGTGTTTGTGTGTTCTTACTTGTAGTATTTATCTTACAATCAAACAAATCTCATATCTAGTCAAGATTAATAAGAAATTTGATACAAAGGATGGTTAAATCTTAACATGTAATAAATGGTTTCGTCCGCTGTCGGTGGTTCCCTAAATGTACCGGCGGTTCGTTATTGATAAGGAACCGCGGATACACATAAGGAACCGCACACAGTGGATTAAGCGAAATGTTTTTAAAACTAACTAGAAACTATTCAACCCCCCTTCTAGTTTCTACAATTGGTATCAGAGCGAGGTTATTCAAGATCTTTGAAGTATATTGTACTTTAAAGCTTGGATCGATCTTTGCTCTCTTTTTCAAAACAAATGGTTTTTAAAAAAATGAAAACGGTTTTTAAAAATAGAAACGATCTTTGAAATGTGTTTTTTTGTTTCATTCGTACAAGTTTTGGTGTTAAATAAACTTTGTATAATAGCTTGAATTAAATCTTTTCATGTTTGGAAGTATAAAAATCTTTTGCGTCATAATTAACTCTAAAATACGAGTTCTATGTGTCTAAAATGATTTTTAGAGTCCTAAGTCCTTCCAAAAAGTTACCAAATGATTTTGGCTCAAAACCCCATTTTTGTCCTCGGGACGCGGTTCTTTATCTATTCCCCACGGTTCCTTATGAATAAGGAACCGCGGTCAGTCCGACACAGATTTTTGAAAACTTTGAAAAATCATATAAAATCAACCGTAAGTCCGTAGAAGTCGTGCCACCCGTCATTTCGAACGTAATTGAATTTTCTTTTAATTAGAAATGCTTCCAAACCTTTATTCAAACTTTAAAATTTAAATGTTTTATAAGTTATATACTTTGTCCAAAGTATTTAGTCTCGGTTTGTCGTAAAACTTGTGTTTTGCTATTTTCTATTTAGTTAGACATCTCTTGTTGGTGTATATTTTAAAATTAATATATTTACAAAGTGTTAAACTTAATTAAATTTTTGAAATGAGTCGAAAACCTTTTTCAAATAAAATCAAGCTGTGCATACTTTGGTGTATCTAACACTGAAAACAAAGACGAATGCTTTTGTACTTTTTCTTTTGTTCTTGGACATTCTTATGTGATCATTACTATTGGTAGTAGTGTTACTTAGTTTTCTATTTATGTGTGCATTGCATATAGGATTAACATCTCTTGGTTTACAAATGTTACATAAACATCTTGTAACACTTTTAGGTTTGAAAGCTTTCGGAGCTTGTCAAATCTATTGATTGGGGTCGTCTTACTCGATCATTATGTTATTAGTTCAAGTAGATAAATGTCTCACTATAAAACATGAAACACCATTTGAAAATCTTAGCTATTTTCTCTTAAAAGAGTGTTTATGGGAATCAAGAAAGATTTCGATTAAATATCAATGCATTATTCAAATTATGATTGGTATCATTATCGAATCTAATTGACATGTTTTTTAGTGTAGACATGAATGTGGTTTATTAATAATATACATCGGATCATAACTCACACTTGTGTTGATGGTGTTATATTGAATCTACTTGTTCAAATTGTTAGACATATTTGTTTAATAATTACTTATAATGCACAACAGAGTCGGTTTGATAACTTGGATGTTTCATCCGAAATACTCAAGTAATTTACATTGCTATGCAATTTGTAAATGTTTCATTTCCGAAAGACCAATCAAGAGTGTTCATTTGGTTTGTGTAAACTTTGTTTATACACTTCAAAGTTATTGGCCTCAAGTTCTATTAAGGTAAATAACCTTAACTAGACTTGTTTGACAAGATATGCAATGGTGCATTCTTAACCCTCATTAGGTCATGCATTGTGTCGTCATGCAAGTTTCATCCTTGCTAAACTTTATTAGAAAAATGTTGGAATTACATTTTGTCTAACTTGAGAATGACTACTAGAGAATTTATGCACTAGGATCTTAATTTGATCTAACGGTTGAATTACTTCCATGTGGGAAGTTGATTTGGTATATAACTCGTAAAAATGGTCATGTTTAGCCTTAATTGAGCACCTCTAGTGATAGTCCCTCATACTCATTCTCTAAATTGTCTAAATGGCTCTTCATGTATATGACTAATGATAGTTTACTTTGATGAACTTTGTATGTCATTAGGAGTCTTTTTCTTTTGTAGCCATTAGGTTTTTCTTAGTTTTCTTCTTACGTGATAATTGAACCTATGTGTCTTTCCTTTGTGTGTGTTCTAGTTTTTATTGCTCTTAAGCATGACTTTATGATAAGTTAGACTAGAACATTAGGATTTGCTGAATTGGAAAATCCTCCTTCACCACCTAAACCAAGCCTCTGTAGGCGGTTCTTTAAATAGACCGCAGCTCCATATCAATATGGAACCGCCCATGGAGATAAAGAACCGTGGGCAGAAGCTCTCAAATTCGGGTTTTCTGAAACTTCACAATTGTTCCAACACCCTTTGGAATCTTTGTTTAAAACCTTTGATCACTCCTAAAATATCTCGAGCCTTCCCTTTTTAACCCTTTACTAGTTTGGATCATCCCCTCACCCTTTTAAGCCCTCCTTGTTAGCCATGTTCTTCACACCTCAAACCATTCATCCTTACCCCTTACACCACCCATTACTACCAAGGTTTCTACAAGAACCTCCAATTCATCCAAAACCTCCTCTTCAAAGAGGCACCTCAAAATTAAGATTAAGTTACCCAAACTTAACTCTTCACCCTTTCACGCACCTAAGAATGAGATTGTGCCCATTCTCATCTCTTCATCACCCTCACCACCTCTTGCTCCATGTAAGACTACCTCAACACATGTCACCAACCATTCACATGGTTCTACATCCTCTTCATTCCAATCTAGAATGAATGAGCTAAACTCACCCTTCACTCCTAGTACTCTCTTGGATGTGACTACCCAACCTCAACCTATCCAAAGCGTTCCCATTGAGAATGACTTTGTTGAACCCTTGGTGACTTCACCTTTTACCCCACTAGATTCACCCACATCACCCATTTCACCTTTGGAGAACATAACTCCCCCTAAACCTTTCACCACCACCTAAACGTCACAAGGCATTGTGAAAACATCTCTTACCCACACTCTCATTCTCCACCAAATTCCGCCACCACCTTGTCTTCTAATTAAGCATGTGTATTGCTTATTAATAAGACACTCAATCTAAGCAAATCTTAGGATTCTAGTGGAACTAAGATTAAAATTATGCTTAAGTTTTAGGCTTGTTTTTTCATACATCTTTGTATGATCTTTATTCTCTTGTATTTCCTTTCATGTTTTTCAACATGATTTTTCTTTGAGGCGTGGATCTCGTTTTTCTCGTGATCTTTCTTTTCTTATTTATTTTCTCACTCGGTTGTCAAGGAAGGTTAGATTTATATCTAATTCCTCTCCTAGTAAGATTGACAACTTAAATATTTCTTTTGAAATATTCAAGAAATTTTAACTTGCAATTGCAATTGTTAAAAGTCATATCCGAAGCATTGACTTTCAATCCATTTAGCATCTTATGTTAAATTGTTTGACCAAGTGATTTTCCTTTGAGTCGATAATCGGTTTTGGACACCCAATGTCCACGGTTCCTCAAATAACCTTGGGTCTCATTATTGATAATGAACCACAGACCTATTTAACGAACCACGGCTAGTGAGTCCCTTTGTTCATTTTGGTATTTTTCTCTTTTGACAAGTTTTCTTGAAGATTCCTTCTTTTCTTCTCTTTTGAGTTTATTCTCTCGTTTCGTGAAGTTATCCTTAACTTCTTTCTTGAGTCTCTCTCAATTATTTTAATCATGCTCTTCTAAGTCGAGTCTCTTTCTTCTATTCTTTCTAAACTAAGTTGAGTCGAGCCTCACCCGTTCCTCATCATGTAATTGTTCTTTGAACACTCACAATGATTGAGAAGAGCTACGAAACTTTGAGCATGTAGTTTATCGTATGCTAAACACCACCCATCTTGGTCTTTCTAGTAATGGATTATTTGATCTCTTTCTCTATATCATTGAGTCATCTTTTTGGTGTCGACATTCATAAGCATCCTTGCCTATAATGTCTTATATCCAAAAAAAAAATAATTTGTTTTCGACTATGTGAATTTTTTTTATTGTCCATGTCATACTCTCTTTAGTTTGGTATTTTTGCCAAGATATTAAAGCGGAGTGTATCCTCTCGATAATATTTTCTATTTTTATAAATTCGACATTTCTTTTCTCTCTTTAGTCCTTTTTATATTTTTTTGGTGTCACCAAAATAAGTTGGGTTCTGTTTTCTATCTAAAGCCCTCTTATTTTTCTTAACTTGTCATACTTTTGACTCTTCTAAAAGTTAAGATTGGTTTAGCTTTCTCTTGAGTCCTTCTCTTTGTACTCGAGTTGTTTAAAGCTAACTCCGTTTGGGTGACATCTCTTTTTATATATGCTCTTGTCTACTAACCTTGTTTTGTAGGACACTTCTAACGCATTTTTGTAGCTCGTCACTATTCTTGCTTTGTTGGTGCCTTAAGCAAGGGGGAGCTCATATCAAGGAGGAGGATTTGAAAGAGTTCAAGTCATTACATTTGTGATCATTCATCGAATATCTTGCTAGTAATGAATTTTGGAATCTTGAAGATAAGCATTTTATTATGCATGGAGTTAGTTAACCTATGGTGATTGAAGACTTCACTAGGATGACGCAAGCTCAATATCATTGGATGATGGGTTTATGGTTTGGATTCTCGCCTCTCAACCGACGACCACAAGTGATGATTAGCCTTTTGGATGCATGTTCTCTCGAAGTCAATCTTCCTCCACAAATGAAGACTACCTTTCGAATGCAAGCTCGTGTGACGTTAATTCTTCTCCTCGACAAAGGACGTGCTATCGATGACTACCTCTTTGGACGTGTGTTCTTTCGACGTTCATTCTTCTCTTCTTCAAAGACGTTGACTACCTTTTTGATTCGACAAAAGGGGGAGAAGGAAGTGTAAACGAGTAAGTTTTACATTTTACTATGCGTTACGGTTTACTTGTTTGTCATCATCAAAAAGGGGGAGATTGTTAGTGCAAATATTATGATGTTTAATCAACATGATCCCTTTATGTTTTGGTGATGACATACGTATAACTCGCAATACATAATGTAAAATGTGTAAGGTACTCATAATCACTCAAGCATACTTATGTATACTTCTCTCGACACCTTGAAGATTATATTTGTCATGAAAGACAAGAAGGACACGCGGTTCTATTATTGAACACGCGGTTCCTTAGTGATATCAAACTGAGAGAAGATATAGAACCGCGGGCAGTCAAGCCGGTTTAGGCTTACTCAAGATTTTTGGAAGCTTCTAGAAGATGGAGGGAAATTAATAAATTCAAAAATTCAAATTTTGAATTTACTTCTAGAAGATGGAGGGAAGAAAATAAATTCAAATTTTGAATTTTGAATTTGGGCTCCAAGAATATAAGGTGCATCATTTTATCTAATGGGTAGTCCACTCTTTTATCCATTGGGTAAAAAGGTGCTCTCCAAGACAAGAGTTGGCTATAAATAGAAGACTATTCTCTTCCATTTGACTTGAGGAAAAACACACAAAAACCTTCCAACATCCCATTCCTCATTTGCCTCATCCTCCTCAAGAGCAATGAGAAGAACACTTTCACCCTTGTGAAGTGTTAGTGTCTAGAGTCATAACATGATGAAGATCTCTCTAGATCAAGTCATGATGATAGTCTTCCTACTATGTATATGTAGAAGATCTGAGTTATGGATACACTTGGATGTGTTTGTAAGGGTAGAATATCCAAGTGATGGATATCCTTGGATTAGGTGTTAGTTATGTAGATCCAAGTCTTGTTAGTACTTGGATATAGTGTTAGAGTTATAGATCTAAGTGTTGTGTGCTTAGATCTATATGGTTTATGTGTTTAGGCCATAAAACACAAGGTTTGTTATGTTGGGCCATAAAACATAACTAGTGGGTAGATTAGGTGAAGATTGGTGTAGATTGGTCCTACCTATGATTAGGACTCGACATCTAGCCTTGTGTCAGAAAATGGTGAAGTAGGCGACGTTGTGTAGATTAGTCCTACCTAAGATTACGACTCGACATCTAGCTAAGTGTCGGAAATGTGTAAGCGACGTATATGGTTTTCTCCGCCTTGAAAGGAGTCTTGTTGACTAGTGAAGTAACTCTCGAGTAGGTGTACTCGAGGAGTGGAGTAGGGCGAAGAGGAGCTTCATGACCGAACCACTATAAATCATTGTGTCGGTACTTTCTTTTACATTTATATCTTTACCTTTGTAGATGTATTTATAGTTGCATACTTGTGTTGAGTGTCTTTGTGTGCATCACATAATCTAAACATCTAAGTTGCGGAAAAGCTTTGGCTTAGTACGTGTGTGCTTCATGTTTAGATTATGGTCAAGTGTGCATCCCTTAGTCTAGACATCTTAGTTGCGGAAAAGCTATGGCTTAGTACGTGTGTGCTTAGTGTTTAGACTAGTGCTTGATGTACTCTTGATTTGATGTGTTTGTGTGTTCTTACTTGTAGTATTTATCTTACAATCAAACACATCTCATATCTAGTCAAGATTGATAAGCAATTTGATACTAAGGATGGTTAAATCTTAACATGTAATAAATGGTTTCGTCCGCTGTCGGCGGTTCCCTAAATGGACCGGCGGTTCGTTATTGATAAGGAACCGCGGATACACATAAGGAACCGCACACAATTGATTAAGCCGAAATGTTTTGAATGCTAAATAGAAACTATTCAACCCCCCCCCCTTATAGTTTCTACTAGAAATCAGTGAAAGTTGTGAGTATAGAGTAAATCGTACCTTTGTGGAACCCTTGGGGGTACCTTATATAGGCGGTAGAGTCCATGTTGGGCCTTACCGAATCTTGAGACCCAAGCAAGAGATAACTACCATATTTGTGTAGATCATTATCTGCTAATTTTTGTTAGTGAATATCTTATTGCTTTAGGGTGAATCGCAGTCCTATTTATATTGTGATTCTGTCTAACCCATGTTGCGTGCGGTAGGGACGCAGTCCGTACAATACCACGTGTGGCCACTATTACTTAAGGCCCATAAGCATAAATTAACATTGATCCACCCATCCATGTTAGGTTGGATACGGGTAGTACCCATGGGCCGGGTCCAAGACCCGACTAGGGATTATACGTCATCATGTCCATCCAGTCTAGTTGTTACAGCCGTAGGCGTGACTTCTAGACTAACAAATCCATCACAGTCGTACTGTAAGATAATAATAAATGATGAAGTAAATGCTTCTCAGGCCGTGATACGACCGGAACCATTTAAATGAAAACTTTGAATATAGACGATATGCGGCATAACAGTGTACTACGTAGGCAACTGTTCACCCGACAAAATCTGAAAAAGGGACCCAAGTGGGTCTGACCATCGAGCCACGTAAGAGAAGTGACCCATAGGCCCTTCTGACGCTTCAACTGCCTACAACAGCCGAACCGTTAGATTCACATAGTGGTTTACACGTGGCAATCATCCAGCACACGAATATCGAGGCAATACTATATATAGTCAAGTGTGTGACTGAACACACATATCTCCACAAACCTTTATCCACCATTGTTGTTCTATCATCTTCCTTCTACATACATTCTTGCACGGACAACCCGTTTCCTAGGTCAAAACACCGCGCCTTTTTCCAGTATTTTATAAATCATGGTTAATGATAATCATACTATTACGTCCGTGCTAAATGAGTATCCGGGTGAGAAATTCATAGAATTTTGCTCCGAGTACTTCATTCCTTCTAGCGTACATCCAACCTATCCTGGAGATGGCGATGTCATTATAGATTGTCCTTCAGGAAAGATTGGATTATATACCTAGCTTTTTGATGAGGCTAATTACCGTATCCCCTTGTCTAGGTTCCTTGTAGATATCCTCACATATTATGATTTCCACATTACCCAATTACGCGCCATAGGAGCATGTAAGATAACCAATTCGAAATTAGCTGTGAAACGCTAAATGTTGCACCCACCCTGAGCCTATTCAGGGTTTTTTATACACTAGTGACAATGACATGACACAGTTAGCTAGCTTGTTGTGTCATCATAGTTTTTACATGCATATTGGCAAAATATTTCGTTTAGAATGTTGTACGAAGTAGTACTCAAGGAAGTTTATTTTACAAAAGTACAATGGTTTGCCAATGCCAAAACCCTTAGAGAGCTGGGAGCCGTTGGCACCAGAATCTGGTGCCAAAGCTGCCACGTAGGATTCTGGGACTTTGGCACCAGAATCCTGTTGGCACCACATTTCAGGGGTAACCGTTAGCACCAGAATTTCTGGTGCCAACAAATTTTTTTTTTAAAACAAAAAATAACTTAAATAAAAACTTCATTAAACTAAAAAATATTACAATAAAAAAACAATACAATAGAAAAATTAAGAGTAATAGATGTATTTAAGATATGAAATGTAAAATGTTCGAGGTTTAATTTATAAAACGATTTTAGGGGATTTTTTTTAAAAAAAAAATTTTTAGACCCTCAAAAGGCTACTTTTTAGTTTTTGAAAAACAAATTGCATTTTAGCCCCTCCCGACGACTAGTTTTTCGGCTGACATTTTTAAAATTCTGCAAAAAAACCCCTACAAACAGCTAGTTTTTCAAATAAAAAACATGAAGGTCGGTTGTGCAGGAGAACGGTGCGCCAAAGAAGGTCTGGCGCCAACGACTTAACAGTCAGGCCACCAGCCCCCGCTCCCCCTGCTCTTAAAGGAATCTTTCCAAGATTGCTTTTGTGTTTTCACCTGTTGTAATGACATATCTCCTAAAATAATTGCATGTGCTTGTCTTCTAAAATGTATGCATTATCCAAAGTATAATGCCCAAGAGGTTTCAAATATCTCAACTTCAACCGAATATGTTTCCTTAAAGAACATATATAAAACTTAATTAAAACATATAAAAAATATTAAAATAAAATTAAGCCACCTAGTATGAAAGAATAATTCTATGATACCCTAAATACAACAACATTGTCACAATATGTTTTAAACATTAGTTTAGATGAATGAGTACCCATAATCTATGCAGATTAAATGTTCATTTAACAAAATTGTTCTTTACATATATTACTCTTGACAATGAAAAAGTTATTTTTTATCCATCGTTTTCAAGAAAAGGCATGCGCATTCAAGATTTATTCACATCATTTATTAAAGAACCCACGAATCAAGTGAATTAGATTTCCGTTTTGAAAGAAAAAAATGAATAATATCTCACTTTTCTTGGACTGGGTGTCCTTGCCAAGTCCTCTTACTTCATGACTTTCGTTGACGAGAACCATTGATGATATTTAACCAATTCGTATTAGCCTCTACCTTCACATTAAACCTAAAATAATGCAAACAATTTAAAGTTGCCATAATCATTTCACATTAACTTTAAAAAATTATATTACGAAGTATCATTTATGTTCACTTAAAAACATATGCAAACATTAGTGACAAAAAGGTGGTTGAATAATATTGTTGAATCACAAATGTGGTTGAATCAATTAAATAGGAAATACTGAAAATCAGTTAAATCGGGTTGTTTTTATAAGATTAAATATATATTTTTGAAAATTAGTTAAACTCGGTTAACACAAATCACTTTCAACCCGACATGTCTGATCGAGTCTCCAAACGATCCGGACGATTAATTGGTTTACGCATTCAATCGATTCGATTTACAGGCCAACCCGATATTCTACAAAATAACACTATTTACGGGTTACTGGTTCGACAACTAGACTGACCCAAATCACTTTAAACCTAGCAAGTCTAACCGGTTTTTAAAAATCCAATATTCAGTTTGACCTATACTTAAAGACTTTGCAATTGCAACTTAATCTTACCATAATATAATACGTCGTTAATTAGTTGTTGTAGACAATTTCCGCTATTGGACACATACACTCGTCTAGTGACTACACAACTAAAATTGTACTTTTTTTAACAGTTTAGCTACATTTTATATTTTTAGATGCATATCCTCTTATTATTTTGTCGTTGTATTAACTATTTATTTATTCAAACTTTTATTCTTAATGTGATACTTATTTGGAGACCGGGAAGATCCAAATATCCACTTATTTGGTTAAAAATAAAAAACAAACTTTTGACCGTTAATCCAACTAGAAATTCAGCTGACATGCCTACTTTTTAGTATGCATAATCCTTCATTGATATTTTATTGATGAAAATGACTATTTATATAATCATAACCCTGCTAGATTTCAAACTCACAAACCGAGCTTGGACCAATTATATCTATTTATATTTTTTCATAGTTCGAGCGACGAAATCGTGAAAGCTCACACTGAAGAAAAAAACCAAGAAATAAAAATAAAAGGGGTAATTCAAAGTATCCAACAAGTCGTCTCGAGACTTGATACCCTAGATTCGATGCCAGTGAAAGTCGTTTCGAGACTTACACCCTAGATTCAACAAATTTTGTCTTGGGACTTAGATCCTATATTCGACAAAAGTCATCTCGAGACTTGATACCCTAGATTCGACAAAATTCGTCTCGGGACTTATACCCTAGATTAGATACCAACAAAAATCTTCTCGGGACTTATACCCTAGAGAGAAAATTCGTCTCGGGACTTGATACCCTTAACTCAGTATAAGTCGTCTCGGAACTTATACACTAGATTCGACACTAACAAAAGTCGTCTCGAGAATTGATACCGTAGATTCGATATTAAAAATATAAAAAAAGATAGCAAACAATTAAAAAAAGTATTCCGACAAGGTTTTAATGAGGCAACATCCCCGAGCGTATAAAAGAATTATGTACTCTTTTCTCTTCACTAGACTTTTGTCCTATTGGGTTTTGTATAGTAAGGTTTTAACGAGGCATAATTTTTATATAGAAATCAAAGGAGGATTTTTATTGATGAATATCGAATGCATGTCCATATCTTTTATTTTAGCAGTTGTCTTAATCATGTATTTTTTCTTCACTAGTTTTTTCCCAATGGCTTTTTATAGAAAGGTTTTAACAAGACATATCATTCAAGTGTAATCATTATTACAGCTATTTTATCCAACCATATAAAGATTCTTAGAAGAAAACAATGGTTTTTTGCATGAAGATAATGAAGCATGCGTTTCTTAATTCAAGAGTTATTACATCAAAGACGAGTAGACAAAACATTTTTTAAGCGACTATTTGGAGGATTTTTTTTTCAAGACACTTGCTACCTTAACATTAGGAAGTTAACCTGCTACAGTGGAATGCGTCGACTCAAAGTCTCACGTGATGTAGTTATCAGAGGGAGATAATACGTGTTGCACTCTTTTCTTTACTCGTGGTTTTGTCCCACTGAGTTTTTCTGACAAGGTTTTTAACGAGGAAACATTTTGAAAACGTGTTACTAAATACTATCCGAATACCCAAGCCTAGCGGCAACTGTATCTAATTTTCATCACAATTTGGTTAACGTCATTTACGTGCCACTTTTTGTATCAGTGTACGTGGTTTATAAGAGGGCGAGGTGTCTTATTTTTTTGACACGCTAAAGGAAATGGCGCCTAATCTCTTACCAGTAAATATGTCATCCACACGTCATAAATTTCGCCATGGGTGTATCACATGGTATCACGCGTTACTGGATACATCTTTTAGTGAGATAGTATTTACCATGGTTTTAAAAGGCTCGCAAAGGCTTCGCAATGGCCTCGCAAAGGCGTAAGGCTCCATCTTCATGCCACGCTATAGGCCAAGGCGTGAGGTTAAGGCTTGACGTGCAATGAGAAGCAAAAAGTATCATAAGGCGTGATAAGTCACGATGGATCGAGGCTTTCTTCATTTCGATTCGATAAAATCGATCTCTTTTATATAGAAATGAAAACGATTACATGTAAATATAGTTTTTTTGACTTTAGTTTATATGTAAGACGCTTTCGTAAACTTAATACATTTGAAATATGATATAAATACAAATAATTTATAAATATTTTCGTATTTTATGCCGCCTTACTTCACGCCTTAAAAACGCAAAAGCTTCGCTTTAGCCGCTAAAGTTTGAGGCTTGATCATGCCGCCACGCCACGCCTCACGCTATTTAGAACCTTGTATTTACTAACATGTTATTGGTACTTTGTTGAGGAAATAAGATTTTAGTTATTTACGTGTTGTTGCAAAGAGACAAGGTGACATTAAATTTGCAGACGAATAACGCGTTATGATAGTCTGGACACCTAACTCTCTGAGCAACAACGTTACATATGTGTCATTTTTCTATTTTTAGATAAACCATATTGTAGGAATAAGCTTGGCGATGAGAATATCTTTTGACGATGAATTTATGATTTCAAAAAGATGGTAGTGACGTGATCATTGTTTTTCAACATCTCAAAGTGAAATAACCAAGCACAGTAGTGAAAGATTGAAACTTCAAATCGTCAAACAAATAGCTAACCATTTCAAAATCACTAAAATCTAATGTTTTCGGACCCGAGTCGATCTAGTTAAGTCAACCTGTTAATCCGGTTCCCGTCACAAAAGCGAGTTATTTACTCAGGTTTTATATTTTCAAAACCTGGCCAGAGTGACCGAGTTAACACAGTTCTCGAGATTTAGCCAGGTTTCGATTTTTTGATTTTTTCAATATGTAAATTTTACGTAAACAAAATTCTATTTTTAAATGTTTTATTGGTTGGTAAATAGTTTATATATCCAAAATACGAAAGTTTTCATGGCATTTATATATAATATTTGTTAATTATAAAAAAAATATGGGTTAATCTGGATCGACTCGAACCCGATAACTAAATTGATCGATTTAAAAACCGATTTTCAAGACAATTCTAAAATCAAACAAATGATCACTTTTTAGGGGGTGTTTGGGAGTGCGGTTAGTGATGTACTTTCTGCTTATTGCATTTGATCAACTGAGATAATCTATTTTGAAGTGTTTGGCAACATTAATTTGATAATCACTTATTGCGTTTAACATGCATAAAACCACGTTTTTTAAAAAGTGGACTCCTCCTTACTGCCACAGAAACACAGTTGTGAATAAAGTAACTTTCACTATCAAATTACCAAACTAACCCCTTGATCATTTAAAGAATATTAGTATGTGAGGTTTTTTGTCATTTTACTTGTTGAGTAATTATATAATTTGGTTTACCCACATAATCAAATCCAAACACTAAATTTCAAAACCATGTTTTATTACAAGGAATTATCTAATTATTCGTTTTCAAAACGAATAATCTATTTTCAATAAGCAATCCCAAACACCCCTAATATGTTCCTACGAATTGTTGCCTTTAGGCCCTAGCTTGTATTTTGAAAGAGTGAATCGTATTATAAGCGTTTAAAAAATTAAGCTACCTTGCAAAAGATAGCATGACATTACATTTTGTAATAGTTTTTTCGAACATCAAGGTACGTCTTCGTTCATACTTGGTGAATCGTTGTTAATTTCCATGTTAATGTCATTTTAGACACTTTAAATGTTATTTTAGACCAAATTTTCAAATAAGTGTTTAAACAAAGTGAGCATTGTCTATTCAAATGTTAACTCACTTTTTAATTTCTTTTTTATTTCTAAGTCTTCAGTGCAAAAATTTATGTCAATTTCAAATGTTGAATCACTTTTTAGTTTCCTTTTTATTTCTCGGTCTTTGATGCTAAAATTTATGTCTATTCAAATGTTGACTCACTTTTTAATGTCTTTTTCATTTCTTGACTTCAATGCAAATTATCAATGTAAAAAGTAAAATTGATACTCACTCTATCTTAAATTATTAGTCCCCGACAAAAAATATAGTATTGTTTAGAAAACATCACTACTACTTAATTATCTCTTTTACTTTTTTTTAAAATAAAACTCTTACCCTTATGCAATTAATTAATACTTTTTCTGTACTTTGTAACTTTTATTATCACTAAGTTTAATATAATAAACTTTTTACATTACTTACATTTATATTTGAAATAAGATTATCATTTTGAGACGTCCCAAAGTAGTCACTATCAGCACTACTCATACTTTCAACCTCTTTATTTTAAAAAGGAAAATTTTTAAGTTTTTACGTGAATAGGTTTCTGATGTAAGAAAGACGCAACTAATCTGACTCATGGCTAAAGCATCGTTAGTTTGTTAACAACAAAACAATTCAAAAATATAATAAAACCTTAATATGTAAGAAAAGAGATCCAAGCCTTTACGCTACCCGTAACGCGGGCGATTTGATTTGTTCCTCACTCGGTCGCGACCGAGTCGTCTCATTGTGGTGGTTCGGTCGACTGGACTCGGTCGACCTAAATCGGTCTTACTCAATTTGTAGCGTGATCTAGCAATTTATTGTTTGGGCGCAAATAGTTGGTCGGTTAGGTGAATCCTAAGAAACTAAAATTTTGGATCATTTTTAGATTACTTAAATTATAAATTAGTAAAGCTTTTAGCATCATACGTCACCAGAATACTTGTTTTATTAAGGGTAAAAACTATAAAATACCATCGTACTTATTTATATGTGCCGATTTTAAACACTTACTAATTAATCTCGTAACTTTACCATTGTAATTTCAAATTTATTCGGACTATACCAATATAAGCGTGAAATGACTATATTACCCTTATCTTTTTTAAGATATTTACATTTATTTCTACCAATTGCTTCTCACTCCTCCATTCTAATTTCTGTCTCTTTAAACTTCTAGTTTATGTCTCTTTAAAACCCATAGTTGCATTTAAAATTGAAGATGTAATAGTTGATGGACTCCAATTCACGATGGATTGTTACTCATAGATGATTTAGTCCTGAGTTTATAAGATGTTCGCAACGTGTTGAGTTTACAACGTTACATGGCATTAGACTATATGTATAAATTTATGTGTGGGGTCTTAAGATCATACATGGGACTGGTTAACAATGTAGCAAGTCTCGCATTTTGCGAATTGTTTTTTGTAAGCAAAGTATAGCCAAGTATATGCTTATGATTATAAACCTTCCAAAGAATAAAGCATGACAAAACTCACATCACAATTGACATAGAGTAAAAAAACAAACATGATTAAAAGATTGTTTTTTCATAAGTGTGCATACCTAAAACCTAGAAAAAAAAAAGATAAACGAATTCAAAACCAAACACCCAAAATTCCATGTGCAGTCGACAAAAATCCTAATTTCAAACAACAAACTAATTAACAAAAGTTTTTTTAAAAAAAACCTTGCCTCTTGTAGCACTTGCCTTTAATTTTGTCACCTGGTTTAAAGATTTAGGATAATTTTTTGGTTTTAAGCTTTAGGATTATTGATGTTGGTGTATCAGTTGGAGAAAAAAGAAATAGGGATGGAGCCATGGAGGTATTGTACCGTATTATATCTCAGTAAATGAATAATGGAGTTATCCAATATCAATAGTAAATGGATAATGGATAATGATGATGGTGAGATACGTTTTCTGGTGATACATGATAAATATGGATAATAGATCAATTTACAAAAGATGCTCTTTTGATCCACATTAAAAGAGGGTTTTCAATTAATGTGAAAGGGAAAAAGACAAAGGGTAAATCAGTCATTTAAAAGGGTAATATAGTCATTTCACGCTTATAATGTTACATTCGGAATAAGTTTGAAAGTACAGTGGTAAAGTCACGAGATTAATTAGTAAGTGTTTAAAGGCGACACATATGAATAAGTATGATGGTATTGTATCACTTTTATCCTTTTATTAACCCTTATACAATAGTAAATTCGAATTAGAAGAGTAAATAGGTTTTCATAGAGATACAATAGTGACAATGACATGACAGAGTTAGCTTGCTTGTTGTGTCATCGTAGTTTGCACATGCATATTAGCAAAATATTTGGTTTATAATGTTGTATGGAGTAGTACGCAAGTAAGTTTATTTTACAAAATTACAATAATTCGCCAATGCAAAAACCTTTATGGGAATCTTTTCAAAATTGTTTTTGTGTTGTCGTTTGTTGTAATGACCTTTCTCCTAAATTTATTGCATGTGCTTGTCTCATAAAGTGTATGCATTATTCAAAATATAATGTCCCAGGAGATTTCAAATATATCTCTAACTAAAACTGTTTTCTTAAAGAACATATATAAAACTTAATTAAAACACTTAAAAAAACAATGAAACAAAATTAAACCACCAGCATGAAACAATGATTCTATAATACCCTAAATACAAAAACAATATCACAGTATGTTTTAAACATTAGTTTTGATGAATGAGTACCCAAAATCGATGAAGATCAAATGTTCATTTAACAAAATTGTTCTTTACATGTATTAACATACATCTTTTACATATCTTTTTTGATTATTTTCTACTCAAACCATTCACATTCCATTAAGTTAAGACCATAACCACCATCACTTTTAGATCCAAAACCACCATCAACGACTAAATATGATGATTAGTCGATAAGATCCGACAATTAACGACCAAATACAGTCTTGAAAAAGCTCGATCCAAACAACGATTCCAGGTCCACCACCAGGAACACCCGGTTACCTTTCTCCATCCCTTGCAGGATCCCAGATCAAACTCCTCTAAATGTGGTGGTCGGATGGTGTAGTGCTTCTTTAATGCTGATAAAAAGAGAAATAAAGTATCTCTTTCACACACATTTACACATACTTAATAAAATAATAAGGAAAGATGAAAAGTGATACGGAATGCTCGAGTCGAACATGTAGCGACCCTAATTTAGTAACTGCCATGCATGCACACTTTTAGTAACTGCCTACATTTTCTCATGTTTACATTACATGTTGCTTAATTTTAGGAATAACAGTATCTTTGTTTGCCTATTTATATGTACGTACTTGTTAAAGGAAAGATGGAATGAAAAGAAAAGTGTTATAGTTTCTCTCTAGTTTCTGGAATGGAGTTTGGTCAACAGAGCCAGAGACGATCAAATCGGCTGCTTTTAATCATTTTGCAGACCATTTCAAAGAACCAAACAGCCACAGGCCAAAATTTCGCAGCTCCATGTTTCAAAAGTTGGATCATTTTGATTCATTGTTCTTAGAAGCCCCTATCAATATGGAGGAAATAAAGCTTGCGGTGTGGAGTTGCTCTTCTTCCAAGTCTCCAGGTCCCGACAGATTAAACTTCAAATTTATTAAAAGGTACTGGGACATATTTAAAGATACCTTCTGTAAATGTGTTAATCACATTGAGAACACAGGTATGCTTGCAAATGGATGCAACGCATCATTTATAGTTCTTATTCCTAAGAAATTAGATCCTCTTGAGTTGGGTGATTATCGTCCAATCAGTTTGGTCGGCTGTGTTTATAAAGTCATCTCCAAAATCTTATCATCTCGTTTGGCTAACGTTATTCACAAACTCATTAGGCCTAACCAAACAGCTTTTTTATCCGGGCGACAAATTTTGGATGGGTCCCTTATTGCAAATGAAATCGTTAAGTTTTCTAAAAAAGAGGGTTTGGAGCTTCTTGTTTTCAAGGTCGACTTCGAAAAGGGTTTTGACAGTGTAAACTAGAATTTTCTTTTCGATGTGATGAGACAAATGGGTTTCACTCCTAAATAGTGTAAATGGATTTTAGCTTGCTTATCTTCAGCATCTGTATCGGTTTTGGTAAATGGCAAAGCGAATTCCAAATGGAGAGAGGGTGTAGAAAAGGCGATCCTCTTTCCCCGTTCTTATTCCTTATTGTTGCGGAGGCTTTGCAAGTTTTAATTCTCGAGGCTTGTAGCAAAGGAATTTTTAAAGGGTTGTTTTTAGGTAGCGATGGTTCAAATATATCCCTTCTCCAATATGCGGATGACGCTTTGTTCTTTGGAGAATGATCTTATTTGAATGCTTCAAATCTAATAAAAATTCTTGTTTATTTCAAAGACGCTTCAGGTCTTCGTATTAATCTGGCTAATAGTAGGTTATATGGCGTGGGGGTACATAGTGCAGAAGTTGTAATGGTTGCTAATGCCATAAATTGTGTACATGGAAAGCTTCCTTTTATCTATTTGGGTCTTCCTGTTGGCAACAACATGCGTAAGGAGCAAAGTTGGAACGATGTGATAAGGAACTTTGATAACAGATTAGCTTTATGGAAATCTAGTCTCCTCTCAATTGGGGGCCGATTGACTCTATGTAAAGCAGTGCTAGGTACGATTCCCCTATATTATCTTTCATTGTTTAAAGCTCCTGTTGGAATTTTAAAACAACTGGAATCTATCAGAAGACGGTTCTTTTGGGGCATCAAAGAAAATGAAAAAAATATATTTTCTGGGTAAAGTGGCAAAAGGTTTGTTCAAGTAAAAGCCATGGCGGATTGGGTTTAGGACGTTTGAAAGATAAAAATATGAGTTTGTTAGGAAAATGGAAATGGAGATTCTGTAACGAGGAAGATGCTTTGTGGTGAAAGGTGATCAAAGAAATATACGCGCCACATGGCGGGTTTCAACCAAACATCTCTTCTACTGTATGTTCTGGGGTTTGGCATAGTATTCTAAGGAACTGCAAAGTCATTGATTTATTATATATTCCTTTCGAAAGATATATAATAAAAAAGGTTTCAAGCGGCTCTCAAACCCACTTTTAGAGTGACATTTGGTGCAAGGAAGGTAAGAAGCTGATGGATTTCTTTCCTCGATTATACATGCTAGAAAAAAATAAAAATTGTAAGGTTAGTGATCGTCGGTACTTTGAAAACGGGGAGTGGCATGGTAATTGGGATTGACGGTATAACCCGCGTGGTCGTGCGGCTACTGATCTTATAGAATTGAAAAGGCTAATAGGTAATTTAGTCTTGTCCCCGGGCACAATTGACAGATGGGTTTGGGCCTTGCACCCGTCGGGAAATTTCACGGTAAAAGAGTTATTCTGTTTGGTGGAATCTAAATCCACGGGAGTAGTCGAAACAAGCCAAAATTTTATATGGAACCCTTGGGTTCCACGTAAAGTTAATGTATCCATATGGAGAGCTTTCATGAATCGTTTCCCATCTCGTGCCAATCTCATCGCTCGAGGCGTGGAACTCGTTAGTAATTGATGTGTGCTATGTAATCTGGAAAATGAAGTGGAAACCGTGGAGCATTGTCTATATCGTTGCACCAAATATAAGATCATATGGTCAAAAATATGGAATTGGTGGAGGATTAGCTCTACGTCAGATACGTCGTTTCATGATATAATACTTGGGAAAGTGGTTATTGAGAATACATTGGTGGCGAAGATTCTACATGGGGTTTGCTATGTTGCTTTGTGGGCAATATGGAATTGGAGGAATCGGATCTTGTTTGCTTCACAAGAAGATGATGTCGGTAATGTTAGACAAGAAGACATTTTCGCATCTATTCAAAGAATTTCTCTTCTTTGGACATCTAATAGATGTTCTCGTACGAACCTTAACTGGTGTGGCTGGGTTTCGAACCCTTGTAGAGCAGCAGATATTTGACACCGTTGTTTAGGATTTTTGGTCTACTTCATAGTTCATTTTCTCTCTTGATGTAGTTTGTAGTTTTATTTAGTTTGCATATTTAGATTTTGGGTATTTTGTTTGGCGCTCCATCTTGTAGCCCTTTGGATCTTTTATATTTTAATTTCAATATAACTTTCCATTTCCAAAAAAAAAAATTCTCTCTAGTTTCTTTGGAGTCTTGCCCGCTCTAAGGTCCCTATCCGTCTGCTTCTCGTATCTACTTCTTGGGAGATTGACCATCTATAATCAGTCTTCAACAATGGTTCTTTCATCGGCTTACTCGATACCTGCAACATCTAAACCACCCACAAACATCCAAGATCAATTATCCATCCTAAGCGCAAAAGTTGATGCCCTCGTCAATATTCTTCAAGCCCGCTACGAAACCACATTTCAGAATTGTCAATCCACAGTCCCTAAAACTGACCCTCATGATTCCACCTCCGATACCAACACCGAGACCACCGAGACCAGCACAACATGCATCATCGAAACCATCTCGGACGACCACACCACCACAAACATGACTACTAAAAATCGTGTTCACTAGTCCTTAACATCGACACAAAGTTCACCATCCAAAGTACTCCCCATTCACTTTCCAATGCTGCTCACAAATTGTCAGAAACCCAAACAAAGAATTTAAGCATTCATTCGGCAGTTCAACAAACATGCGAGCATGACATGCGCACCAAAGACATGTTAGCCATCTTCGGTTGCAAAAAATTCATTTTTCGGACTCACCCATGTCATCCACCAAAGTATGTTTTTCTTCAACGCGAACCGAAACCACCTTGGAAGCCATTTGACACAAGAGATAACACTACGAGTCTTACCTCCAACACTATTGCAACCGTACACGTACTCGACATGCTTACTAACCCATCAAAGAAAACATATGCAATGCAGTTACATCACTGTTCACCCAAAGGAATCCAAATTATTCCTAGCCAAAGACTCTATTTTCAGTACCAGGAAACATTTCATCTCAATCGCCATTGCCCAACCAAGTATGTTTTTTCTCCGAAGAGAACCGGAACCACCTTGGAAGCCATATGACCTGAGGTGCAGAGCCTAGAGCCTTGAGGACAAGGCTCGTTTTTACGCGTGGGGTATTGATACGGAATGCTCGAGTCGAACATGTAGCGACCCTAATTTAGTAACTGCCATGCATGCACACTTTTAGTAACTGCCTACATGTTCTCATGTTTACATTACATGTTGTTTAATTTTAGGAATAACAGTATCTTTGTTTGCCTATTTATATGTGCGTACTTGTTAAAAGAAAGATGGAATGAAAAGAAAAGTGTTCTAGTTTCTCTCTAGTTTCTTTGGAGTCTTGTCCGTTTTAAGGGCCCTATCCGTATGCTTCTCGTATGTATTTCTTGGGAGATTGACCATTTATAATCAGTCTTTATTAAAAAGTTTTACTCAAGATTATTTTTTGTTATATGTGTGTGAGAGAGGGTGGATATGTCTGAAAATATGAAAGTGGCAGGGAAGGACATTTTTTGTTTTGAATTCACCTTCGTACATAAAAGTTTCGTACTTTTAAGTTATTGGTAGTGTGAAAAGGTGTTCGGATCCTATAGTGGGGATGTCTTAACCCATCAACATAATACTCCCTTTTTATGAAGTGACATTAAACATATGAATCATACTCCCTTTTTCTTCCCTGATATGCTCAGATACTGACAAGTAGCTTTGCTGTTGTTTTTCACTACACAAGCAAAGTTAATGTTTTTTTTTCACTACACACGCAAAGTTAATAATAGAGAAGTACAAACTAACCCTTGTAGATTCAATAACTTCATTTATCATTCATATGTTTAGGTTCCACCACTTAAAACACATATGAATATTAAAACAAATAAGAAAGCTAAATACCTACCACCCTAATAACATTACTTAAACCCTAGATTACCACCTTACCCTAAGAACAACATGAGAATAAAGCTAAAATTAACTTAAGAAACTTCCTTAACACCATGGAAACCTATTATCATAGAGGATGGTTGGTTCAACTTGATACACATGAACGTCGAAAGACAAAGGAACGATAAGTTTAGCCAGCTTAGACGGGTACCAAAGCTAATCTAAAACTCCATTATACAAATATCGCGAAGGACGTCGAACCCTATAATACTCAAACCTTCTAGTCCCCACTCTTTACCCCAAGTATTTTTCACTTCAACATAATTTAAGCTCTTGTCCACGGCATCGGCTCATTCTGGAGTCTCTCTTGATAATCCTTGTCTGTTGGATGGTGAAAGGGTACACCACTGATACTCAAACTCTCCTAAATCACCCATTCGTAGGCTTGCAACTATCAGAAGCTTCTTACCTTGCACGCCAAAATTTTGAGCGAGTAAAGCCTCGAACTCTTTATCTTTATACATTGAATATTCAGCTATGTTGATTCTTTTTTTAGGACGTTTGGCAAAACGAGGTTCCCTATGCTTCGTGATCCTGTTGACAGCATCATCATCTATACTCTCAAGGCCCTTTTTTTGGTTTATGAGTATATCTCGTGTTGTTTTGCCAAACTGTCTGCATCTTTTAGTGATCAGTGGTCCTGGTGAACACAGCAGATTTCCACCGTATAGTATGCGATGACTTGTTCCAACGGCGTCTGCGACGGTGAAAGCGAAACATGTGCTTTCCTCGCCCTGATTTTCCACGTTTGGAGTCTTGGAGCGGATGACAGGAACATCACTACCAGTACCAGCCATGGAAGCCTTCAGGCCTGGTGAGAGGAATAGGAACACTAATGTCAGTTGCACTAGTCATGGGAGCATACCGGGGAGCCTACCACCTTGAGCCCTGGGAAGACCAGGAACACCACAACTAGCACTATCCTCAAAACCGGTGATGATAGAATCACACCACCAGGCATGGGAATAGATCTAGTAAAATCGTTTAAACAGAAGAATCTGGGTGTAAAAAATAAAACATGTAAAATCGTCTCTAAGAAAACGTCCACTAGAAGGACTACAAAACGAACGAAACGAGCTTTGATTAACATTAGTCAATCCAACCCAACAGGTGATTCAAGGATAGTCGTATGATGATGAATGAGATGATGGTAGATAGGAATGTAAATTTTGATGTGTTTTTAGTAAGTTAGAGGGTGCCTGATATATAGATGAAAAAAACTTTTACCCAACGGTTACTTGTGCTTGTTTGTGGATAATTGTGTTTGTTTTGAGATGATCTTGGCCTTACATTATGAAAGAATTGAATCCGTGTGACACAAAATGAATGGTGAGATCAACAATTCCAGTTTAGTACTACGTATTTGATAGTATTTGTTTATAAAAAAACAGGAGTTTAGAGACTAGAAACAGGAGTGAGTTAATATAAGGTACAGTGGGTAGGTGGGTAGTTTGTTTTGAACTTAAGTTTCAATTATAGATCTCTGGTTTGGCGTTAAGTGTGATTGCTCAAAGAAAGATGGTTGGTGTGATTTTGATGGAAATGACCAAACCATGTGACCGAAACCCGAGAATCGTCGAAACCGAATCAAAGTCATAAAAAACCGAATCGAAAAAACAGACCGAAACTAGAAACCAATGTTCCGGGTTTAACTTTTTCAAACACCAAAACTTTCGGTTCGGTTTCGGTTTTTATCAATAGTGACATCACACTTTGAGTAGGTAGCTTTGTGACTTCTCCTAATTAATCAGTCCTGGTTGCATCCATATATCACCTCTGTTGCGGACTTGCGGTTAGACAAGCAAGCCCAAAGAGAGAATGTTATCCTGTGGAAGATGCGAAAATCTATTAAAAGTTAGACAAGTATCAAAGGCCGCTTCTCATAACTTCTCTTAGTCTAAAGACTCTAAGTGACGGGGATATGTGGATTGGGTAGATGAAATGATGACATAAGAGTTTAAGCATCACTTGTGGTCTTGTGGCGTGCGTAGAACTGCTGTTGCCTCATCCAGGTCCCAATGGTACGGTGGGTGATACGGATGTCAAGTAGATGAGACATCGCGCTAGTTTATAGCATTCTTGGGGAGCATAGGCTCATTCCAAGTACACAGTAGCACAACCATCATGCTATGAGCTCTTTGAAAGGTATATTATGAGTTCTTCTCCGCTCAAACAATCTTTTGCAAAAAAACGAACCATTTGACTAAAAAAACACCATATTACAAAAGCTTTCAAGGATGACGCATAAGTCGAACTAAAGCTTAGGCATCTATGTTTGCTAACTTTCAATCAAAACATAAATTAAGATAGCTAATATCACCCAATTCCTTATAAGCATGTACTTGTTACAAGGAGATATCAAGGGGGTTTAATGTAAAAAAACGCACCTCTGTCTGCATCATACACCTTTGTAGCATATACAGTTCTAAGCCTATTGAGAAAAGACTTGGACTAAGATTTATCACGCCCTTCACTGTATCTTTATAAACTCGCGTTGCTACTTGCCTGGATGGCCGACTTAGAGTCAGCAGAAGACCACTCAAGGTGCACTGTTATATAATCAAGTCTACCATTCCCCCCGCAACTCCTACTCATGTTACAAGAGTAGCAGTCTTTTTACAAGACCACACCTTGTCATCACAGACATCTAGCAACATGATTATAAAAATTAAGAACCAACAAAAGTTTTATTGATGACAGAATTACCTTACTTGTTTACTACAGTAAATTACATGCGTTGGTTTGTGTTAGCTAACACATATGGTTATCTTGACCTTTTACCTTAAAAGTCATATTTGCATTCCCTAACTCGGAAACAAGCTGTCGGCGTTACATCTGTCAAGTAAAGTCCCTCGTGTACCTTTCACATGAAGGAACTAAAAACAATACCAAGGGATGATTTTGGACAAAAATTCTAAAACCAAAAGCCTAAGAAAAATCAAGTCTAGTCTAGGTTCAATTCTTTGGTTGTCTTCCGGATTGATTAAATTTACGAGATTGGTGTTCTTATGGGCCAATTTCAAGTTCCATTAAGGAACTGGCGGGTTTCAATGGCGTCGTTTACAATTAATGGGACATCTTGTATTTCAACATAGAATGATTGGTTTAAGAATGTACAATATCAGGTGATCAGCTATTGAGCAAGATCTTGTAAACTTGAAAATTATAAGCAACTAACTGATAAACTTACAACAACTAATCATCCTCGATCAGTACATGTGTGATTATCATCATTATCATCAATAGGGCTACTATTATCCTTCGGGTCACAAATGTCGTCTGGTCTGTTGACATGATCACCCATCTTCAGAAGCTGAGCTAGCATCAGTCTCCTTTTCGGGACAATCAACTTGCACACACTCAGCAGCCAACTTTGTAGGCGAATTATTATTTATTGTATCAAAGATCTATATGATGGGGTCAAATCCCCTTTCTTCACGACATTGAAAACAATGCCATTATTGATCATCTCTGGCTGAAGAAGATCACCTTCAGAAACCGTAATACTTGTATGAGCTCTATGATTTGTACCCCTTTTTTCAGATGCTAAATCGAAGCTTCTATCCATAACTTTCGAGTTCTGATGATATGGCATTGCCATGTTTGTTCCGGAACCCGTTGAGTTCTCTCGAGCCATGCAGTTCCAAGAAGGGATCCTTTTGGATGCATTGAACCGAAACGTGTTGGCTAAGCTGTGAGTAGCTGTAGCTGAAGCTGCTCTGCCTGCACTCCTTTTAAGTCTGCGCATGTGGTTGAGAATTGCAACACACTCATCAATAACAAGATCGATCCTGCAATTGGCTTTATTGGCTGAAAGCTTCTCCCATGTACATTTCCTGCCTTGGTTTGCAGCCTTTGAAGCTCCAAGTGGGATGGATTCTGTATGATCTTTGAGTACTGTATCATAAAAGTAACATAATTCAGTCCACTGAAAACATCAAAGTTACATAATCTGAACATCAATATTCAATTGCATAGTTTAGCATGAACCACAACATTTGTATATTAGAACTAAATATCAAACTGAATTTCGTTTTCGCTGGGACACCCCCTTCGTAGTAATGAAAAGTTTCATCTAATATTATCAAACACACACCTGAGCTAAGGTAGCAGGCATAACAATAGTCACATCACCCTCCCAATCCTGTGCAAAGAGCTTTGCAAGTCCCCCCAACGGGAAGCCAAATTTCAACTCCGGACACTGTCATTTTAAAAAAAAAAAGAGAGAAACATTTTTTTGCCAAAACCGACTTCCGGTCATATAGCTTCAGGATTTAACTGGCTCAACCGACGCGGACAACTGGATCAGGTCCTAAAACACTGATCTAAACAACACAAATCGACAAATCCATTAGACCACTATTCTATGTCAATATGTATTATTGTATATACAGAGATACCCAACAACAACAAACATGTTCATAGTTTATGTATCTTCCGATTTCGGCAATATGGTTCGAAATTGGAATGGGACCCGTCTCTTCCTCATCATACTGATCACAGCACCGACACGTCTTCACCAGGTCGATCATATCTCCTTACAAACGCACCCATCTTTACCGGAAAATTCACCATCATCAGATCTCTAATTCAAGTTCGAATGCTGTGGTGATATCAGATTTTGTTTTCATATATACATAGAAAAAAGTTGGTTTAGTTAATCAAATGTCATACGTGTTGATTGTTTCTATAAATAAATTTTACTATAGTACATACACATTCATTAATTTGCCAACCAAGCTTCATACTTCAAATATTAACAGTAAGGGTGTTGGTTACATGATGTTTTCAATATTAAGGAAAAAGAACCCATTTTTTTGACTAAACCTGATGGATATCAAAAAGTGCTAGACAATTGTGCAGAAGTTTAAAATCATGTTGACCAAAATTATAAAAGACAACGAAAATCCGTCATAAGGTCATGTTGTATTAATCTGTTCCTGGTGATGAGTATATGATACGGAAAAAGTTATTTTGGAGCCTTGTTTTTTGGTGGAAATCAAGGGACAAATCCCCACCCTTCATTTAGCTTTGATCTAAGGGTGGGGATTAATCTAAGATTTAATTCAATTAATCATTTTTTATTGCCAATATATAAACTCTTTTCCCCCAATTTTTTTTATCACTTCGCTCCTTTTTTCACACACAGTTCGTGTGTGTTTCTCTCAACCGTTTCAGTTACAAAAAAAAAACCGCTTTTCTCATTCTGTTATACCAATCCACAAATTCCGCTTCACCATTGATCATCGTTATCATTTTACTGCTTATTATTCCACAAATTCATTTATATTATGGCTTTTGATTTGAATGAGCCTGCAGTTCCAGATTTAGATGCTGATTTAGTAGGTTTGGATGTTAATAACGGTTCTACTGTATCCGGATGCGGTTCTACTTCTCTTTTGGCTGATCATGATAACTGTGATTGTAAGTTTGTAGATTAACAACTTATTTTTTACTCTATTTTGTTGTTAATGCTTATTAACTGCTTATTTTTTTATCATGTTTTTGTATCAATTGTGATATGTTGATGTTTTGTTACTAGTTAACCTGTTTTTGTTGATGTTTTTTATGTTTTATCACTATTGATATGTTGATCTTTTTTTACTCTTTTGTTGATGTTTTTGTATGTTGTATCACTATTGATATCTAGTTTAAAAGTTTTTTGTTTTTGCTGCCCTTTTTATGTTTTTTTTTTGTTTTATCAATAGTGATATATAATGTGTTTTTTCATTTTATGAATGTTTTCTGTTTCATATAAGGTATTTAAATGTTTTTGTATGTATTATCACTATTGATATTTTAGTGTAAACTGTATGTTTTTAGTTCTTTTATCATGTGTTATCACTAGTGATATATGATGTGTTTTATCAGTATGTGTTTTTTGTTCCAAACAATAAAAGGTATTTAAATGTTTTTGTATGTTTTATCACTATTGATATTAGTTAAAACTGCTTTTGTTTTTTTGTTCCTCTTTTATCATGTGTTATCACTAGTGATATATGCTGTGTTGTGTTATATTATTTATGATATATGCTGTGTTGTGTTATATTATTTATGATATCTGTCCATGTTTATATTATATTGATATTAGTTTAAACTGCTTTTGTTTTTTTGTTCCTCTTTTTTTGTTTATATTATATTCATTTTTCTTTGTTTTATTTTCTACAGCTGGTAACAGTGATAAAACATCTACATCCTTTGATCATGATGAGATTCTTGACGGTCCAGATGGTTCACTTATAGTTGTTCCTAGGGTTTATGCTAGTGATTTACCAGTTTTAGGGACTGAATATGATAGTGTTGATGAATGTATTAGTGTTTATAAGAAATACGCTTCAGTTGCGGGGGTTGGCATTAGACTATCTACTCAGAAACGATTACGTGGTGGTTTTGTGAAACAGAAGACGTTAGTTTGTAATCGGTATGGTTGTCCGAAGAATATATCCTTGAATACTTTAGAGCCTAAAAAGACTGATAAACAAGTAAGGACTTCAAATATTAGGATATGTGGTTGCAAAGCGCGTGCTGTCTTTGATTTGGTTCCTGGTACAATAAAGTGTTCGTTGACAACTTTTAATGTTTAACATAATCATGAGCTTGATAAGCCTGAGTATAAACACTTGTCCAAATCTGAGAGGAAGTTAACATACGTCGAGCAGTTGTTTATTATCAAAGCTATGAGTTCAAATATTGGTGCTGTTAAAGCGCATAAGTTTTATACTGGTTTGAAAGGGTCTGTATCTCTAGTTCATGGCACTCAGGTGGATTTTAAGAATTTTGTTAATGGCTTGAACTTGTTCATAGGAGATAGTGACGCTCAGATGTTGATTAATCGTATGGAGGACAGGAAAGAGTATACAAAACTATTTTCTTTTGAATTTTTTGTTGAGAACGCGGAGTTGTGCGGTTTGTTCTGGGCTGATGAAGTTGCGAAATGTAATTATAAGGAATTTGGTGATATTGTATCATTTGATGCCACGTACAGAACCAACAAGTATGTTTCATTATTATTGTTTTCTTCATTGTTTTTTTTATTACTTTGTTAAAGTTTATACTATTTTTAAGGTACAAAATGGTGTTTGTACCATTTACGGCTATAGACAACCATAGAAGGTCTGTTACTGTTGGTTCGGGGTTGTTGAAGAAAGAAACAGCTGAATATTATGGATGGTTACTTCGATCGTTTAAGAAGGCAGTTGGTCGAGCGCCACAGATTGTTGTTACTGATCAAGACGGTGCTATGCGTATCGCTGTTGCTGAGGAGTTGCATGAATCTAAGCATAGGCTTTGTATGTGGCACATCATGCAGAAAGTCCCAAAAAAGGTATTCATTTTTGTTTGTTTTTATATCACTTGTGATAAATTATTAATGTTTCATATAACAAACCAAAAGATTATATAGTTCTTATTTGGCATTTTTCTTATCACTAGTGATAATGCATTGACAAAAAAAATTATTTTGTATATAATCTTTATTGTTATATCACTATTGATATTGCATTCTTTTCCCAGATTGTTTCTGAAATTTATGATAACACAAAGTTCAAAGAAAAGTTTGGCAAAATTTTTTGGAATATGTATATCCAACCTGATGAGTTTGAGCTTAGATGGAACAGTCTTATGGAGGAGTTTAATCTTGTTGGACACAAGTGGCTAACGAAGATGCATAATATTAGAACATCATGGATCCCTGCTTTTTTGTTGATTCACCACTTTGTGGGTTAATGAGGACTACTTCCAGGTCAGAGAGCGAGAACTCTTTCTTTAATTATTTTTTGAGCTCCTGTGCTACCCTTGTGAAGTTTATGCTTAGTTACGAGTCTGTAATGGATAGGCAGAGATACCTTCAAGAACAGTTGGATCATCAGTCTTTTGACTCGTTCCCTACTTTGCTGACTCCATTACCAATCGAAAAACATGCTGCTGGTGTTTACACCCGTAATATTTTTAATCGTGTTCAAAAAGAGATTGTTGCAGGTTCATGGTTGTGTTCGGTAAATGGTATGAGTTCAAAAGAGGGTGTTTTTGTTATTCTTATTGAAGAGGAAGTATCTCAAAAGGTTGTTCCAGAAGTTATTGATAAAGAAAGTAATTCAGAGAATCTTGAAGAAGAGATTGAGTTGTATAAAAAAATTTCACGGAAGTATGAGGTATATTTTGTTATTTTTAATTTCTAAAGATTCATATGTTTTATCACTATTGATAGTTTATACATTATTTTTTTATAGCTATTTTAATATAAATTATCTCTTGTTTGATATATGATTGTTTTGATGTTTTTTTAGGTGATATATAACAGTCAAGATTCTTCAGTTTCCTGATGTTGTCAGCTTTTTGTTCGTGTTGGGATTTTATGTCGTCATGTTTTTTGTGCTTTCAAGAACTGTAATGTGTCTCGTATCCCAGATCAGTATATACTTAGGCGTTGGACAAAAGATTTGATTCCAGCTGATTTGAGGAACAAAAAAAACCGATATGGCGAGAAAAATGAAGCAATTGAGAAGCTTTCTATTGAGGCCGCAAATGTGTTTGAATCATGTATTCATATGTTGATTAATAATGAGCCTAAGCTAAATTCTTTTCTGGGCAAGATGAAAGCATTAAAGTCTGAGTTCGAAGCTGGTTTGCCTCCTGTTCCAACACGTACAACTGCTCAGATTGTTGAAAAGTTTATGGGCGTTAAGGAGCCTAAGAAGAAGCTTGTGAATAATCCAACAGATGTTCGGACAAAGGGGCGTGAGAAGCAGCCACAGAAGCAGCCACAGAAGCAGCCGCAAAAGCGTATTAAGAGTGGAAGAGAGATTTCAATGGCTAAAAGCAATAAAAGGAGGAAGATGGGTTGTACTCTTTGTTCAAGTACTGACCACACCTATAGTACTTGCCCACTCAAGGATAAAGCTGATTTTTCTTATTCTGCATCAGTTTCTTCTGCTGGTCGTGATGATAGAGACGGTTGTCATGTTGCTTAATTTGTTCAAGCTGTATATTCTGGAATCCAATGCTGTTTATCTACTATCAATTGTTTTTTTGATTATCACAAGTGATACTTTTATTTTCAATAATGTTGAAAACTTATGTTCATTTGTTTTATCACTAGTGATACTTTCCTTATGTATGTTCTATCAATTGTTTTCTTGATGATCAGTTTTATTTTTAATAATTGAGTTCAGTATGTTTTATCACTAGTGATTCAATGTTTAAAGTAGATAGTTTGTTTTTATCACTAGTGATTCTATGTCTTAAAATATCATGTTTGTGATTTGTTTGTCTTATGTTATATTCATTGTGTTATTATTTCATGTAATTTGACTGTTTTTCAAGGTCTTCATTAAAAATATTTTTTCGATTCAATGAATGTGTTTCTTTCTATTGAAAATTTATAGTTTTTAATTTTACTTGAAATATCACAAGTGATAATTATTTATTTTTTTTGTGATAAATTTTAGTACTATGTTTTTTGGTTTTTATCTATGAAATTTACTTTCAATATATCACCATGGATAATGTATTTAGAATCTCGTGTGTTTTTAATCACAAGTGATTTTATAAAGATTTGATGTAAAATGTTCATTTTACTTTAAAAAAAGTGTAGGGATGATGAACACTTTCACACACACACATATGACGAACACTTTCACACACACACACACATGACGAACACTTCTTAAATGTTCAATATCAAAATTATTTTAAACAAGTTTCTCCTACCATTAAAATAAAAAAGACTAACCAAAGATGAATCAAATTTAACAAAAATTAACAAAAACATGGAAGGATCATCGAGTGTACCTCCGATTACAACAGATCCAATAGTTCAAAGCGAATGTACTGGAAATGATAAAGGTATTTCATTTTGAAAAGAAAAAAAAACATTCGTATTTGTTCTATTGATTTTGCATTTGATTTATGTATTTTTCTTATTTTATGATGTTTTGTGATTCTATATTTGTTATATTTATATTTGCGTTTAAAATGTTTGTTAAAGTGCCTGAACTAATTACATGTCATTTTAATTTTCAGTTAATCAAAAAACTGTTAGAAGAAAACAATTGCCTAGACGTAATTGTAAGAAACGAACTGGCAATATAAGTTTTAGGGAAAAAGAAGAGAAACGTAAAAGAGAATTTGATGAAGAAGAGATAAAATTGAAAGAAGACAGTTCTTTTGTTGATGATAAAAGAAGGCGAGAAGAAAGGGGAAAGGAAAAAATTATTGAAGGAAATGATGATTTTGTAATGAATGATTCAGAGAATAAGAGCCAGCAAAGAGTTAGAAAAAAAGAATATAGGTCATTGATATCACGTGCGTCAGTTAGGCCTCTTTACGAAGTAATGCGTTGTTTAACAGCCCAAAGAAAGAAGGTTATCAAAGATATGGGTTTTGGAGCTTTGATTGATTTTCCGATATTTGATATTCCAAGCAAACTTGCATTCTTTGTGGTTGATATTCTTGATACTACATCAATGCTATTAAAGTGTCCACCAGGAGACATATTACTTACTCCGAAAACAGTTAATCAAATTTTTGGACTTCCAATGGGTAACAGGAACTTGCAACGAGAAGGAGAACGACAATATGGTGATCCATTTATTAAAAAATGGAAAAGTCAGTTCAAGAATGTCAACATGGTTACAATCAAAGAATTATCAGATGTTATATTGGAGACTAAAAATGAAGATTATATGTTTAGGATGAACGTCTTGACTTTGATTTCAAACACTTTAGGAAGTTGTGATGTATCATCAACTATCAAATTCAAAGTCCTGAAGAATGTGTTTGAAGGTGATGACGTTAATGATATAAACTGGTGTGAGCACATTCTTGATTGTGCTAGTTTATCGAAGCTTGCATGGGAATCAAGGTTGAATCATAGGAAGAGTGTTGTGTATTACGGACCAGCTATGTTCCTGATGGTAATTTACGAACATTAGTATTTTTATACCAACTTTGTTGTCTTATATAATATTTGATATTAATGTTATAATACATTTTATGATACAGCTTGCATATGTTCATTACACAAAGTGTGATCAGATGAAAGTAACGAGACGAGTACCATCGATTAAAAGCTGGGATTCAAGTCTGCTGAACCAAAGAGAAACAATTGAAGTCAAGAATAATTCTATGGGAACATCCAAAATTCTTCCAGATTTGGATGAAGTAGAGGAAAATGTACAAAGAGAGGTTAGTTAAGTTAACATTTTATCACTCGTTATAAATCAAATTCTTTTTTAAGTCTAAAATTGTGTGTATTTTTTAGTTTAATCAACTTTAAAAGATTATCATTAGTGATTTATCAATAGTGATTAAATTAAGTAATAGATTATCAATAGTGATATATATGATCAGGGATATATGTAATCATAATTAACTAACAGATTATCAATAGTGATTATCACTAGCTATAAAAGTTTTAGTGTATTATCACTATTGATAATATATTAAAGTTAGTTTTTCTATTAGTATTTAAAATTTTTAATGTTTTATCAATAGTGATTATCAGTAAGTATATTTTTCTTGTACATTACAGGAATTGTATGGTTTGATTCATCAGAGTATTGAGAACATACTAATAGATAAATCAAAAATAGAAGAAACGATCAATTACAATTTGTTGAAGTACCAAGATGATTCTAAGCTGATTGAATTTAGGGCCAGACTAAAAGAAATTTTCAAAGAACCCGACATTCCAGAGTACCACACTTCTTCTTCAGAATCTGGCGATGAGAACGATAATCTTTCAGGTGGTGATCAAGATATGAAAATCAGTAGTCAAGATAATGACGGTTTTAATGATGTAAATCTTGGTTCTGAGGTACAAGATGTAGGCACGAAAACAGAAGCTGGGGGTAGTAAGAAATTGGAATCCGGACTAGAAAACGTTCAAAGTGTCGATGAAACCATTTTTAGTGGTGGCACGTACTCTGTTGGTGATCAAGATGTGAATATGTGTAATCAAGATGAACAAGGATTGAATGATCATAATGTTGTTTCTGAAGGACAAGATGGAGGCACCAAAGCAGAAGTAGTTGGAAGTAGTACGAAAATGGAATCTGGGAAAGAAAATGTTCAAGATGGGGAAGGATTGAATGATCAGAATGTTGTTTCTAAAGGACAAGATGGAGGTGCCAAAACAGAAGAAGTTGAAACTAGTAAAATAATGGAATCTGGGCAAGAAAATGTTCAAGATGGGGAAGGATTGAATGATCAGAATGTTGTTTTTGAAGGACAAGATGGAGGCGCCAAAACAGAAGAAGTTGAAAGTAGTAAAATAATGGAATCTGGGCAAGAAAATGTTCAAGATGGGGAAGGATTAAATGATCAGAATGTTGTTTCTGAAGGACAAGATGGAGGCGCCAAAACAGAAGAAGTTGAAACTAGTAAAATAATGGAATCTGGGCAAGAAAATGTTCAAGATGAAGAAGTATTGAATGATCAGAGTTTCATTTCTGAAGGGCAAGATGGAGGCACCAAAACAGAAGAAGTTGGAAGTAGTAAGAAAATGAAATCTGTGGAAGAAAATGTTCAAAATGTTGATGAAAGAATTTGTAGAAATGATTCATTTTCATTTTCCGAACAAGAAACGGAAATTGTCAATCAAGATGAGGTACTATTGACTGATAAAAAATTTGTTTCTCAAGTGCTAGATGGAGGCACTAAAACAGAACACGCTGGAAGTAGTAAGAAAGTACAAACTGGGCTAGAAAAGGCTAGCAACATAAAGTGCCTTGCAGATTCTGATGATTTTGATTATGATGATCCTGCATTTTTGAAGCAATCAGTTGAAGCAATAGATCGAGTTTGCCAAAGTCAATACGATGAAGGATTAAATGGTCAAAATTATGCTTTTAAAGGACAATATGGATCCGCAAAAACAGTAGAAGCTGGAAGTAGTAAGATAATGGAATCTCGACAAGCCAACGTTCAAAGTCTGCATGAAAGTATTTTTAGAAATGATTCATATTCAGTTACTGAACAAGACTTTGAAATAGATAGTCGAGATGCAGTACTATTGAATGATCAAGCTGGAAGTTTTAAAAAAACAGATCAAGCTGGAAGTATTAAGAAAGTAGTTATTGGGCAAGAAAATGCAGCAAATCAAAAAATCAATATAGATGTTGATGGTCCTCAATTTTTGAAGGAACAAGTTGAAGCAACTGGTAAATTTTACCAAGGTCAAACAAGTACTTTCTTGGTTCATGATTCGGATTCAGACGAATCGATGAATTATTATTTTGAATTTGTAGAGCCAAAACTTTTAGTTGAGCTTGCCGCGAAACATAAAGCCGAAGAAGAAAAAAATCAAAAAGGAGATAATGTACTAGTTATTGATTCGGACACATTATCTGGTACATCACCAACTGATTCCAGTAGTCCTTGGACTCCTGGTTCCCAGCCAAGTTTTGATTTGCGTATAACACCAAAAATTGAAAGGCAGAAACTCAGGGCAGAAAGAAAAAGAAAAAGGGAAGAACAGAGAAGTCGACGCAAGAACAAGTTTCAAAAAGCAGCAGTGGAAGGAGGAATCAATCAGCCATGATGAGTGATTTATTTTATGTTTTAAAAAATATATCTACAATCCAGATTGATGTTTTGAATGATTTTTTTTTCTAGCTTCACATATTGCACTTTTAATAAAATTTGGTTATCATATTCAATGGTTTTTTTTGTTCAAGGGTCACCCTGGTAAACATTGTATTTATCATATAGACATATAAGTACAATGGAATGTTGCTGCATGCTTTGTTAAATTTTTTTAATATTTATGTTCTACAAGTATATATTCATTTTCTATATTTTATCACCAGTGATATCACACGTAAACAGTTTTTAATATTCATGTTTTACAAGTATACATTCATGTTTTATTTCATTTTCTATATTTTATAACCAGTGATATCACACATAAACATTTTTGTATAGTTATGTTTTACAAGTATTTATTTTATATACTTTATCACCAGTGATATGACACGTAAACAGTTTTTAATATTCATGTTTTATAAGTATTGGTAATTTTATACACAGTATTTTTTTAATTTTTTTTATAGTTAGTGATAATACAGGTAGATATATTTTTAATATTGCAATGTTTTCTATCATCTTTTTGTGTTTGAAATATTATTTTTGAATTTAAAGTTGACATCTAAGTTTAATCAGCAAAAGAAGGTTCAACAATTGTTTAAGATACATCATTTGTATATCAAAAGTGATATACTACAGAATCCTTGTTCTAATAAAAAGTACTAGCTGTTATGTTAACATAAGACTTGGGGCTTATCATTCATTTGCTATCTTTTTGTTGATAGCAGCTTCAACGATTTCTTGGGCTTATCATTCATTTGCTATCTTTTTGTTGATAGCAGCTTCAACGATTTCTTGGACTGTTTTTCGTCTTTGTCCTTGTTTTCATCTTCAAACTTCTTTGCATAGTCCGTCATCACTCCTCTCTTTGTGTTTACTTCATGCATTAAAATCTTTGTCACATACCTCTTCCTCATTATGTTTATATGCAGTTGATGATCTCTGTTTGTTTCGGGAACAATTTGAGGATTCCATTTAGACGCCATCTCTCCTTGATAAAGCTCCATATGCATCATTGTGTACAAGCCACTGTCGATTTTGTTTTCCAGAGTTTGCCATTTGAATTTCATCACTTTTGGCTGTTTGTCGTTGCTTAGCTTCTTAACACACGTGTTTCCATGCTTCGTCAAGTAGTTGATCAACAAATTTTTCTGCATAAATTAAAATTTAAGAAATTAGTTATTGTGTATAGCCATGTAATTTATCTGCATTTTTATAATTCTACATTCAAGTAACATTATATATTTACTTACTATTTTGCCAAAGGCGTCTTGATACTTTTTCTTGTATTCCACATTTGAGTCGTTATCCAGTATCATAGCATTTGCTTTCTCAAGGTTGAAGACGATCACAAAATAATCACCTCCAACTATTGTTGGGAAAAACACAATTCTCACATCTTTCATCTTCTTCTTAGCTTGTGAAGAAATCATGTATTTGTGCAGCAACTTTTCAAACTTCTCATCATCGATCTCATTCAAACTCTCATTTTCCATCAGTTCCAAATCCTATAGATAAAAGATTTTTTAAATATAAATTTAGTTCTTATATTTTTTAAATGATAGAACATTTTTTTTTCGTTATAAATTTTAAATGAACTTATGAAGTCAGTTGTTGCAAAGTATTGCCTTCTTAACCCTTTGCCTCCTGTGTGTATCCTTTCCTCGTAATTTAACACTTTAACAAAAGTGTCAATTACTTTTTTATGTATCTTGAATCCAGGTGCAAGAGTTTGAATTTCTTCTCTGTTTGCTATAGTTCCACTTCTATCATCGAATACTTTTTCACTGCAAAACATTTATTATGTATTAGATTTATCACTAGTTTCTAATGATAATTATCCACGACTAAATAGTAAATATTAAAATTGTTTACCTGATCTGTCCTTGCATACAGAAGATGCTGTTTGCTGAAATCATTTCATCATAGTGCAACTTATCTTGTGTTCTGGACATCTCGTTCATGTACGGCGATTTATAATACATCGATGGTTTTGTGATCCTTTTTCCTCTTCCTTGTGCTTCCTCCTGGGCAATGCTTTCTATCTCGCTTTCTTGTTCTGTACCAAATGCATTCTCTTGGACTTTCGGGCTTTCATAATTTTTATCATATGTTGCATAATTTTTTGTTAAGGTTTTTTGTTTTTTATATAATCTATAAGTGTAAAAACTGATACGTTTTTTTGATAAAAATTTATGTTTTTACCTTTAGTTTTTTCTGCATCCTGTTTTGCTTGTTGCCTTGTATTTTTCTTTGGTGTTGTTTCTGTTGCTTTTTTTGTTGCAACTTCTTCTTTGTTTTTTTACTTAGATGTCTCTTTGTTTTCTTCTGTTTGTGCTTTTGTTTTTTCTGCAACAACAGCTTCATGTTTGTCCTCTGCATGTTCCTTTGTTTCTGTTGGAGCTTCATGTTTGTCCTTTGTATGTTCCTTCTTTTCTAGTGCTGCTTCCTTTATGGGCTCTATTGTTGAAGCTCCTTCTTTGTTTGTTTCTGTTTGAGTAGATGTTTTTTCTCCATCTTTATCTGCTTTTGGTTTTTCTGAACTTTTCTTTTTTGGTGTTTGCTTTCCTGCAACTTTTTTTGCTGGTTTTTGAGCATCTTCTTTTGCTGTTGCATCCTTTTCTGTATTTGTAGCTTTCTCTTCCGCCTGTTTTTTCTTTGCCTCTTCTTCCTCTTTCTTCTTATTTTCAGCATCAGCATTCCTTTTCCTTTCAGCCTCCTCTTTCGCAGCTTCTTGCTGCTTCTTCTTTACATCTGCTTCTAAAAAGGATTTTTTTCAACTTCAACATTTATACATTTCTAGTTACATATCACTAGTATTTGTTAAAGCATCATTATATTTTTGTTGTTTTTGCTAGCCATAGTTTGTTAAAAGTATTATTATACATTATTAGTCATTTATCATTTAACATTGATCAATAGTGATTTAACACTAGTTTATTTTTTATGACTAGTGGTTAATCACTAGTGATTTGTCAATAACATGAACATGCTAAATTATTTGATTTTACTGACCTCTTTGAGCTTTGATTTTCTTTGCATCTTCTTGCTTTTTCTTTTTATCTTCAGCATCGGCTTTCCTTTTTCTTTCCGCCTCGTCTTTCGCAGCTTGTTGCTGCTTCTTTTTTTCAAGTGCTTCGTAGTATATTTTATCAGCTTCGGCAAAGTCTGATTTGTTGTTGTTGTTCTCCCCGTGGACAGATTCAATAAACCCAACAGGACTATGAATATCATTTGTTGTTGCAGCTTTGCTAGTTGATGCACTAGCATAGTAATATGAATAATCCTTGGGTTCATCTACTTGCACTTCATTTCTAAACTCTCTTTTGAATCTTTGTACAAACAAGTTTAATCTTTCATCACCTTCAAAGACCTCTTGCATTTGCAAGTTTTCATTAATCAAATCTTGAAGCTCTCTTCTCTCTTTCAAAACTCTATCAAACTTTTCTTCTATCGTCTCGTATATAAGCTGTGATGGAAAAAAACACGTGTTAGGAATTTTACATCACTGTTAATAATCTATTATCACTATTTTTTACTATGACCTGATTAAATATTATGTTAATTTTTCAACTTTAATGTATTATCACTATTGATAATATATTAAAAATCAACTTTTAATGTATTATCAATAGTGATAAAACTAAAAAAGAAAGATTCAACAGATTATCTATAGTGATAAGATTATCAATAGTGATAATCAGTATTTTAAGTAACTATTGATCAAATATTATGTTAATATTTCAACTTTAATTTATTATCACTATTGATAATCTATTAAAATTAAATTTAATGGATTATCAATAGTGATAAAACTAACAAAAAAATTCTGCATATAAGATTCAATAGCCATAATCACTATTGATAAACTATTATCACTATTTTAGTTTTGTCTATTGATTAATTATTATGTTAATTTTTTCATCTTTAATGTATTATCACTATTGATAACCTATTAAAATCAACTTTATTGGATTATCAATAGTGATAAAATATATTTGATTTTACTGACCTCTATGAGTTTTTGCTTCTCATATTCCTGTTCATCAGCATTATTTTCTTCATCATCTTCTATCACTGAAACCAATCCAAACCGTCCATTCTTGATCTCCAAGTTTTCTCTTTCTTCTAAAAGATCAAAAGTCCAGTTTCTGATGCCAGGCCATTTTCGTGGTACATTCATCTCAGCAAACTTTGTGTGATGCAAGTAAACCAGCTGTTTACAGTATAATATTTAATAAAAAGTGTCATGCATTAATAATATGATATTAGACATAAATAAATAAAAAATTAAAGTGTAGATTAAAATTACCATTAGCACAACGTTCGGGCCGTAGTACCACTTTTCTGCTGTCGTGTCTTTCCAGTTGACCTTGCTTACTCGAATGCATTCCCAAATGTAAGTGCACCAGTCAAAGTCGCTAATGACATCATCATGTTGTATGTTGTTTATCACATGATAGTTTATCCTCGAACTGTTATCACATTTTATCATGCAGTTTGCAAAGAGCATGAGGTAATTCATTTTGAACATGAAGTCTGTATCGGTTGTCTTCTGAATAACCTTTGAAATATCTGTTGTTGCTGGATATTGCTTCTCTCCAAACTGTGCTTTGAATCTGTTTAAGAACACATCATTGTTTTCTCTTTCATGCTCAGATTCTAGTCTTCTTTTTCCCATTGGGATTCCTGTTGCTTCTTTGATTTTCTTTGGTGTGAACTTAATTTTTTTGCCATTTGCCAGTGGCAGCTCCATGTTCTGTGTGTCTAGGTTTTTAAGTACAAAATACGTGATCCGTGCCGGTACTTTGCTAAATCGAAGTTCCAACAAACTACCAAAGCCCATTTGTCTAATCACCCTTTTCCTTTCTGTCGATAGATTTCGATTAGCATTGAAGAGAGGCTGAACAGTTGTTTTAGCCCTCAATAGCTTGAATTTATCTTCATTTTTTACTACCATTAGTTCCATCTTTTCTTCATCAGATTCTTCTTTCTTTTTTCCTTTTCCTTTTACTGTTCTTTTTTTCCTTTCCTCAACTTGATTTGCTTTTTCGTCTCTTTTCCTTTTGTTTATATTCTCTTGTTTTTCCTCTTGTTTCTTTTTTCCTGCAGGAACTCTTGTTGGCTTTTTTCCAGGTTCTATGTCAGTGGCTTTTCTTTTTCTTTCTGTTACTTCCTTTGAAGCAAACGCGACTACTTCTGTTGATGTTGTTTGTTGCTCAACTAAATCTAGTTGCTGTCTTTTAGCATCAATTTTTCGTCTGTATGTTAGTTTTTTCGATGTCGAAGATGGTGTTTTGTTACCTTCAGTATTGCTTTCTGTGTTCAAATCTGCACAAATATAGATGTATTAGGTTAGTCATTCATTTATATTTTTTTAAATATATTAAATGTGATACATAAGAAGTTTATAAGTATGCATCATACATTTTATGATATTTAATTTGTTAGTTTTATCAATATTGATAATCCATTGAAGTTATTTTTAATGGATTATCAATAGTGATAATACATTAAAATATCAATACAAGTATGTCGCATTCTCACATATTTGATCACATTTATATATTTATAAAGAATAAATATTTTTTTATTTTCTTTTAAATGTACCTATTGTTTTACCAATCTGCGAAGAAAGGTTTAGAATCGGGCATGTATTCAGAACTGCAGTTACAAAACAATTTTTTATGTAAGTTTTCGTCTGAGTTATGAATTTTGTAATTTTTTTTTTAATAAATACTAACCCGATAAAGCATCTTCTATTTGAATTTCAGTACCTGGCAAATCTTCGAGTGGTGTTAAATCGAGAAAAATATCTCCATCTACATTTTTTTAAAATAGAAACTAATAAATTTCTTTTTTATTTCGAAACATTTTTGACAAATTTTGTTATATAATTTATCAATCCTTTCAAGTTTCTTATTCTAAAGACTCTTATCAATGTTGATATACATATACCAAAACTTACATTGTGCTTTTTTGTTTATATTGATTATAATAATCTTATATAAACCCATAAGCGATAGAATAATTTTAAAAAAAAACTGGGGCTTATAGTTTTTTAATTTATATGAACTTAAAAAAATAATAAACCTAATAAACTTCACATAAATCTTTCTTTAAAGTTATAAATTATTAAAAAGTTTATAAAAATAATCAAAAAAATCAATACAATATGACTTTAATTGATGATTAGAATCTAAAATTAACAATACATAACAAATCATCACAATATCCTCGAAATACCCAATTTAAACTCAGAAGTAGGTTATTATAATCAATATATGGATTAAAACATCAAATTAACAGATTAAATTAATTAAATTTAGAATAAATGTTCTAATAATCATCAAAACTAATAAATTATGAGTTAGAAAAACCATACTTTCTTCCTGACTTGGTGTTTGTTCGTTTTCCATCGTTTTTTAGGTATTAGATCCGTCTTGTTCCGATTCATCCATTTCTTTCGATTTCCCTTTGTGATTGAAGGTTTTGATTAGGTTTGTTTTTTATTTTAGAGAGGGTTAGGGTTTGTTTTGATTCTAGAGAGAGAAATGATAGCGGTTTGTTTTTTGTAGAATGAGAATGAAAGTGGTTGGGATGCATTATGATTGGGCGGGTTTTATTATTTTTATAAATTCCAACTTCCGTTTTTTTTAGTGTAATATCAATGCTGATAGTATGATAGTGATTGATGATAAAAGTTTTTTAACTTTTTCAGTTAAAAATGGTTTATTTTTTATTGACAGTTATGTTTTTTGATTTATCAATAGTGATAAATAATAAATTTTTTATTTATACATCAATGGTGTTAGTATTATATCTTTAGTATGTGTAATATCAATGGTGATATTATCCTTATTTTAAGATTCACTTTTTTGGTTAAAAAAATGTATTTTTATATTGTTTTTTGATTTATCTATAGTGATTAGTGATAAATTTGTGGTTTTTTTAACTAATGCAATATTACTGTTGAAAAATATCACTGTTGATAAATGTCTATGTTTTTTGTTATTCTATATCAACATTGATAAAGATATAATTTTTGTTTTTCCTTCACTGTTGATATAAGCATATACTATCACACTATATGCAATATCACAGTTGATAAAGTCAACATCATTATTGATAAAAGTATAAAAAACATCTATTTTTTAATTTCTACAAATATTCCAGTGAATATCACTATTGATATAAAGTATAAGCTGAACAAAACATCATGATAAATATTGTCTTGATAATATTAAGATGCATTTTCAAACCAAAAGTACCAAGTTTTCATACAGATCATACTGTTTTAGAATACATAACCAAATTGTTCAATGTGTTAAAAGTTACACACATTCAAAATAAAAATAGCAATTTTGTTACACAGAATGACACTCATGACAAATCATTTTTGTTCACTTGGTCCTGCTTCTGTTCCTTCTCCTTGAATGTTTAATGCTTTATCAGACATCAAATTCCTGTGGTTGTTCATTTCATGGAGCAATATTTTTGTTGCAATTCTTGCTCTCAAGGTATCAATCTGCTTTCGGTGATCTTTATGACTTTCGTTGTAGTGTTTGCCATTTTCCAGCAGTCTCTCCTTGATACAGCTCCATATGCATCATCATGTATATAGCACAGTCTACTTTTTCTTCTTTTGTCTTCCACTTCATTTGCATCCTGTTGCTTTCTTAATTTTCTTTCGTAATTCTTCTCCTTTTGGATGTTGATACGCCATCAGGTGGTTGGCAAAGATTTCCTTCTGAAATCGTAAATATATAAATATCGTTAGATATGTTTTTATTTTTGCTAATTAGACTAATTTTTTAAAGGTTACTTACCACATAATCAAAATTTTCCTTGTATTTCCCTTCGTATGTGGCATCTGAATCGCTGTTGTCTAGTATCACAGCCTTGACTTTATCCAGGTCAAAAACTATGACGTAGTAATGCCCATGTTCTATGATTGGAAAGAAGACCTGTGTATTTTATCATAAATTTCTTAGACTATACCTATTTTAAGATAATATAAGAATCATATTAGTAGAATCTAATAGACTGTTTTTTTACCAGTCTGACGTCCATCATTTGCATTTGTTTGACATTGTTTTTTGTCTGAATCTTAAATAATTTGCTAAACAATTGGTACTGGGAGTCTAACTTCAAGGCTCTGTCCTCTTTCTTGTCTTGTAGTACTCCAGGTACCTGTTTCAATTTTTTTTTCAAAATCAAATGTTAGCGCAATATTTAGATTTTTTTTAATTTTATTTAATATCTTACCGTCATTCCTGTATAAAAGAATTGGCGTCTCAAATTGTTTTCTTTGAAACTTTCTTCATAATTCAGAATTGATACATATGTGTCGATCACTGAAGTTTCAACTTCCGTTCTTGGTGCCAGCGTCTGGAGACTTCCTTTCATCAACATATTACCTACTCCATCGTTAAAAACTTCATCCCTGTGTAATATATCACAAGTTATAATCATAAAGCTTAATAATGATAAAGTTTTAAAAGTTAAAAGCATCATTTAGATGATTACCATTCATTTTCGTTGTCTCCAAAGATGGTTGATGTCAAAAGCTTTTCATCTTCTGTTATTTCAGCCTTTGTGTCTATATTCTTGTTGATGTAGTTTGACCTGAGAAATCTGTACTCTTTTTCAGATTGCTTCCTGGCGTTTTCGTCTTCTTGGTTTTGAATTTCTTTAATTAGCAAACTAAAACCAAGATTGATGTTCTCGTGGGAAGCTTCTGGCTGGTTTTCCTTCACTCTCTTTCCTTTTCTTTCGATTTCTTCTTCAGCTTTTTGTTTTCCTTCATTTTCGTTTTCAGCATCATCTTTTTCTGACTTTTTTGATTCATCAACATCATCATCATATTCACTATTCAGATTCATCTCTTGTGTTTCCATCATCTCTGTATCATGATAATCTTCTGGTTGATGATTGTCATTTTTTTCTTTTTGATTTGTTGCCTTTTCATTTGATGTTTCTTGTTGCCTGTTCGATCCAGTTTCTGAGACCCATTCTTCATCATTATGCTCATCGGTGTAGTGTGGGTCGTTTCTTTCTTCTGCGTCAGCTTCTATTTCCAATTCATCACTGGAATCTGTTTCACTCTCATCTTTTGGAGGTTTTGGACCTTCCTCATCTTCATGATTTCCTGCATCATCATCATCATTGAAATCGTTGTCTTCATATTCTGTTGATGATGATGAGTAGTATTGTTCCCGTTCCTCCTCTTTGAAGATGTTTTTCAACTTTTCTTGAATTTCTTTTAGTTTCTCATCAGATCCAAATTTAAATAAATTCTCGTTGATCTTCTCTTCTATCTCCGCTTTTTCTATCAATATGCTTTCGATGCTCTCTTCAAGCATCTCATACAGTTTCTGCAATGATTATTAATATACATATTTTAGTATGTCAAAACTTTTTTATATATTGCATCTACACTGTATATCACTATCGATAATGTATTAAATTAACTTGCTTCTATAATATAGTTATTATTGATGATCTATTTAAATTTTAAATGTATTATCAATAGTGATAAATTTATCTTAAAAAAAAGTCCTCATGTATTAACAAAACAAAAATGAACTTTAATAAGACTATCAATAGTGATAATCATTATTAATCTATTCACTAATTTAACAATCACTATTGATTAATTTTTATCTGATTTTTTCTTTAATGTGTTATCACTATTGATAATATATTAAAATGAAATTTATTGGATTATCAATATTGATAAAACAAACAAAAGAAGAATTATCTAATAGATAATCAATAGTGATAAGTTTAACAAAGAAATGAATTAATATTTGAGTAGTTAATATCACGATTGATAATGTTTTAAATTTAACTTGCTTCTATAATTTTTTATTTTATCAATATTGATAAATTTATCTTAAAAAAAAGTTTATTATCATTAGTCATAAAATTTACACAACAGAAATGAACTAATAGATTATCGATAGTGATAATTATTATTTATAATCTATTCACTAATTTAACAATCACTATTGATTAATTTTTATCTGAGATTTTTTCTTTTATGTATTATCACTATTGATAATCTATTAAAATGAACTTTAATGGATTATCAATAGTGATAAAACAAACAAAAGAAGATTTTTCTAATAGATAATCAATAGTGATAAATTTAACTTAAAGAAATATTACTAGATAAAATATTATTTTAATTTTCTTTAATGTATTATCAGTATTGATAATATATTGAAATACAGTTTTTTATCTTACTTGTTTCTGTGCTTCTTCTTCTGCTTCATTCATATCATCCATTATTTCTACTTCTCCCATCGATTTGTTTTGTAGTTCTTCTGTTTCTCTTCTTTTCAGGAGACTTGAATTCCAGCTTTTGAATGTTGGTGTTCGTCTCATCACTTTGAAATTCTCGAGGTTTGTATAGTGCAAGTATGCTAGCTGTTTCATAAAATATAGAACGTATTAATAGTGTGAAAGATAAAATTCATTAAAAAAATTAGAATTTTTTACTTACCATCAAGAAAATCACTGGACCGTCATAAACAACATTCTTTTTGTTTTTTTTCTTGTTATCCCATCCAAGCTTTGATGTACTCACCCCATTTAGTACATGTGTGCACCAGTCTATTTCACTTACGTCATCTCCTTCAAAGACATTATTCAAGACTGTGAATCTGACAGTTGAACTGTTGTCATAGCCTGCAAATGTGTTTGAGATCAATGACAAAACGTTCAACCTGAACATGTAGTCCGAGTTTTTTGACTCAATTATTACATCAGATAAAGCTTTCAATGTTAGCTTGTTTACGTTGCTGAATTGCTGTTTCCACGTCAGTATAATTGGGTCATTGTATTCTCTTTGCCCTTCTCTTTCCAACTTTTTGTGTCCCAATGGAATTCCCAAAGTTTGATTAACTGATTTTGGAGTCAAAAATATGTCTCCTGTTGGACACTCTATCGTCATTGTATTTGTGTTCAGTTTGTCTACAACAAAAAACGCCAGTTTTGTTGGAATTTCATATATTGGAAAGTCTATTAAGCATCCAAATCCCATGTCCCGTATGACTTTTTTTCTTTGTGCGGTCAGTCCCCGCATTGCTTCGAATAAAGGTCTCACGGTTGCGCGTGATGTCAATACAGGATGTTCTTTTTCTGTTTTCTTTTTGTTCTTTTTCTTATCTTTCTGCTCTTCTTCTTCTTCTTCACTTTCATCAATTTTTTCAGCTTCATCACCTCCTCTGCATCTTGATGTTGATGCTTTGTCCATATTTGTTCCAAATAGTTTCTTATACTTACTTCTGATTTTCATTTTTTTTTCTTCCACCAGTTTTCTCTTCTGCGATTAGATTGCAAGTTATTTAAATTTTGTTAGTAATGTCATTATAAGATCCAAATATCATTGATACATTAAATAAACATAACATTTCACAAACAAATAGGATTCAGTAGTTACTTTGGCTTGTGATTAATGATTATACATTCAAATAACTAACACATCTAGTCTCTGAATAGAAGATGGACGAGAGGCTGTTAACTAGTTGTATTAATGTACTGGTAACTATGTATCTAAAGTAAAGATGCACTTTGATACATAATAACTTTACATACAAACCTAAATGTATATAATTTGTTTCATTAATGTTTTCAAATCAACTAGCATTCCTAAATTTTTAAAATTACCAAAACCAAAATGTTGTTACACTTTTGTCATTATTACATATTTTTCATTGTCTAATGCTTTTTATCAGTAGTGTTAAAGCACTTAGCAATGTTTTGTAAACCCTATTATCACTACCGATAAGCCTCTTAAAATTGTTAAGTTGATGTTTTAATGATAACCCTCTTATCAATAGTGATAAAGTACTTACCAATGCTTTTATCAACTATTTTTTTAAAACCTTTTTTTGTAATGCTATATCACTGTTGATAAACCACTTCTCATTGATAAATCAGTTTTATCTATTTTTTAAATTCCTTTCTGTAATTCTATATCACTAGTGATATACCACTTCTCGTTGATAATCCCAGTTCTAACTATTTTTTTAAAACCTTTTTTCTGTAATGTTATATCAGTAGTGATAAAACTTTTATCATTGTTGATAAACAAAAGTTTTAACAACATTTTTTGCATTTTAATTGTATATCAATAGTGATAAACCACTTATCTTTCGTTATAAGCTATAATTTTTAGTGGCAAGCGTTTTTATTGGTTTTAAGCCAAAAATAATCAATTTAATTGATTAAATCAGTTATAATCATAATAAGCATATTAATTTCTCAATAATCATCAAAATACTTTATAAATCATCAATTAAACAGATTTTAATCATGAAAAATATAAATAAGCATTCTAATCTTCACAAAAATCGTTTAAACATCATGTAATCAAACTCATAAGCATGCATGTAATTATCTAAATATCATATAAATCAATTAAATCATATTAATCATAATTAAAACTTAAAATCATCAAATTAAAACTATAAAATGTTGTATAAATTGAATAAATATGTTTTACCCTCTAGTTTTGCTTCTGTTACGTCGATTTTCACTGTTTTTTTGCTCGAATCAGATGCAGTATTCTTCTGTTCTTCCATTCTTGTGTTTTTTTGTTAGATTTTGAAGGTTTTTTGTGGCTTTTTTTGATGATTTGTAGATGTTTTTAGTCAGAGAAAATATATGGGAGGCGGTTTTATTTCTAGAGAGAGAGAGACTGTGTGTTTTTTATTTCGAAAAATGAGCGGGTGGTTACGTTTTAATTATTGGTATATTTTCAATCTTTCACTCAAGTTTGCAAAGTTAACAGTTTTGGTCCCTCCGTGTTTTTTATCCTTTGATCTGGTCCCTCCCAAATGGATGGTCCAGATTAAGCCCTTGGTTTCCACCAAAATACAAGTTTCTTTAATAACCGGACTCTGTATGATACGCCTATGGATATGTCATAGGAACTACATGATGGGATAACCATCATGCTTATCAAATATTTAGGATATGTGTTAGGATATGTGTTAGGATAAGTATCTGCTGTTTTTAGGATAAGTCTTATGTTTATGTGAGTTATCACATGACTAGTATTTAAGGTTTCATTATGTAATCATTTTATCAATCAATCAAGTTAAACAACAATAAATCTGGTCTTCTCTTCTCAAGTTCTTATGGAGCAAGCACACGCTTGAAGTGGTGCTATCTATCCCGATACTACCCGAGAGGGTCGTATCAATTGGTGCTTTCATTGAGAGCCCTCAACTCGTTGAGGGATTTTGATCTAGGTTTCTAATAAACAAAAAAAAGAAAAAAAAGATTAATGTTCCTCCGAAAGTACTGTTCATCCGAGAGTACTGTTCAACGGAAAAGTATTGTTCGCCGGAATTACTGTTCACCAGAAGTTACTGTTCGTTGGAATTACTCTTCATCGCAAAATTACTGTTCATCAGTAAAAAATATTTTTTTTACTGTTTTTAGTACGATTTATGGCATCGGGTGGCGACAAATATCGAGACGCGAAAGATGCATTATCTAAGCTTTTGCAAACGGGTACCGTGGCCGAATATGAGTGTGAGTTTCAGCAACTTATAAAGCGAGTAACGGGGTATTCCGAATCTTTACTGATCTCGTTTTATACATCCGGACTTAAACTACCATTACAACGGGATATGTGGAGGTCTAGGCCCGCAAATTTGGGTGAAGCATTCGCCCGAGCGCGTATCAATGAGGCTCGTCTTAAAGATGAGAGGTCTACCACAACTGTCATTGAATCAAAGGACATCAACGTAACTATACATGTTCAAGATCTTGAGGAAACAACAATCCATAAGTCGAACACGGAGGATGCTACCAAAACAAGCAAGGTTGCTACGTGTGAAGAACATGAACGTCATGATGGGTTTGAGGTTGTGTCGGCTCAGTCCAAAATTATTATAAGGGTTAATGGTGTTATAGGCAGTGTTGCAAATTGGAGAGTCTCCTTTATAGCAGATTCATTAGGTGATCTAGTTGCAATGTTTCTTTCTTTAGTTTTTTCCTAAGAGCACGTCAACTTGAAGCACACAAGAGAAATGCAACGAAGACTTTGGGATCCTGGAATCAAGGGTGTTTTCAAGACATCACCTTGAGGGAAAGGTGAATTTAAAGGAGTGAGGAATGATACGCCTATGGATATGTCATAGGAACTACATGATGGGATAACCATCATGCTTATCAAATATTTAGGATATGTGTTAGGATAAGTATCTGCTGTTTTTAGGATAAGTCTTATGTTTATGTGAGTTATCACATGACTAGTATTTAAGGTTTCATTATGTAATCATGTTATCAATCAATCAAGTTAAACAACAATAAATCTAGTCTTCTCTTCTCAAGTTCTTATGGAGCAAGCACACGCTTGAAGTGGTGCTATCTATCCCGATACTACCCGGAGGGTCGTATCACGGGTAGTATCAGTATATAACGCAGCTTAGGTCTTTTTTATTTCATAAAGGGTATTTCCATGGGTTTGCCCCCAGCGGGGGGCGCACGACGGGCTCCTGCATAAGGAGCGAGGTATTGTAATGTAGCAGGGGCATCCGGATTCTTGTATTTTTGTCTGTCGTAAACTTAAGACTCAAGATATGATTCACACTTGGGAGGTGACTCGTTAGATTCTGTGTGTTCGCTTTGTGCTACTCAACCCGACTCGGACGATCATTTATTCTTTACATGCTCATTCTCACAGGATATATGGAATTGTATGAAACAGTTTGCTAGTCTTTATACTTACCCTCACGATATCTATTCTATAATCATCAGTTTGCTCCTATTGCTAGTCGAAGATCTATGCATAGTATTATTGTTAAGCTTGTCGTTGCTGCAACGACGTACTTTATTTGGTAAGAACGCAACGATCCTCTTTTTAAGAAAGCTAAGAGAACTTTGACACGGGTTTGTGAATGTATTATATTGGCAGTGCGTCTCAAGTTACTCTGATGTAGGCTTAAGAAGTCCAAAATAAAAAATACTAAAAAACAGAAAAACAGAAAAAATAAAGGTGCAAACATGATTTTAAGGTTCTTACGATTTCTTGGTAATATTAGTTCAAAAAATATCAATTTCTATGTTACCAACTTGTATTTATTGGTATATGTTATCAACATATCAAGTAATCCGATGTAGTCCAGAGGTTAGGATATCTGGCTTTCACCCAGACGACCCGGGTTCGATTCCCGGCATCGGAAATTGTTTTTTATTAGAAATACAGTATACTAACTTGAGATATTTGTATTTTTGTTACAAAGCTTAGTCCGGGTAACATCCTTTTATTTATCAAATTCTTTATGGACATTTTATATCCATTAGATCTTACATTAATCTAATGGCCATGATTAATCTCCCCCTTAACCTTATACTTTTTACAAAAAAAATAGATCGGGATCCAACCGTTTTTAAACCACCACAACAAACCCATCTCCAGCGACCACTACAACAATCCCAACCGTTTTCTGGCGACCACCACAACAATCCCACCGTTTACAAGCGACCATAACAACAAACCCACGTTTTTTGGGCGACCTCCATAACAAACCACCATTTTCCGTACATATGGATACTAATGCCATAAATGAACCTGATGTTGATACCGATGTTATTGAAGATGAAGATGTAGTTGAAGATGAAGATGTAGTTGTTTGTAAACAAGTAATAATATAATTAAAACACATGTTATGATATTTGATGCACACCATGTGTTTGATTAAATAACACAATGATAATCACATATGATTTAGCAAGTTCTAATTCATGAATGAGCATTTTTATTGAAGTATGTTCGATTTTTGTAGTTGATAAGCTGATTACAGAAGTGGGACTTATGATTACAAAATTAGGACTATGAATCGTATATGAGTGGATATGACTCACATATGAGTCACGGGACTCATATATGAGTCGTCGTGACTCATATATGAGTCACGGTGACTCATATATGAAATTATACATATGTAGGTCTTTTTAATGCAGGTAATAATATAGCTTCATTTGTAACAAAATCATGGTGACTCATATATGAGTCACAGTGACTCATGTGTGAGTCATTGTGACTAATATATGAGTCGAATTGATGGCGATGTTAATGAAGATGTAGTTGCCGATGTCGATGTTTCTGAAAATGTAGTTGTCAATGTAGGTAATATCTTTGTAACAAAATCATAGTTTTATGGCAGATTTAGTTGGTGACTCATGCATGAGTCAGTGTGACCCATATATGATTTATGCTCACTTATTAACTCATTTCATGTTTATGTTCAAGGTTCTCCATAATCCTGGAGATAGACCAGTTGAGTGTACGTGTAGGCATTTTATGCGTTATGATTTTCTTTATCGCCACATATTTTGTATTTTGAAGAACCGTGATATTGAAGAGATTCTGGAGAAGTACATTTGAAGGCGTTGGAGAAGGGATATGATACCGCTTTCATTAAGAAGAAACACAAGTAGATACGGAGAGAAGAACGAAACAATTCAGAGACTAACAAATGAGGCTATCTTCCACATAAACGAGTGCTTGTTTTGGTTGAGTAAAGATGCAGAAAAGTAGGATAATCAAATAAAACAACTACTTTAAGTGTTGAAAACATGTGTTGAATATCTGATTTAATTTTCTGTTTTTCTTTTATAAATATGTAAAAGTGAAAACATGTCTTGAATATTTGATTTAAATTTATGATTTCTTTTATTGAAGTGTTGAAAACATGTCTTGAATATGTTATTTGAATACTATGTATTGAATATCATGAGTCACCTGACTCATGCATGAGTCGCCTGACTCATGCATGAGTCACCTGACTCATGCATGAGTCGCGTGACTCATGCATGAGTCACATAAATTTTCAAGTGTTTATAAACACTTGTACATTTGATTGTTGTCATTTCTACACTTAATACAGTTTTATAAATATGTAAAAGTGTTTTTAACAATTAAAACATATTCTGAGTCATTATGACTCATGCATGAGTCATATAATTTTGCAAGTGTTTATAAACACTTGTACATTTGATTGTTGTCATTTATACACTTAATACGTAAAAGTGTTTTTTACAGTTAATACATATTCTGAGTCATTATAATACATATTCTGTCATTATGACTCATGTATGAGTCATACTGACTCATACATGAGTCACAGTCACCTGACTCATGTATGAGTCACCTGACTCATGTATGAGTCACCTGACTCGTGTATGAGTCACATGACTCAAGTATGAGTCAAATGCACTTATGATTCTCAGACACCCAAAAACATACTACTATAATTTTTAAAACATACTACTATAATTTTTAAAACATACTACTTAAAATCATAAGTATGATTCTCAAACACTAAAAACTATCAACATAAATAAGTACTACTATTAGTTCTATTACAATATAACACATTCCTTCTGCAGGCTCTTCTTGTTTCTTCTTGGCAGATGGTTTCTTGGCAGCTGCAGGTTTCTTCTTTCTCAGTTGTTGGGTTTTTTATTGACGCTATCTCGGCTACTTCTTTTGTATCAGTGACAACAAAAGCCAATATGGACATTGGGACATCCTTGGATGTTTCAGAAACTACCTACCTTTTTTTAACTCATGACTCATAATGAGTCAGTGTGACTTATACATGAGTCAGAGTGACCCAAACATGATGGTTGTTGTTTATACTCTTTTATATCTTTCTTAGTAACTATTTTCTATGCCTCTACTTTCTATGGTTTCTTCTTCTTAGCTGCTTTCTTAGCTGCTGGTTTCTCAGCTACTGGTTTCGCGGCTGCTGGTTTCTCGACTGCTCTTTCCTCAACTGCTAGTTCCTCATCTGCTTGGTCCTCAGCTGCTGGTTTCTCAGTTAATGGTTCCTTGACCTCTTTTAACACGACTACTTTATTTGAAGGAAAAGCACTAACAATTATAAAACTCATGAATGGTTCCTCACAGTGACTCATATATGAGTCACCATGACTCATATATGAGCCACCATGACTCATGTACGAGTCATAGTCCCAATTATGCAATCATAAGTAATACTTGTGTAATCAGCTTCTCAACTACAAAAATCGATCAAACTTCAATACAAATGGTCATTCATAAATTAGGCTTTGTTAAATCATATGTGATTATCATTGTGTCATTTCATCAAACACATGGTGTGCATCAACAATCAAAACATGTGTTCTACCTAGAGTAGGGTTCAATCCAAACCATTCGAAGCAGCAAGTTCGTGACGGATATCCATGGTGGTTAATTCGAAGCAACAAGTTCAAGCCAAACGATTCGAAGTAAATAGTTAAGCTTAGGGTTCAAACAACCGGTTAGTTAATTAGGGTTAGAGTTAATTGAAGGTTATTGATCAGAATTTATGGTGGTTAATTGAAGGTTATTGATCAGAATATACTATGAGATCTCTTATAAGAAAGGGAGTGAGAATATGGTGGCTGATGCTTTGTCTAGGGGAGATGTGCAGAGTCAATTATTGGCCATAGTTTGAACTAACACCAATGATGAACTGTTCAAGAAAATTGAGGCAAGTTGGAAAAAAGATGACAAGTTGGTTGACCTTATCAAGAAGTTTACAGACTTTGATTATCAGTCCAAGAAATATACTTGACATAATGATCAGTTGAGAAGAAAAGGGAAATTGGTTGTGGGAGATGACGCAATCTTGAGGAAGCTGATTTTTTCACAAGTGCATGATGAGCCTATTGGTGGTCATTCTGGTGTGCAAGTTACTATGCAGAAAATGAGTTCTCTTTGCTATTGGAAGGGAATGAGGAAGTAGGTAAAGCAATGGGTTAGGGAATGTGATGTGTGTCGAAGGCAAAAATCATATCTTAGTGCTTATCCTGGATTGCTTCAACCACTACCTATTCCAACTAAGGTATGGTGTGACATATCCATGGATTTTATGGAAGGTTTACCTAAGTCACAGGGAAAGTCAGTAATCTTTGTGGTGGTTGATAGACTCAGCAAATATGCTTATTTCATGGCCTTACAACACCCTTTCACAACAACACAAGTTGCACAAGTCTTCCTGGATAATGTGTACAAGTTACATGGGTTGCCAAATACCATTGTCAGTGATAGGGACAAGGTGTTCTTAAGTCATTTTTAGCAATCCTTGTTTAAAGTTTTGAAAGTTAAGCTGCAGATGTCCACAGCCTATCACCCACAATCTGATGGTCAAACAGAAGTGGTCAACAAATGTCTTGAGTGCTACCTTAGGTGTATGACTGATGAGAAGCCTAAGGAGTGGACTAACTGGATTTCTTTGGCTGAGTTTTGGTATAATACAAATTTCCATACAACCATTAACACTACACCATTTAAGGTCCTATATGGTCAAACTCTACCTATCCACATGCCTTATTTGCCTAGAGAGAGTTCTGTAGAAGCAGTGGACAGAACTATGTTGGCTAGAGAACAAGTTATCGAGATGCTTAGGTTTCACTTGATGAGGGCCCAAGATAGAATGAAGAGTCTAGCTAACAAGGACAGGACTGATAGAAGTTTTGAAACTGGTGTTTGGGTCTATGTAACACCCCATTTTGATAAATGGAATGTCACGCGTAATTATGGCGTGTCATCAAAGCATGCAAGGTAATATGTAGTAAAACATACATGACCATAGGGAAAACCGGAATCAAACATCGGTTCCCAAACATAAGCCCAAAACATAACAAAGTAAATGAACTGAATGAAAGACTAAACAAGCATAAATATATGAAGGAAACAGGAGAAGAAGTCTATGGCAGCTTCCATCCTATGCATGTCCTCCAAATGCTCGAGTCTTGGGTACCTGCCGTTTTGGGACATGGAAAGGAAAGTAACGGCTGAGCAAAACGCTCAGTGCACGGATATACAATATATCATGAAATAGGATAAGCCTGTAACATATAACAGCGGAAGACTAAGTTCTGAGTAGACTGGTTAAGTATCGAGAAAACTGGTTTTATAGTTTGAAAAGCCTTATGTTTATCTTATGAAAACTGTTTTAACATAAATATACCATAGCCCATATAGGTCATGAAAAGGTCACGTGCATGAGTACTTGGAGGGGTGACCTCATCATGCTGATTAGAGGGGATGCCTCTAATTAATATACTGGTTTGGGTAGGAGGGATCAACTCCTTGTGAAGGATGCAAGGCACACACCACATTCACCATGAAATACTGAATAAAACATGTAACTAGGATGCACCCATACGCCCCACATGATATAATAATATGGCCAAAACTGAAAGGGACGCCACGAGCAATCACTCCGCCGTGGGGAAGTCATAACATTGGTGCCTCCAATGTTATGGTTATGGTACCTCCATAACTAGGTGAAACTGGTCATGCTTGTATATGGCTATAGATTATGCTAATTAAACATAAGCAGTTCAAAACAATAAAACAATACTGGGGAAAACAGTTGGCTGCATACGGGGAAATCCTAATAAGGAAAGAATGTCCATACTGAAAGGACGGGAATCCGTACCTCAAGTCCAGTGAATGAACGAAAGAAAGACTCCTACTTCTGGATCACTAACGCTACATGAATACACACGTGTATAAGTATCGAATCACTGAATTACGTACTGGATTTCATGTCTTGTCTTGACTTATTTTATATGTTTTAAGTCATGTTTTACTGTTTTAAGCTTTAATCTATGTTTATCTTATATTCTGATTAATCTGATTAAGTATCACTGGTATTTCATGTATTATTATGCTTACTGGGCAATATTAAGTAACTTTCCAAAAAATAGCAGGTTTCCAAAAATAGAAAGTTTCCAAAAATAGAAAGTTACCAAAATATATAGTTTCCAAAAATAGAAAGTTCCCATAAATAGATATAAGCTGGTTAAATAAGCTAATAAATAAGCTTAAGTGTTTACTGATTAATATTTTAAGTCATAATGATATAACGTATAGTTTATTAATTATTACATGTCATTTAAATAACTATAGGTTAAAAGTATTTAATTAAATATATCTTGTTTTTAATTAAATAAGGTTAAATACTTAGGTTAAAACATGTATTATTAATTATATTAATATAACCTAAGTCATGAGAATTAATTAATTATAAGTCATGGTTTTAATAATTAATTAATTACTTAGTCCTATTTAATAACTAATTACTTAGGTTAAAATCATGTATTATCAATTAGTAATAATAAACCTAAGTCCATGTTTTAATTAAATTAATTATATAGCATGTTAAATTAATTTAATTAACTCGAAATAAATAATCTTGTAATAATAAGTCATGATTTATTAGTTAATATACCTTGTAAAGTTAATAAGCATGTAAAGTTAATTAACTTTTAAAACGATAACCCGTAACCATGTATTATTTATTAAAACGCGTCGTGACTCAAACCCGTGAAAATATGTTGTTTTTATGTTTACATATTCACCGAACCAACAGCCCTTAAATATGTTTATTAATCTGACAGCCAAACGCACCCTTAAGTTGCTTATAAAACAGGTTGCCAAACACCCTGTTAAAACCCGTTGCCAAACACCCTTTAACTGCCAGTTCCTCCTGGCAGTTTTGAGTTTCCCCTGTCTGTTCAATATTTCCACCGTCAGGCTAGAAAGGCCAACCGTGGGTTCCCACTGGTAGACCGGAATTACCACTGGCCGCAGCCAGTGGTTTTCCCCTGCTTGCTCGCTGGGTTACCCCCGCTAGAACAGAACCACGCCAGCACCCAATTAGGGTTGCGGCTGGTGGCTTATTGTACCACCGAGACACATGAGTGTCTCGGTTTGTGTGCCAAACGAACACAAAAATCAGCAAACGACACCCCCTTATTCAGACGCGTCATTATTACATGATTTGGATTATACCTCCTCGATTCGTGATCTTTTATTAAAAGAAGAAAACAAAAGATGAGATTAATGGAGCCTTACTTTGCTTTTTGGTTTAGAAACATACAGAAAACGAACACCACCCTCAGCCTTGATCGAATCCATGTGATATTCTTGGTTTGCTGTTTCATATGTCGCAGGAAGGAGACAAAGAAAATGAGCGGCGGCCTCCATTTTTTTATTTAGGGTTTTATTGTCTTAACATAATAAAAGAAAAAAAACTAACTCCCGTCCTTTTATTTTTTTTTCTTCTCTAGCCGGTTTGTAATAAACATGGGCCTCGGCCCATCTCCCTTTTCCTTCTTGTCCAAACAGTCGGCCCAGAACTAATAATGGCCCTTTACTTAGTTTTATTTAAATTAATTCGCGACAAGCTAAAAAAAATGTTACGCGTAATCATGTCTTTTGTTATGTACTCGGGTTCTTGTCTTTTAATGTCGTGAATTATCCTTGTTATTATCATGCGTGTTTAACGTGATAATAATTACGTAATTACCTGTGTTAAACGTAATTATTACGTATATAATTACTTGTCGTGTTAAATTAAATATACATAATAATAATAATCGTTTAAATGTCCGTGATTACGTGTTACGTAGTTTACGTAATTTAATTAGTTTCTGGTCGTGACTAAATATATTATTTATTCATGTTCGTAATAAATATATATCCATATACGTAATTATTATTAGTTCGCGTTTTAATTACGTTCGTGATTAAATAAATGTTAAATACTTATCATGTGTTCGTACGTAATCGATACTTATCATGTTTATACACGTATGTAATACTTAAATAATAGTACGTGAATGTGATCATACTGAAAAAGGACAGTTTTTAATCTGCGACGTACGATCTTAAGGTTACTGTTCATGGTAAAAGCAAGCGGGTTTTACAATTCTTCCCCCCTAAAAATAATAATTCGTCCCCGAATTATAGATAAAGTAACTGGAAGCGGAACATACCCGAATCAAACTGGAAAGGTATGCAAAAATAACGGAAATGAAAATGACATGGTAGAATGGAACGTGGAACGTGACCTGTCTTGAAAAGACATGGAACGTGACGTGACTGAAAGGACATATCTAATCGATAAGAGAAAAATGGATAAGAAGTCCGGATGAACTTGTCCGTTTCCAAGTGGCCTCCCTCTTGGAACGGTTCCTTCAGAAGATCTTGACACTAATGATAAATCTTGGTCCTCCTGACCTTGACTTGGAATCCGAAGAAATTCTTGGTTATCAACGTAAGGTAGATCCCCTAAATTTGATCAAGGGAATAAGAATTAATCGTGTAAGAGTAACTGAAACGTTACGATGAAAGACAAATCTGACTTAACTGTTAACTAGAAACGATGCGCGAGACATAAAGAAACGTAGTACGTGAAAAATTTTGAACATGATACGTGAAAAATTTTGAACGTGCTACGTGGAGATATGGCGAGTGTAGTATGAGTAAACATATCGTGATCCATGATATGTGTAACATATCCTGATCATGATATAAGGAACGTGGAATGAACATGACATGTGAAACATATCATGATCATAGAATACAATGCCGGTAACGCCAAACGCTACAAGGTGAGACGTGGAGTATGACATGAAACGTTTATCTGAAGATGGAGAGTTATACTAAACTTGGGTCTGGTCTCTCAAGTTCTTGCAAAACTTCCCAGAACGAAAAGAACGTAAAATCTTAAGCCAAGATACGATCATGAACGTAACTAGTGTCATGAACGCGAGCGCGAAAGCAGGTCGTGGAATCAGAATGAAGACGTGAAGTAAGTTAGGAGTACAATTACGAATCCTTGTCTGACCCGATAGCTGAGGGATTGCCAAGTGATCGGATGAGACTTGGCTGGAACATGTTCGCTCAATCTGTTGGTTCTGAAATCCGTACGGATGTAAGGATTTTGCAGACTTGATCAAACTGTTTACAATAACCCAAATAGCATCATGCTTCTTCTGAGTTTGCTAAAATCTGGTAACTAAAATCCATGGAGATCTTGTCCCTTTTCGATTCACAATTTCATATGATGAAAACATCCCAGTTTGTTGGTGTCCTATCTTAACCTGTTGGTATGTAAGGTACCTAGATATGAACGTAACTGTATCTTGCTTCGTAGAACTTGATACCTAGGAGTTTGCGAAACTCTGAGTCTCTGAATCTAGACTTCTCCTAGCGTATAATTTTCTAGAACACCTAAAGTAGTGTAGGGTTCTCTCCTTTACGCATAAGCTGAGTCATGGTAAGATTAACCATAGAAACCCATGTGATTCAGTGTGTCACTATAATCAAACAGAATTGATATTGGAAAAAAAAATTCTAGGGTAGAACTTCTCTTGTCATAGAATTTGCAACATAGTGCAGATATGGTCTTCCTGTTCTTCTCTAGGCTTAGAGGAAATCAGGTTATCCTTAATGAAAACGCTGATGAATTTGTTTAGGAGTTCATGGAAACTCAATTTATTAAGTCCATAATGCGGTTGGAGCATTGATGAGACTAATTCAAAATCATAAATTTAGCATGATCGAGTCGTGTACGAATAGCGGTCATGGACATGTCCTGCTTTTTCACTCGTCACTGTTGGCAGCATGATCGTGAGTTCGATCTTGGAAAAGCGATTAACACCATACGGTTGATTGGACATGTTGTCAATATGTGGAGGAGAATAACGGTCATGAATGGTGATTTGTTTAAGTCGACGGTAGTCGACACATAATCTCATGGTACCATCCTTCTCCTTGAAGGTTCTTCTGGAGTGTAGGGAACAATTTTGGAATAATCCGTTGGTTATGCGTAAAAGGACCTTGGTAATCGTGTGTTACTGACAGCTAGAAAATTTGGCAATTATGGCTAACAAAGCACGTGCTTGAAAAGCATAGATAATTCGTACAAATTTTCCTGATGGAAAATCAAGCTGAATGTATTCAGGAGCCTGAACATTACTGTACATAATTAGGAATCATAGCATGGTGTGGTGTTCATAGTACATAATTAGGATAAAATTCATCTCGTGTCTGTCCGAGGAAATGCGTTAGCAGCTTGGATCTTATCATTAAGCTGAAGGAAAACCTTCGTATGCGTGGGGATACGAAAGGCGTCCTTCATGGTTATGAATATATGAACTATGGTGAAAGAAATGAAAGTGACATCGGCAACGTGACAGTTCTCACTGATGCGCCGATAATGGTATTGAAATTCTTGTGGCCTGATTAATACATGGCACAACAACATAGATATACCCTTGGAGGGTACCCTGAATTTCTTAGAAATGTTCCATAATTAGACGTGAGTCATGTGTCTTGACTCGTGTCTTGAGAAACGTAAGCGTGACATATGCCTTGACTGGTATCTTGACATGTGTCCTCAGAAAGTATACGTGAGACATGTGTCTTGACTGATGTCTTGACATGTGTCTCGAGATGTGAAACAATTAGAACTACAATATTAGGTTAATATGCCAGAATTGGCGGATCGGTTGGACTACTGATCATTTGTATGTCTGATCACGTTCGTGGCCGGAGCCTCGGTTGCGATTTCTAGGATAGTTGCTGTCATAGTAGTGGTTACTATCATCTTGTCTGTCGGTTCCATGACGGTCATTCTCATGACCGTGACTCATGTAACTATTTAGCTGCGTGGCCTGCTAGTACCGGTTTGCACTCATATGGTTGAAATGACAGCCGAATGACGTGTGACATGTACTAAGAAATAGGGAAAATGATCGATGGGAATCGTCTGATGGTGAAGCATCTTCTCGTCCAATTGCTTTGCTCCGATGCCTTTGTCTTCGTCTTTTAGGATCTCCAGGTTGTGAACAGCATCAGCATCAGCATCTCGTAGCGTCTCCCAACATCAGCAGCATCAACCTTCAGTAACATCTCCAAGCTATGAGCGGCATCGACAATCTTGTAGAATATCAGCAAGTGAACATACGCCTGAGATGATTTAGAATCGACTAGCGAATACTCGTGAAGTATTGCAAGTGGAATACACATGGATTCAGGTACATGTAATACACATGAAATACGGTACGTGGAGTACACATGGCATGCACATGAAATGATCGGTATGGGCTCGATCATTTGTCATGATTTAAGGAAAGTAAACCGGTTAAACGGTTAGGAAAACCATCATGATAACCTGGCAGTATTAGCATAGACATCATTCTGGTTGCATAGAGAAACGCTAAAGTGTGGTTACACAAGATTCAACGATGATTTGCCTGACAGCATGATCAATGAAAACCAACCATGACTATCATGAAAGCATGATTCAAGAAATCTAACAATGTCTTGCAGGACAACGTAAATAACAAAAGAGGCATGAAACATAATCAACATGAAGACGGAATTATCATGAGGAAACATGAAACCATCTATTACGAAGAAATGTATAACATAATAAGCATGAAACTGAAGTTAACCATGACAGTATGAAGGCATACTTGACATAAAGACATAATAACTTATGATGGGACATAAAAAAAAATTTATGCCAATTTAAATCATGAGAAAAATTTTATGCAAGAAAAACAGTGCATGAATGCGTAATGTAGTTTATAAAACCTTTATATGTGCGAGGGAACGCCTATGGGTCAGTTCCAAAACAAAAGACATGGCGAGGGGACGCCTATGGGTCGGTCCCAAAGTTAAAAGTTTCGATAAAAGCACATGCGACTAAATAGGGCCAGTCCTGTACCAACCATTACTTAGTCAAAATTTCTGCAACAGATGACATATGATATAAATGCATGAATGCATGGAACATAATAATTAAAAGTCATTGTCAAAACTTAACAAAAAAAAAATTATGTGAAAATTATGAACTACTGGGGTCAGTCCACATCATCACAGTTCACGAGGAACATCATGCATAGACAATGACACATAACTAAGTATGGATGACGGTTGTTCATTCCATATTAGTAAGATGATACTGGTGAAAACATCATGGTGAAAACAACAAGGTGCTGAAAATGTCATGGCTAAAACAAAAAGGTGCTGAAAACATAATGGTTAAAACAACAACGCGCTGAAACATCAATACGTGGAATAACAATCGTTGGCTTAGGAAGCTCCTGGTGACTACCCACTAGTCACATGTCGAGTTTTAGAGCCTACAGGTCGAAGCCTTGGCTCTGATACCATAATTGTAACACCCCATTTTGATAAATGGAATGTCACGCGTAATTATGGCGTGTCATCAAAGCATGCAAGGTAATATGTAGTAAAACATACATGACCATAGGGAAAACCGGAATCAAACATCGGTTCCCAAACATAAGCCCAAAACATAACAAAGTAAATGAACTGAATGAAAGACTAAACAAGCATAAATATATGAAGGAAACAGGAGAAGAAGTCTATGGCAGCTTCCATCCTATGCATGTCCTCCAAATGCTCGAGTCTTGGGTACCTGCCGTTTTGGGACATGGAAAGGAAAGTAACGGCTGAGCAAAACGCTCAGTGCACGGATATACAATATAGCATGAAATAGGATAAGCCTGTAACATATAACAGCGGAAGACTAAGTTCTGAGTAGACTGGTTAAGTATCGAGAAAACTGGTTTTATAGTTTGAAAAGCCTTAAGTTTATCTTATGAAAACTGTTTTAACATAAATATACCATAGCCCATATAGGTCATGAAAAGGTCACGTGCATGAGTACTTGGAGGGGTGACCTCATCATGCTGATTAGAGGGGATGCCTCTAATTAATATACTGGTTTGGGTAGGAGGGATCAACTGCTTGTGAAGGATGCAAGGCACACACCACATTCACCATGAAATACTGAATAAAACATGTAACTAGGATGCACCCATACGCCCCACATGATATAATAATATGGCCAAAACTGAAAGGGACGCCACGAGCAATCACTCCGCCGTGGGGAAGTCATAACATTGGTGCCTCCAATGTTATGGTTATGGTACCTCCATAACTAGGTGAAACTGGTCATGCTTGTATATGTCTATAGATTATGCTAATTAAACATAAGCAGTTCAAAACAATAAAACAATACTGGGGAAAACAGTTGGCTGCATACGGGGAAATCCTAATAAGGAAAGAATGTCCATACTGAAAGGACGGGAATCCGTACCTCAAGTCCAGTGAATGAACGAAAGAAAGACTCCTACTTCTGGATCACTAACGCTACATGAATACACACGTGTATAAGTATCGAATCACTGAATTACGTACTGGATTTCATGTCTTGTCTTGACTTATTTTATATGTTTTAAGTCATGTTTTACTGTTTTAAGCTTTAATCTATGTTTATCTTATATTCTGATTAATCTGATTAAGTATCACTGGTATTTCATGTATTATTATGCTTACTAAGCAATATTAAGTAACTTTCCAAAAAATAGCAGGTTTCCAAAAATAGAAAGTTTCCAAAAATAGAAAGTTACCAAAATATATAGTTTCCAAAAATAGAAAGTTCCCATAAATAGATATAAGCTGGTTAAATAAGCTAATAAATAAGCTTAAGTGTTTACTGATTAATATTTTAAGTCATAATGATATAACGTATAGTTTATTAATTATTACATGTCATTTAAATAACTATAGGTTAAAAGTATTTAATTAAATATATCTTGTTTTTAATTAAATAAGGTTAAATACTTAGGTTAAAACATGTATTATTAATTATATTAATATAACCTAAGTCATGAGAATTAATTAATTATAAGTCATGGTTTTAATAATTAATTAATTACTTAGTCTAATTTAATAACTAATTACTTAGGTTAAAATCATGTATTATCAATTAGTAATAATAAACCTAAGTCCATGTTTTAATTAAATTAATTATATAGCATGTTAAATTAATTTAATTAACTCGAAATAAATAATCTTGTAATAATAAGTCATGATTTATTAGTTAATATACCTTGTAAAGTTAATAAGCATGTAAAGTTAATTAACTTTTAAAACGATAACCCGTAACCATGTATTATTTATTAAAACGCGTCGTGACTCAAACCCGTGAAAATATGTTGTTTTTATGTTTACATATTCACCGAACCAAACAGCCCTTAAATATGTTTATTAATCTGACAGCCAAACGCACCCTTAAGTTGCTTATAAAACAGGTTGCCAAACACCCTGTTAAAACCCGTTGCCAAACACCCTTTAACTGCCAGTTCCTCCTGGCAGTTTTGAGTTTCCCCTGTCTGTTCAATATTTCCACCGTCAGGCTAGAAAGGCCAACCGTGGGTTCCCACTGGTAGACCGGAATTACCACTGGCCGCAGCCAGTGGTTTTCCCCTGCTTGCTCGCTGGGTTACCCCCGCTAGAACAGAACCACGCCAGCACCCAATTAGGGTTGCGGCTGGTGGCTTATTGTACCACCGAGACACATGAGTGTCTCGGTTTGTGTGCCAAACGAACACAAAAATCAGCAAACGACACCCCCTAATTCAGACGCGTCATTATTACATGATTTGGATTATACCTCCTCGATTCGTGATCTTTTATTAAAAGAAGAAAACAAAAGATGAGATTAATGGAACCTTACTTGCGTTTTTGTTTAGAAACATACAGAAAACGAACACCACCCTCAGCCTTGATCGAATCCATGTGATATTCTTGGTTTGCTGTTTCATATGTCGCAGGAAGGAGACAAAGAAAATGAGCGGCGGCCTCCATTTTTTTATTTAGGGTTTTATTGTCTTAACATAATAAAAGAAAAAAAACTAACTCCCGTCCTTTTATTTTTTTTCTTCTCTAGCCGGTTTGTAATAAACATGGGCCTCGGCCCATCTCCCTTTTCCTTCTTGTCCAAACAGTCGGCCCAGAACTAATAATGGCCCTTTACTTAGTTTTATTTAAATTAATTCGTGACAAGCTAAAAAAAATGTTACGCGTAATCATGTCTTTTGTTATGTACTCGGGTTCTTGTCTTTTAATGTCGTGAATTATCCTTGTTATTATCATGCGTGTTTAACGTGATAATAATTACGTAATTACCTGTGTTAAACGTAATTATTACGTATATAATTACTTGTCGTGTTAAATTAAATATACATAATAATAATAATCGTTTAAATGTCCGTGATTACGTGTTACGTAGTTTACGTAATTTAATTAGTTTCTGGTCGTGACTAAATATATTATTTATTCATGTTCGTAATAAATATATATCCATATACGTAATTATTATTAGTTCGCGTTTTAATTACGTTCGTGATTAAATAAATGTTAAATACTTATCATGTGTTCGTACGTAATCGATACTTATCATGTTTATACACGTATGTAATACTTAAATCATAGTACGTGAATGTGATCATACTGAAAAAGGACAGTTTTTAATCTGCGACGTACGATCTTAAGGTTACTGTTCATGGTAAAAGCAAGCGGGTTTTACAGTCTACCTAAAACTTCAACCATACAGACAAGTTACAGCTTGTTGGGCCAATGAAAGTTTTAACTATCGCCTAGTCTAGATTTGTTTAAATTAGACTAAGTGTTTACTGATCACTGAGAGGACCAGCGACAGAGACTAGAGCAGTGGAAGGCAAAGCCTCAGCTGGCACACCAGGAACATTCAAGTCAAAGACAACGTCAGAGAAGTCGAAGACAATCTGAAGTCATACTCACCAGTGATTATGGATAGCTGGGATGTTGAAGAAATGTACTGGTGTTCAAGGATCTCTGAGTTGACAACACTCAGAGATCACTTAAGAACCCTAGAAGTCTGGAACAAGCAAAGCTTGTCCAATCCTTTATAGTTTAGGCGGGAGAATCTACCAAGTGTTTTGAGCGGGACAAAACAAGAGATTCAAGATAAAGCCTAGTACGACCTAGTGGGACAAAAGCTGAACAGTTGGCAGAACTGTTCACCTAAAGTTGTTTAAAGGTATGTCTCGATTTGGACATGCATTTAATACGTTGTACTCTTCCATTCAGAAGGTGACACGTATCAACTACTCCCACTAAGGAAGCAACCTCGTACAATATAAATAGGAGTGAGAAAGAAGAATTAAATTAACCCTTGTGCTTGGATAATTTATCTAAGTTCTTTCTCACCTTGGAACCGCTGAGCCCCCAGCTGTCTACCAGCGTCTCATTGGTTCCCTTGTAAACTTGAGTCTCGAATCTAGTTTACTTGTTCTAGGGTTCATATCTTGTTGTCATTCAACGAGTGTATTCATAGCACTTTGTAATACTTTGTATATAATACTTAATAAAGCATTACGCGTTTGAAAAGTATTTCATTGTGTTTCGTTGTTACAAGAGTTATAGTTTATCAACAATTGTCATATTAAGGGACTTTCAATTGGTATCAGAGCGGTTTGATTTATAAAACTTTTCATAAACCGTTCTTGTTTTTAAAATCAAGATCTTAATATGTCTGATACTATACCTCCTCCACCTTTTGGTCAAACCAGTTTAGGTACCACTTCGACCACCATACCGGCCACCACATCTACTACCATGCCTACACCAGTTGTAAGCACTGGTAATAATGATGATGACCTTCCCCAACTACTTGATGTTCGAGGGGGGTCACATGTGTCCAATGTACCAGCATTCGATGAAGAGGATTTCTCAAGTTGGAAAAGTGAATTTCTTATATATTTAGATGGCTTAGAACCCTTCTTGGTAGAAATCTTAGAAAATGGTCCCTATGTACCACTGGCCGTTTCCTCTACCCCTGAGAGACCTATTAAGAAACCTGTTAAGCAATGGTCTCCAGCGGATAGACGTCTGGCTAACCAGGATAAGAGACTCAAAATTATCATAGTCTCTTGCCTACCCAAGAACAGTATGAAGTCCATCATTAAATGCAACTCTGCTAAGGAGATGCGGAATGAATTAGTTCTAGGGTATGAAGGTCCAGAGGAAACAAAAGAAACCAAAATCCAAGCCCTTAGACTTAAGTTTAATGCTTTTAAAGCTTTGGAAACAGAAACTGTTGCACAAACATATACTAGGCTTAAGATTTTGTTGAATGATTTGGGAAACAATGGAGTTGTTCTACCTAAGGCTGAGGTTAATGCTAATTTTGTCAATAGTTTACCTAGAAAATGGCTTAGCCTAAATCAGACCTTAAGAGCTAACAATGCTATAAAGAATGATACTTTAGCCCAATTGTTTGGTAGATATAACTATGAAGAAGGGCTAATTGACTCCATTTACAAATCAAAGACTGACAGGTTTACCACCAGTATCACTGGTTCAAAAGCACTTGTTGCTAACCATTCCTTTCAGGACAGCGACTTTGACATTGAAGAGGACACCAGAAGTAGTCAAGAATTTCTTGATGAATTAATACAAGAGATCTGGTAGAGTTGGAGCTGCAAAGGTTGATAAATCCAAGGTGTCATGCTACACTTGTGGAAGGACTGGTCACTATCAGAAGGATTGCTGGTCAAACAAAACCTCCTCTCCAAGCTTCCCTTCATCCAGCAACAACAACAGCAAGAAGAAGTTTTCCACCTCACCTTTCAAGCAAACCTCTCTCTCTGACTCAGAAGGGAAGAAGGACTACAAAGTCAAATACAAAGCCTTGAAAGCTGAGCTGCAAAAACTCAATCAGAAAGCCGATGATGCAGCAAATAAAAAAGATATTAAGAAGACTGAAATAGGTCTGATCGCTGCCTCATTCGACTGGGATGATGAACCCCTCACTTCTGAGGATGAAGGTACCACTACCGTCAGAGCCTTTATGGTTGTCGCTGATGAAGAACCCGCTGTGGGTAAAAGTGAAGCAAGATCTGGTCAATGGGTGGACATCACCATGAAAAAGGTACAAAGAATGTTATCTACGGCTGAAGGTCCTGATAGAGACCATGTCAGTGACTATACCTTGGTTTACCTCCACTTTGTGGAAGAGCAAAGAAAAAACCTGTTAAACAAATTTCATAGTCTTAAAACAGAGTTAAATATTTGCCAATCTGAATTAACAAATCTTAAACCATTTGTGAATCTTGCTAATCAACTTCAAAATGAAGTGAGCAAATTATCCATTGAAAATGAGTCTTTGTCTGATGAAAATTCTGAACTTAGAAAAACCATTGAAAAATGGAATATGGCTCAATCCACAATGGAAGAAATAGTCGCTGAATCCATACCTGGTGATGTTGTTCAGGCTATTGGGGGAAAGGGTAGATACAAAAAACACATCCCTGTTCCCAATGTCAAATTTGTCCCTTCAAATGTTTCTTCTCCTTCTTCCACCTCTGTGGATGAGAAGAACTCTGACAAAGAATCAGAGGTGCCAGCCCCACCAGACTCGCTGGTGCTAACCCATCTGATTCCTTGCTTGGCCCCAAACCTCCAACTAAAACCCCTGGGAATTCAATTCTCAAAGTCGCTGATAAAGCGAATAAAAAGGTTTTTATGGCTAAGGACTCCAACAAACCCACTCCTCCCCCTGAAGAGCTTTCACCCACCAAGCAACTTATCCTCACCTTGATGGAAGAGGTAAAAGGGTTGAAAGAACAAATCAACCCCAGAGTTGATAGTCCATCTATTAACTCTCTTGGTGAAGGATCTAGTAGCTCCAAGGGGAGAGCTTTGTTCAGACCTTGCAAGCATTGTGGCTTCAAGAATCACTCATCTGAGGATTACACTAAGAAACCAAAATGTATCACATGTAAGTCCACTGAACACACATCTAGAGAGCATGAGGAGGTCATTGCGGTTCAAAGAACCAGAACTCAAATGAGATCAAAAACTCCTCATCGACCCTCAAGAAAGGCTGAGCCTAAACCCAGAGATAACTCTCAGGGTTACAGACCTAATCCCCCTTGCAAGTACTGTGGCTTCTTCGACCATCACTCTGATGAGTGCGAGCATTATCCTGGATATGACATCTGTGGAAGCATGCGTCATGAACCCAGGGACTGCAACCAAAGAGGGGGAGGAAACCAGAGAAGGACCAATGTCGCTGGTCAGCGACAACATGGACCCACTGGAAAGTGGGTTCATCATAGAAACTAATCTGGCTTAGTTATATCTATGTAGGAATATCTGAAGAAATCTGTTTGGTATCTGGATAGTGGGTGCTCCAGACATATGGAAGGGGTTAAACAATATCTGCATAGATATAAAAAGGATTCTGGTCCAAAAGTAGTCTTTGGAGATGATTCCTCAGGGGCTACTGAGGGTTATGGCTCAGTGGATTGTAATGGAATAACTTTCACAAGGGTCGCTGATGTCAATGGACTGAAGCACAACTTAATCAGCGTTAGTCAACTCTGCGATGCTGGCTTCAAAGTTCTGTTCACTAAGACCCAAGGAACAATCTTCAATCAAAATGATGATGTTGTTCTAATTGCACCCAGTAGAAGGGATGTGTATGTCATCGACATGACATCTTGTCCAGAAGGGACAAACACTTGTCTCTATACCAAAGCATCTGATAGTGAAAATTGGATATAGCATAAGAGACTCTCCCATCTCAACTTCATAAACATTAACAAACTGGCCAAGAATGATTTAGTAGTTGGGCTTCCCTCTCTGACCTTCACCAAAGACAGACCATGCTCAGCGTGCGAGAAAGTTAAGCACCACAGAGTCTCATTCAAGACTAAACAATCATTCTCCATAAATAAGTGCCTCCATCTTCTTCACATGGACTTATTTAGACCAGTAAAACCTCAATCCCTTAATCACAACAAGTATACACTAGTCATTGTAGATGAATTCTCCAGATTCACATGGGTATTCTTTCTCAAAAAAAGAGTGATGCTACTGAAAGAATAATGTCCTTCATCAGAGAAATAGAGAATCTCAATGACTGCAGAGTTAAGGCTATCAGAAGTGACAATGGCACTGAATTCAAGAATCATGCCATGGAAGCCTTTTGTGATGAAAAGGGAATATCACAGAACTTTTCTAACCCAGGCACCCCTGAACAAAATGTTGTCGCTGAAAGAAGAAACAGAACACTCATAGAGGCTGCTAGAACTATGCTCAGCGAATCAAGACTTCCTAAACAACTTTGGGGTGAAGCTGTGAACACAGCCTGTCATACACAAAACAGATCCATTATTGTGAAGAGACACGGCAAGACCTCTTATGAAGTATATAGGAAGAGAGCCCCTAATGTAAGCTACTTCCATGTCTTTGGTTGCCCTGTTTTCATTCACAACTACAGAGATCACCTGGGAAAATTTGATGAAAAGTCTGATGATGGATTCTTCGTTGGTTACTCTCTCACCTCCAGAGCTTATAGAGTATTCAACATCCGCAGACAAGAACTAGACAAATCTATCCATGTCACCTTCAATGAAGCAGATGATGTCATCAACCACACCAACTCAGAAGAATGTGACATTGACTTCAATGAAGTTAAATCATATCTAGAGGATGATTTCTCATATCCCAAGGAATCATCCAAGGGCTGTCACAAGGACTTCCCTTATGTTCATGCATTTGATCCTCATTCAATCTCTGACATCACTCAAGAGGTTGAGAATGCTGAACAAATCACTCCACCCAGTACTGTGAATGCTGATCTCATCGAACCAATCTCTCCTCTTGATGAAGAGATTATGGATGAAGAAATAATATGTGAAGATCCCTCAGCATTCATTGAACCTGCTGTGACTCCTGAACCTACAGAGACTCCTGCTCCTCAATCCAAATGGAGTAGGAACCAATATATTCTTCTGGTGAATATTCTTGGTGAACCCTCTAAGGGAGTCACCACCAGAGGCAAATTAAGATCTCTGGAAACCGCCTCAGCGAATGAATGCCTTTTCGCTGATTTTCTCTCTAAGGATGAACCTAAGAATGTAGCTGCTGCGCTTCTAGATGAAGGGTGGGTTGTTGCCATGCAAGATGAGTTGAATCAGATCAAGAGGAACAAGGTGTGGACTCTTGTAAAAGCTCCAGCTGGGAAGTAAGTGGTTGGAACTAAATGGGTCTACAGAAACAAGAGAGATGAAGCTGGCATGATTGTCAAAAACAAGGCTAGGCTTGTGGTGCTGGGATATAATCAATCTGAGGGGATTGACTATGATGAAACGTTTGCACCAGTAGCCAGATTGGAAGCTATCAAAATCTTCCTAGCCTTAGCAGCTTATATGGGGTTTACTGTATACCAGATGAATGTGAAGAGTGCTTTCCTCAATAGGAAGCTTGTAGAGGAAGTATATGTCTATCAACCCCCAGGGTTTGAGAGCAGTGAGTATCCTGATCACGTCTGCAGACTTCACAAAGCACTCTATGGGCTGAAACAAGCGCCTAGAGCCTGGTATGAAACCCTATCAGAATTATTACTTGAAAATAAATTTGTTAGATGTACCATTGATCAAACCCTGTTCACTTATAGGTCCAAGGGTGATGTCATTTTAGTACAGATTTATGTGGATGATATAATTTTTGGTTCAACCAATATTACATTGAGCAAACAGTTTGCCAAACTAATGACCAAAAAATATGAAATGAGCATGATGGAGGAATTAATCTTTTTCTTGGGTTTCAAATTAAACAAAATTCAAAAGGAATTTCCATTTGTCAAGAAAAATATGTTAAAGATTTGCTCTAGAAGTATGATCTGTCTGATTGTACATCAGTGAAATGCCCCATGCTTCCTCCCAACAACTTGGGAGTTGATGACTCAGGGGTCTCTGTTAATGAGACCTTATATAGAGGCATGATTGGGTCACTGATGTACCTCACAACAAGCAGACCAGACATACAATTTGCCACATGTCTCTGTGCTAGGTACCAAGCTAACCCCAAGGAATCCCACCTTGTAGCCGTCAAAAGAATTTTCAGGTACTTAAAAGGATCTCCCACATTGGGTCTCTGGTATCCTAATGGATCAGGCTTCAACCTCAAAGCCTACTCAGACTCTGACTATGCTGGGTGTTGTCTTGATAGAAAGAGCACCTCTAGGAGTTGTCAAATCCTTGGAGGAAAGTTAGTATGCTGGAGTGCCAAGAAACAAAGCTCTGTGGCCATGTCATCAGCTGAAGCTGAATACGTAGCGGCTGCTGGTTTTTGTGCTCAAGTTCTCTGGATGAAAAGTCAGCTGGCTGATTATTGGATCATTTATGAAAAGGTTCCCATATTCTGTGACAACACAAGTGCTATAGCCATCTCAAATAATCCGGTACTTCATTCCAGAACTAAGCATATTGACATCAGGTATCACTTTATCAGAGACCATATTTTAAAAGGTGATATTGAGCTTTATTTTATACCCACTGAATACCAGCTCGCTGATATATTCACCAAGCCTCTGGCTGAGCCAAGTTTTACTAGGTTGGTTGCTGAGTTGGGTATGCTTAATATTGGTAAACAAATCTGATAAATGATCTATAATCTCTGTCTCTGGGCATTAAAGGGAATTGAATGTAACGAGGTAGTTACATTCCAATGGGACTTAATATATTCCCATATTTAATTCAAATTATTAACCTTTATTGTCAACAACTTTCCCGCTTTCCAAGGGACAGAAAAATCACATGAAGAGTCAAGGGGTCCCACTTTTCCTAAAAGGTAATTTTTTGCATTAATTGCTTTAATTGTAAAACGGCTAACCCTGTTATCAAAACCCTTGACTCACTTTTCAAAACTCACATTACTCATTACTTTCACACACACATACTATTCATCTTCTCCAAAACCTTCATTTCTTCCTCACATCAACAATGACGTCTTCATCAACAAACACCGCTTTCACCGTCCTGGCCGCCTCGAACGTTGATTTTGGGATACACGATGACAAAATTGCCTTGAACAATTGTGTATCTCTCTTGGAAAACAACAATTCCCTCTACCAACCATTGTTCTCCTTCCTCAAAAACTCCACCATTTTTGAAGCCATAACCAGAGTACCTTCCACATGCTACCACCAATATTTGAAGGAGTTCTGGTATAGCGCTGAAGTTGATCAAACCTCTTCACACATCACCTTCAACCTTTCCACACATCCCCAACCTCTCACTTTTGATCTTCATACCTTTGCCAAAGTCATTGGACTTCCAGTCAATGAAGGCATGTTCGTTGTGCCTGCCGGCGCCACGGTAAAGAAGGCTCTGGCTACCCTTCGTCCTCATGACGACAATGATAAACCCTTCACCACCCAAGGTTTCCAGAACAAATCCCTGATCAAAGTGAACTACTTTTCACCTATTTGGAGGACGCTGATGTTATACATTGTGAAATGTCTAGGTGGAAACCAGGGGTCTCATGATCAACTTAATGGAGCCCAGCAAGCAATTGCTTACAGCTTAATTTGGGGACAAGATATAGGGATCGCTCATATACTTTACTCTGACCTCATTGCTAAGCTAGAAAACAAAGGGAAGAAGAACAAACTAGCCACCATCTGCTACACAAGATATCTCTCTTCTCTTAGAAGATATGCCGGGTGAAGGCTACACAAATGATGAACTTCTCTCCTTCTCTCATTATCACATCACTGCTGCATCACTAAAGACTCCTTTGGAAGATGAAGTGCCTCTCAGCAGGCACATGATGCAGGTCGCTGGGCTACAGGTTGCTGATGGAGAGCCCTTGATCCCTCACAATGAGGTGAATGTTGAAAGACTAACTGACAAGTCTCTGTTAAAGACCTCTGTGTAGTCTTCTTCTCAGCCCAAGGTGCCCAAGGAAAAGAAGAAGAAGAGGAAAGACATCCCCCTTTCCTCTGAAAACCCTTCTGTTAATCCTTCCAAGACCAAGAAGACTAAGAAGAACCCATCCCCTTCTTTGTAGGATGTGGTTGAAGAGCCTACCGCTGACAAACAACCTGAGTCTAGCGTCTCCCAGTCAGCAGAGACGACTAAGAACCTTCTCAACGCTGATATCTATCAGGTATTAGTTTGCCATTTTATTCTCTTGGAGGTTCACATACAATCACTCTCAACATTTTGTAGGAGAGAGTGATGAAATCTTAGGGTTTGCCTCAACCCATAGAGTGTCTGTGTCAGCACCTAGAACTCTTAGGATTATCTGTACACTCTGTCTTAACACAAGGATATGATTCATTTATGCTCATAACGCACCCCGATGATCCTTCACCCTCTGGACTGTGCTCTTGTCCATACCAACTTGAGCATGCTATAGGTCCCGACCCAGAATCTCTGTACTTCACGCAGTCTCTGGGTCCCCTCATATGGAAAGAGTCCCACAGAATTTATTCTTTTGGGGGGACTGAATAATCACCCCCAGTCTTCCTAGGGGAAGCGATAAAAGGCGACCATTACCTTCAAATATGTCACAACTAAAAGAGTCCCAAAGAATTTATTCTTTTGGGGGGACTGAATAATCACCCTCAGTCTTCCTAGGGGCAGCGATAAATGGCGACCTTTAACTTCCATGAATTCACAACTAAAAGAGTCCCAATGAGCAATCCTTTAGGGGGGAGCTGGATAATCACACCCAGCTATCCTAGGGGCAGCGAACAACGACCATTCACGACATAATTTTCACAACTCAAAAGAGTCCCAAAGAGTAATCCTTATAGGGGAGCTGGATAATCACACCCAGCTATCCGAGGGGCAGCGAATGGCGACCCTCCAACATAACTGTTTCATACTTAAAAGAGTCCCAAGGAGAAATCCTTAGGGGGGCTGGATAATCACACCCAGCTTTCCTAGGGGCAGCGAATGGCGATCTACAACTTCATATTTTTTTCACAATTGGTTACTAACAAATATCATAACAGGCTCATAATCTTCATGCAGCAGAATGATGATGCCTATTTCATTGCTGGTGATGAAAATGCTGAAGCCCCCCACATAGATCTCGATGCCATGTCAGACATTGATTCCATGCCAGAGGATGAGGTCTTCATTATTGAAGAAGACTTGAACATTTTAGATTATGCTGATATGGATGCTGATGATGACCAAGTTACATCAGAGTTAAAACCCATCTCCTTCCCATCAATGCCCAATGTGCAAGAACTGGCTGATAAGCGGCTATTGGACCAGAGGCTTTGTACACCAACCCCAGTTCCCTTCCCAACCTTACCAAATGTCATGGAATTAGGGGCCAAGCAACACTTATAACATTTACAAAACCTCAAGCCTGTCCATGTTCCTCGAATGAAAGATGTTCAGGAACTCGCTGCTGAGGTTCTCTGGGTAAAGAGAGGTGACATTAGTAAAACCAAGCCCAAAGTCACAAATGATGTCATCCTCTCTGAATTGCAAACACTCACCCATGCTGCTAAGGAACTCACCACCACACAAGAGACTTCACTAACTTCATCTGTGGAGTCCTCTATGACTGCATTGCTTCCGCAACTACTGGGAAATTCCTTACAAGCTCACCTCCCAGCTGTTCTAGACCAGAGCCTCCAGCAATACATACCATATGTCCTCACATCAGTTGTCAAAGCGAATGCTGCAGCTATTGCTAAGGCGTTTGAGCCTTCAAGAAAACTTCTTCAAGAGCTGTTACAAGAGGAACTTAAAGAAATCTGCTTATTTGTCCATCAAGAATTTGTTAAGTTCCTCAAGCCTGGATCAGGCACAGCTACTACCGGCGCTATGCCTGAGGGGGGGGGGGGGGGGGGGGGAATTCAGCAACCTCCACCTCTGAAGAAGAAGACACTGCTCCACCTAAGGGGGAGCAATCACTTAAACAACCAACACCTTCAACAGGGATTCCTATACCAAAACCTCTTAGATCCTTCAACCCTAGCACTGAAGCAATAAAGGACAAGGGAAAAGGAATTGCCATTGAACAACCTGAAATAACCCTGCACTCCCTCCAAGAAGAAGGCGGATCTACAGCCAAGCTCTCCAAACACTCTGACCTAAACAAATTCAAGAGCTATGATGAACCACCACTTACCCCAGAGCAGGCAAAGGCTAAAATCTTGGAACACCAAAGGCTTGCAAACATCAGAGCAGCTGAACTCAAGAGCAAAGAAGCTCTGAACAAACTCTCTCCTGCTGTAAAGGAAGCTCAGCTGGTTAAGCTCAAAGAACTGGAGGTTAAAAGGAGCAACCTTCAAAAGGAATATGAAAGACTTGTAAACCAAAGAGCTGAACCTGGTCAAATCACCAAGTATGCATGTTACACTGACAAAGACAAAAGAGTGGTGATGACCCTTTACAAAGAGAACCAACTAACCAACTACAAAGTCTTTAGTGACTTTAAACTCAGAGATTTGGGCCTCTCTGAATGGTTAGAAATGTTGTCTCTTGCCCAAAAGAAGACTGGGCCTGGTGCTGCCCAAATGATGAAAAACATTCAAGCAAAGATGAATTGGGTAAGAGACACGGCAAAGAAGCTGAAGGTACCTCTGCCTCCTCAACTTTCACAACAACAACCTTCTCAAGGACAAAGGAAAAGAAAAACCCAAATGGGGCCTCTGGTGGAGAAGTTGGTCACCGAAAACATTGTTGTTGATGGGATGCACAGAAACTTGGTATTGCCCAAAGAGATCACTAAACCAGTAGGGCGCCAAGTATACTCAGAACCAGAGACAGGTATGGTCTTCATGAATGGTAATTGTGAGTATTGCTTTCAGCGGATGAATGAACTACATCTGGCATCAACCATCCAACTTATCAGACTCAAACAGGGCATCCTAAGGAATTGCAAAACAGCTGAGCATTTTGAGTTTGAAGTTGAGCTAGTCATCAACTCTAGAAGTGACAAAGTTGAAGCCCAGAGAAACTGTGATCAAGGCCTCGATCGCTGAAGAACCTTTTTACTTTTTGTTTATGTTTACACCTCTGGGTGTTCTTGTAATAGACTAGGTTCTTTATGTTTAATAAAACTCTGAGGTATGTTTGTTAAATTATGTGTAAGAAGAAGCTGTGTACTCACTTACAATAATTTTAGACTTAGTATAATTTATAAACAAATAGGGGGAGATTGTTGGGCCAATGAAAGTTTTAACTATGGCCCAGTCTAGATTTGTTTAAATTAGACTAAGTGTTTACTGATCGCTGAGAGGACCAGCGACAGAGACTAGACCGGTGGAAGGCAAAGCCTCAGCTGGCACACCAGGAACATTCAAGTCAAAGACAACGTTAGAGAAGTCGAAGACAATCTAAAGTCATACTCACCAACGATTATGGATAGCTGAGATGTTGAAGGAATGTACTGGTGTTCAAGGATCTCTGAGTTGACAACACTCAGAGATCACTTAAGAACCCTAGAAGTCTAGGACAAGCAAAGCTTGTCCAATCCTTTATAGTTTAGGCGGGAGAATCTACCAAGTGTTTTGAGCGGGACAAAACAAGAGATTCAAGATAAAGCCTAGTACGACCTAGTGGGACAAAAGGTGAACAGTTGGTAGAACTGTTCACCTAAATTTGTTTAAAGGTATGTCTCGATTTGGACATGAATTTAATACGTTGTACTCTTCCATTCAGAAGGTGACACGTATCAACTACTCCCACTCAGGAAGCAACCTCGTACACTATAAATAGGAGTGAGAAAGAAGAATTAAATTAACCCTTGTGCTTGGATAATTTATCTAAGTTCTTTCTCACCTTGGAACTGTTGAGCCCCCAGCTGTCTACCAGCGTCTCATTGGTTCCCTTGTAAACTTGAGTCTCGAATCTAGTTTACTTGTTTTAGGGTTCATATCTTGTTGTCATTCAACGAGTGTATTCATAGCACTTTGTAATACTTTGTTTATAATACTTAATAAAGCTTTACGCGTTTGAAAAGTATTTCATTGTGTTTCGTGGTTAGAAGAGTTATAGTTTATCAACAATTGTCATATTAAGGGACTTTCACAGCTAGACAAGGCACTTATCATAAGCTTTCAGCCAAGTACTATGGTCCTTTCAAGGTTGTGGAAAGAATTAGGGAGGTGGCCTATAAATTGCAATTACCAGCTAGAAGTCAGATTCACCCAGTTTTTCATGTCTCTCAACTTAAGTTGTGCAAAGGAGAAGTGGAGAAGCCTGGGAGTCTACCTATGTGCGATGCTGAGGGCATTTTGGCTGTCTTTCCAGCTAAGGTCCTGGATAGGAGACTAGGAAAGGTCAACAACAAAGAAGTGGCCTATGTGTTAGTTTAGTGGTCCAATGGGAGTGAAGAAGAAGCCACTTGGGAGCTTTATAGTGATGTGATCAAGAAATACCCTGAGTTTGAACAAGTGTTAGCAGTTGGAAGATCAGTTGACTGAGGACAGTCAAAGTTCTTAAGGGGAATAGATTGATACAAACCAAAAGTTTTGCACAAGTGAAAAGTCTTTCACATGTGAAAGACTACGAAAGTCTGGAAGTCAAACTCAATTCAACAAACTCCCCTTTAGGCGGGAAAGTTTTTATTTTCCCCTCTTTGCATTTCTCTTTTTTTTTTGGTAACTGTGATTTCCGACTCATTGGCCGACTAATCCACGGGGTTTGAGCCCACCGCCACACAGACTCAAACCAGGTAAAGCCCTCCCTTTTCAGGAGGTTGGCGTGGCCACTTCAAGGTTGTTTGCACCTAGTGGGAATTGAACTTGAGACCTCACACACTTTGGAGTGATAGCCACAAATCTTTTTGCCACTAGGCCACCCTTGAGTGGTTCCTCTTTGCATTTCTTTGTTGCTATAGTATAAATACCGGTTTTTCCCTTCATTTCTCATAATTCATGTATGTGTAAATCACAATTTCTCTTTCTAAATCCAATTCCACCTTTGATTAATCAACTCATTGATCTCTAAATACGGGTACATTTCTCTCTTGTGTTCCCCTGTTTGTGATCTTCTTAAAACTACAGATTATTGATTAAACCATGGGTTAAGGCGACTTATTGAGCTTATTACTAGTGCTTATTAGATTATTACCTTTTGGTTCACATCAGTCATCTCGAGCCTTGATACCTTAGATTCGACGTCAGTGAAAGTCGTTTCGACACTTACACCTGAGATTCGACAAATTTTGTCTTAGGCCTTAGATCCTATATTCGACAAAAGTCATCTCGAGACTTGATACCCTAGGTTTGACAAAATTCGTCTCGGGACTTATACCCTAGATTCGACACCAACAAAAATCGTCTCGGGACTTATACCCCAGAGACAAAATTCGTCTCGGGACTTGATACCCTTAATTCAATATAAGTCGTCTCGGAACTTATACACTAGATTCGACACTAACAAAAGTCGTCTCGAAAGTTGATACCGTAGATTCGACATTAAAAAATATAAAAAAAGATAGCAAACAATTAAAAAAAAGTATTTCGACAAGGTTTTAATGAGGCAAAATCCCCGAGCGTATAAAGGAATTATGTACTCTTTTCTCTTCATTAGACTTTTGCCCTATTGGGTTTTGTATAGTAAGGTTTTAACGAGGCATAATTTTTATATAGAAATCAAAGGAGGATTTTTATTGATGAATATCGAATGCATGTTCATATCTTTTATTTTAGCAGTTATCTTAATCATGTATTTTTTCTTCACTAGTTTTTTCCCAATGGCTTTTTCTAGAAAGGTTTTAACAAGACATATCATTCAAGTGTAATCATTATTACAGCTATTTTATCCAACCCTACAAAGATTCTGAGAAGAAACAACGGTTTTTTGCATGAAGATAATGAAGCATGTGTTTCTTAATTCAAGAGTTGTTACATCAAAGACGAGTAGACAAAACATTTTGTTTAAGCGACAATTTGGAGGATTTATTTTTCAAGACACTTGCTACCTTAACATTAGGAAGTTAACATGCTACAGTGGAATGCGTCGACTCAAAGTCTCACGTGATGTAGTTATCAGAGGGAGATAATACGTGTTGCACTCTTTTTTTTAGTCGTGGTTTTGTCCCACTGAGTTTTTCTGACAAGATTTTTAACGAGGCAACATTTTCAAAACGTATTACTAAATACTAGCCGAATACCCAAGCCTAGCGGCAACTGTATCTAATTTTCATCACAATTTGGCTAACGTCATTTTGTGTGCCCACTTTTTGTATCGGTGTACGTGGTTTATAAGAGGGCGAGGTGTCTTATTTTTTTGACGGGTTAATATACAAAGAAGTTACTAAACATTCCAAAAATTTTGTCCTAAGGTAACGAACGTTCATTTTGTGTTTCTAAGTTACTAATGTTCATACGACCGATTGATTAAGTTACCCACTTATAAAAAAACGTGATATTTATGTTACTTAACATGAAAAAACAAGACATTTATGTTACTTAACTTATCAAAAAACATGCATTCAGGTTATTCAAATTAACACTAAGTTATAGTGATGTATAGTTTAGTGAAGTTTAGTAACTTAGAAACACAAAATGAATGTTCGTTACCTTAGGACAAATTTTTTAGAAAGTTTAGTAATTTCTTTGTATATAAACCCTTTTTTTGACTCGCTAAAGGCAATGGCGCCTAATCTCTTACCAGTAAATATGTCATCCACACGTTCGTGAATTTTGCCATGGATGTATTGATACACGGCTTTTGACACCCCGTATAAAAATTAGTTTGTTTAAGTATGTCTCTTCGAATTGATCTAGGTTCTATGTGACTCAGTTGTTCTTTGGTGGAAACAAAAGTTGTGTCGTTGTAGTATTAAAAAGTGCAAAACTATTAAAGTAAAGGGCAATTAATTTAAGTCTAACTCTATTTTAAAAATAAATGGCGAGTATTTAAAAGCGTGACGAGAAATTAAAAGGCACTTAAAGTAAATAACGCAAACTTAAAACTATCTAAGGCAAACTTAAAACGCAACTAAAACTTAAACTAAGGCAAGGCTAAAATAAATCTAAGGCAAGTAATCTTAAAGTGCGACTACGGAAAAAGGCGGGAAAAATAAGCTTGAAAATTAAAAATTAAAAACAGAAACTAAAAAGAACCTGAAAATACCTCACTTGGAATAATTACTCATTCGGAATGTCACCTTCACCCGGAATAATTCTTCTTCGTTCGGAATAAATCAACACAAGACACTCATTCGGAATTTTTGAACAAAACCTTCATCCGGAATAATTCCTTTATCCGGAATATGTCACTTATCCGGAATAAAGTCTTTATTCGGAACTTTTCTTGGTTCAGAACTTTGGTTCGGAACTTCCTTGGTTCAGAACTTTTGCTTGGTTCAGAAATTTGGTTCAGAACTTCCTTGGTTCAGAACTTTTGCTTGGTTCGGAACTTCCTTGGTTCAGAACTTTTGCTTGGTTCGGAACTTTGGTTTGGAACTTCCTTGATTCATAACTTTTGCTTGGTTCGGAACTTCCTTGGTTCAGAACTTTTGCTTGGTTCGGAACTTTGGTTCAGAACTTTCTTGGTTCAGAACTTTCTTGGTTCAGAACTTTTACTTGGTTCGGAACTTTGGTTCAGAACTTTCTTGGTTCAGAAATTTCTTGGTTCAGAACTTTTACCGGTTCGGAAATAGTTCCGAATGAACAAGTTTTGAACTTCTTCACTTGGCTTGATCCGGAATATTTTCCTGGGCAAGATACAGTAACAGCAAAAACGAAGAACACGGAGGAACAAGATAGCACGAATCTAACAAAAACTAAATGAAATCAACCACAAGATTAAACCAAACTAATAACAAAACATCTAATAATCGTAAACAAACAATCCAAATCAATAAAACTAACAAAACTAACCACAATAATCAAAACCCACTTTGATCAAAATAAGAACATGAACATGAACATAAACATAAAAATCAAAGATTAAAGAAAGGTAGGATGAGATCAAACAATAAAGAAAAAGATTAACAAGAATTAAAAGAACACTTACTTGAAATTAAATGGTAATTAAGGTGAAAGACAAGTATTTAAATTTGACAAGTAATTAAATGACAAGGTAATTAAAAGGTGGAAGAACTAATTGTCACTATTAGCCAACAAAGAAAAATGCTAATCTCATCTAATCTATATATAGGGGAGGTTAAGGAGTGCTTAGGAAGCTTCCTCCCCTCTTTCCTTTCTCCTTAATTGCATGCTTAGTCCTTCTCTTCTTAATCTTTTGTTAATTGCACCATTTAGTCCTTAAGCCTTTTAATCTTCTTAAATCTTGGACTTTAATGACTTTTGGCTCGGGATTTCTTTGGACTCGTCTTTTAATTCTTCAATAATTAAGACTTGAGTTCTTCGGCTTTTAGTAAACATCCGTCTTTTGACTTTTTCTTCGATAAATCTTCAGAATTGGTCTTGGACTTCCGTTCTTTTTGCACTCTTGACTTCTTGACTTTGTCTTTCATCTTTTTCTTCAATAAAAGCCCGTGAATGCCCGTGTTTTCTCCACTTTTCACCTTTTCGTCCTAAATCACAACAAAAAAACAAACCACGCATAATTCCGACATAAAAGACATAAAATACACGTTTTGGCCTGGTTATTATTGTAATTAAGTGGTAAAAAGTATGGGTGTTTACACATCTATCAAATCCCCTACACTTGACCATTTCAATGTCCTCATGCAATGCATTAGTTACAAAGCACGTTTACATTTTTCATCATAATCAATCCACGTTGGCCTTTATTAAAGAGATAGAAAACTATAAACATTCAAAGTAAAGAAATCAAAAGCATACCTTGGGTTTTGAAAATGTCATGAATAATCATCATCCTCAAGTTTTCACTTTCTCCAAACCAAGCTTAAAAACGAGATCATTGTTATTATAAGTTAGCAAACTAACATGAACTCATGTGGGCCAATTATTCACTTAGACTCCCTTATTCCTAGGTGTATCTCTTATATTTTATTTTTGTCTTGAATGATCACGAGGATGCATTGTTTGACTTATTTCGATAGTTATTTAGGCCGAAAATAAAGTGAACGATTTAATCAATAGTTAGCTAAAGGACAAAATCTTTTAAAACTGCTTCTCGGGACCTCATAAAGTTCATATCTTGGCATAACTCGCTTCGCGATTTGAGACCTTTCTCGGACCGATATTTGGTAGCGACTTCATACTTCAAACCTTGAGAGACGTTCATGAAATTATGGTCTTCTCTTCATAATGGAATTTCTTCACTTGAAGTTTTGAGAGATTCATACTTGGACCACGACTTCTTCATTTTTCTCCAATCTTTATTTTGGACTTTGATATACAACGATCCGCCTCCTTTTTGGACTTGGCTTCATTTATCCTCATACCTTGCTAGGGTCTTTTCGAATAGACTTCTCCATGACTTTTGGGGAGTTTTTGCTTTTTGTCGTGTGTCTCGATCCTTCATATTGATCTTTGATAACTGATTCTTCACATCACTTGGATCTTTAGCAACAAAATATAGCCCTCATGCCTTGTTAGGACCTTTTTGGACTCGCCAATCTTCGCATCCCGCTTCAATAAGTTATGCCTTGGCTATGAACTCTAATCCATATCGAGCAACTTTTAAACGATCTTGGGCTAGAAGCTAAGTAACTTTTCAAATCGTACAATCTTATTTATTGCAGATAAATTTATTAGCAAACGATGGGAGAATAGGCTCATAATTAACTCACATAAATTCACGAAAGAATAACGAACTTATAATTGACTCTATCATCTCTCGTTCTCCACAGTTTAAAATCTCAAGGAATGAGACTCTATCCTATTAAATCATAGTTTTGGGTTTTCGAGTCGCCTATAGGATCTTGAAAATTCTTAGACTTTTTCAAGTTTAGAAATCGCATTTTAAAGTTCCCTTGATGAACGACTCTCTAGGATCAATTATAGGAACTTGCGAAAAGTTCTTGTTCTTAACCCGTGAGAGTTAAGACTTTCGTGTTTTATAGCTCCCTATATAAAAGCCTAGCAAAACTTGACTTAAACACGTTAAGGATACTAGCTAGAGTAAACTTAGATAAGTAAACTCGGGTTGAGTCAAAAGATCCACAACGTTTGAAAATGAAAACCACTTTATTAAAATTAATTCTAGCAAAGAAAGAAAATAACTATACAAAAGTAAAAACTAATAGGCCAAAATAGATCAAAAATTTTGAAAAATGTCGAAAAATTGATTTTCCGGTTAAAATGAGGACAAATACAAGGAAAAGAGCCACTTAACTTCAATAGAAGTCCCCCTACACTTAACATAAACATTGTCCTTAATGTTTAAGCATGTGGGAGTAAACTCCCCTACACTTAGGACATTGTGCACTTTGTTTAAATCTCGCTAAGGAAGAGACAACTAAAGAGATTTCTATTTTAATATTGAGAAAATATAAAATAGTGAATCGGAAAGAGTTTAGGATAGAACCGAGAAGAAGGGAACACGGAATCACGGTTCGTCAAGAATCATCAAGAGTGGATTATTGAGCTCGAATCCCTGATTAAGAGAGGAGAAGAAATAGCAAACACCAATGGGTCTCCCCTACACTTAGGATAAAGAAAGCGAAAAGATAGATACATGGGTTGCCTCCCAAGAAGCACTTGGTTTTTGTTCACCGAGTCGTGAGCCTGACTCGACCTTGATTACCATAGGAAGAAGCATGAAACACATCCACCGGGATCAAAGACATGGTTTTTGTCCATCAAATAACACAAGCTTAAGGCGAACAAGGCGAGCCAAAGAAGAAGAGGCAAGGTTCCCTTAAGCAGTGATGGAGCACAGTGAGAGCAAGTATGGTGAGGTGCAAGCATGTCTTCAATAGTTCCAAAGATTTTTCCTTTTATTTCATCAGGTGGATACTGAGATGGCTGAAGAATATCAATACCGGGGTCGAACACCTTTTCCTTTAAGGGAAAATAGCACTCAGGCTCAGCAGAATGTGAAGAAGATCCGCGATGAAAATGCACAACCTCGTCCTCAGAAGGTGGACAAAGAGGTGTTAAATCATATGTGCTGCGGATGTTGGTGTCGACCGGTTGCTTCTCCTTTGAAAGAATTTTCCTCAAATCCAAAGTAGGATCAAGACGATAATCTTCAAAGTCCAAAGGAGGTGCATCACTCTCATGAGCGAAGTAAGTATTGAGAAAGGTAGAGAAATCTTCCTCAAATGAGTAATCGTCCAAAGTAGGATTGAGTGATGGCGGTGGATCTTCATCATGGGAAGAATCGTTCAAAAGAGTATCGGCCTCATCAAAATCATCGAAAGTGGGCATCTCGGGATACTCGGAAGTACAATCATCAAAATCATCCGTATCTGAGCTAGACTCGTCATCATAAGCATCAAAGATCGGTGGAGAATCATAAATGGGGGAAGGTTCCAAATTGGATAGAGAATCATCGACACCATCTTGAAAAAGTGGATTATCATTGAAAGACTCAAATAGAGGATTGTTGTAGACGACAAAATCATCAAGCACATTAATCATATTCGCAGATTCTCGTCCAAAGGATTTGCTTGTAAGCTTCCTCATTTTGAAAACTTGTGAATCATTCCCGACTCGTAAGATTAACTCGCCTTCGGCAACATCAACTAGAGCTCGTCCGGTTCTCAAGAATGGTCGACCAAGTATTAAAGGAATACGAGGGTCCATTTCATAATCAACAACGACAAAGTCGATCGGGAAAGTAAATGTGCCAACTTTAATGAACACGTCTTCAGCTATACCAACGGGGTAAGCGAGAGTGCGATTTGCAAGTTCAAGAGTCATCTTTGTTGGAGTAAGGTCGGGTAATGATAGTGTTTTCCAAACAATCAAAGGCATAAGATTAAGACTAGCCCCGAGATCAGCTAGGGCAGTAAATTCTTCAATTTTGTTAAAAAGGCAGGGCAACACAAAACGACTGGGATCTCCAAGCTTTTCCGGAAGTTCTTTAAGAATAACTGCGGAACAGTTTTCATTTAAGCGTGTGTTCGCGAGCTCAATCAACTTCTCCTTCTTGTTAAGCAATTCCTTGAATGCTTTGACAAATTTCGGCATGTGGACAAGTGCTTCAACAAGGCTAATGTTGATGTTCATTTGAGAGAGGATCTTCACATAGCTCGACACTTGAGTGTCATCCTTGGTTAGCATTTTGGTCTTGCCTAGCCGTGAAGGATAAGGGATATTGGGTTTGGGTGGTGAAGGTGAAGGTGTAGGTAAAGGTTGAGATGTTGAAGGTTCCTTCCTAGGTACATCGTCATGACGAGGCGAAGATGGTAATGGTGCACTAATACTAGGTGTAGGAGGAGTAGGGATAAATGGTGGTGGAGGAGGTGTAGATGATGGGGGCGGGATCGGTGGTCCTACTATGGTGACTCCACTACGGGTAGTAATAGCACTCACATTTTCTCGCGGATTGGTGACGGTGTTTGAAGGTAGAGAACTCGAAGAAGAGGGTTGAGTGGCGGGCAAGAAACTAGCAAGCATATTCTTCAAATCATTTGTTTGATTGCTGAAGGAGGATTGGATATTATCGCGAAGCTCGGATCTAAGGTCATTGCCTTGCTTGGTAATATCTCCTTTCAGATTGATAATTTGGCTCTGTAGATTCTTGATTTGCTCACCTTGGGTTCTCATGATGGCTTCAACATCGGGGTTAATGGGTGGGGCTTGTTGAACGGGTGGGTGATAAGGATTAGAAGCTTTTGGTGGGATTTGGTTGCTTCTATTGTAGTTGTTGGCGGGGTTTTGGTTTTGAGGAGAAAAACCGGGTGAAAGGTAGTTGTTGGACCGGTAACTCAGCAAATTTCTATCCCCTTGAGGTCGAGCTTGGTAATTTTCTGGTGAATAATTACCATAAGCTGCATACACATTTTCCGAATTTCCTTGAGTAGAAGGACAATCGGTGTATGAGTGAGGACCGCCGCATGTTTCACAAGAAGGTGCAACCGCTTTAACTTGTTGTTGTTGTTGGTTTGAAGCGAGAAGCAAGATACTTTTGTTCATTTCGGTCATCATGCGGGTGAATTCGTTTTATGTCGGGGCTTGTTGAAGTGGAAGAAAAATTGACTCTCGGGTTGTTCCTTGAAGAAGCGGAGGAATCCCAATTTTTGTGATGAGTAGTCATGTTCTCAATAATCTCTCTACACTCCTCGGGTCTCCTTTTCATAAATGTGCCACCGGCGGCTGCATTAATCGTTTCACGATCTCGAAAAGTCAATCAGTTGTAGAAAGTATCAATCAATGTGAATGGAAGCATGTTGTGGTTTGTACAACGATCAATAAAGACATTATATCTTTCCCAAGCATCAAAAAGAGATTCATCGGGTTCTTGCATGAAACCGCTGATTCGATTGCGAAGGCTCGTGACCATGGATGGTGGAAAGTAGCGCGACAAAAAGCGTTGAGTCATGTCATCCCAAGTATGAATAGAATTCTTTGGAAGACGATCAAACCATTTCCCGGCGTGATGTGATAAAGTATGTGGAAAGAGTTGAAGGCGAAGAACATCCATTGTGGCACCGGGCAACTTCATGCTTTGAGTGATTGTAATGAACTTGTCGAGGTGTTTGTTGGCATCATCATCAGGCAATCCACGGAAAGGATTTGTTTGCAATTGCTGAATCATGTGGTGCTTCAACGAAAACTCAGGAGCCGTGATTTGCATCGGTGCAATCGGTCCTCCTCATCCAAACATGGTAGGTTGACAAAGCTCCTCCATTGTCCGAAGATCGGGCTGTGGAAGAACATTGTTGTTATTGTTGAGGTGCGGTGGATTATTATTGTTGTTAACACCTGACATACTTAAATCTTCTCGAGTCTCGGTGTAACACCCCCACAAAATGCTATGCGCAGCGGAACTACAACATTTGGGTGCTACTCAGTTATCTTTACACACAAGATATATCGAATGACTCTAAAGAGACGTCAACTTAAAACTTGAATTAAAAATTGTTAAATGATACATGTCCACGGTTTTTCCAACCCCACTTGGTACAACAGAGTTTAGCGTTTTCGGTCCCCATAAATCTCGACCCAAGAATTTCAGTTTCACAACAACATAACATTAAAATTTAAAAATGTTTAAGTAGGAAAGGGAGGAAAAACAAGCAGACTCCAAGCCATACACACAACATCCATCCCATGCACGCTCCATACTACACTTCAGCGGTTACCTGAAACACATGCCAAAATTTGGTCAACGAAAACGTTGAGTGGAATTCATAGGTTTTACAATTCATTTTGAACGTATATGAAATAAAAACCATTCACGATCATTCATAGACTTGTCGATCAAACAATCTATATTCAAGATACTGACAATTGTGTTTAAGCTCATGACACTAAACCGTTAACTCAATCACCCGCGTAATAATTACCGGCGTGATTCAGATGAAACCATGGCCCCTAATAAGGCATCAGTTGCAATTATACCTTGTCTCTTATCACAAATTATCCGTCCGCAGGGGGTATCAACGTACTAGCCCTCGTCTCGGATAGGGTAGTCAACCCCATAGTACTATCACTTTGTATAAGCGGCTATTTCCCCCTTCGCAAGGGCAAGACAATAGTTAATAGTTCATGAAATTAGGGTCTTTTGCAACTAGGTACTCAACACAATTTCTAAGGCAACATTCGGGACTAACAATCATTCATGACATACGTTCATTTTAAAAACTAGCATGCATTTCCCTCGCGGGTAAAACAGTTTGAAATAATAGTAAGCGAGGCTATAAATTCACACCTTATATATTAAGTAGTCGGTAGTTCGAGAGATGATCACTGACGACGATACGGATGCCCGGGTAAATCAACACCTATCAACCAAATAACACGTAATGAGTAATCTCATTTTAAAACCTTATGGTACTGTATAAAATACATAGATACTAGTCACTTAGGACAATTACAACTCACGCCAAAACAAAACAACAAGCATCACTCATTTTACACCATTTGTTCTTATTATTTACGTCATCCATTTTTACTCATTTTCGCTGGTACTTACCGAAAGTACGGGCTGTTTTACTATATTTAACCATTCTTATAAAATTTGACAAAATTCTCAAAAATACTATAAGACCTGTAGATAACACATTTTTAATCCCAATAAAAGTTTTTACTTCTACGACCCGTTACTCAACGCTTTTCCAAAAACTACATTTTTCGGACTGAAATTGTACTTCGACCAACTTGGACTTCTTTGACCTATTTGAAATGCACCCTTGACCTCTTTGACTCCTAAGTCCACTTATAGACTCAATTACACAGGTTTGTGACCAAAATTTGACCTTTGACCTTTTACCAATTCATACTTGTGGTCCTCGGGATTTGACTAAAACTAAACATAAATTCGGATTATGAAAGTTCTCGTCTCCCGGTACACGATCTTTAAAACCTCATAACTTTTGGCTCGTTTGGAGTCACGAGCTCTACCTTATACCAAATTAAAGCTAAGAAGGCCCTCTATGACTACATTTAGCTATCTAGACCTGTAGGAAAAATTATTTTTATGAAAAGGTCTTAAACTTTCTGCCTAAATTTAACCATACCAAAATCACACTTACGCTCGATTCCAAACCTATTAATCATTACTAGGCTTCATCCTAAGCATTCCCAATCATAACCAAACACTAATTTCAGTCCCTAACCCCTATTGATCATCAACCTCATAAGCTAAAAATCTAAAAACTAACATGCAAACACTTGTATCCATCTAGAACATCAATAAACACAAAACCAAACACAAAACCAATGCTCAAAACATCAATCACCATGGCTCCCCAAACACCCCCTTTTGCCGTGGGGTTTGGGTGACCAAATCACCACAACCAAATCAATTTTGGTGGGTTTGATTAGTGATTATACCCTCATTTCACATGAATTTAACATGCATTAATCCAATTAACCTCAAAAACGAGTTTAAATGATCTTGAAAATTTTTGGAAAAATAATTTAAATGCATGTGGGATTTGAGTACATAGAAAGGTGGGGAATGATAAGATTAGAGGTGGTCTAACCTTAGTTTCAATGAAAATCAAGTAGAAAAATTTTTAATGGTGGTTTTGGTGGGTTTGGGGGTGACCGTCGGCCTAAGGAGAAGAGAGGGAGAGAACCAAAAAATTTTCCAAGTGTTTTTGTGAAGTGTGTGTGTTCTTTCCCCTTTTTGTAAATTTGGAAGGACCCATTGTGCAATTAAAGCTTTCTTTTGGCCTTAAGCAAAAACGTCACTAAAACTTTGCGGGATTGACTCACTAGTCATTTTAGAAAAATTTACGGGAGTCGGAAATTATCCCAAACACTCCAAAATACTTTTGGGATACTTTAAATGTACTCGGAAAGCTATAAAACTCACCCGACTCAACTTAACACGAACCGTAAGTAAAATTCTCGAAAAATTACATTATCGATAAATCGTCAATAATTATAGAAATTTGGGCATCCATCGGGATCGTATTCGTCATCGTCCTTCTTGAATCGTCAATCGTAAAAATTATAACGTCGAACATCGGCTTTAACCAAAATACTTATATATATAGAAATTAAAATTTATTAAAAATTTCAAAAATTAGCGTAATTTAGGGTAACGTTAATGACCTCGGTTCTAGGGTGTCACATCCACCCCTCCTTAAAGAGAGCGACGTCCCGACGCTCGTCTCTTCTTGTACTCACAATTCATTCTACTGGAACAGATGAGGATACCTTTCCTTGAAAAAGTCCTCACGTTCCCAAGTGTATTCCGGTCCACGCTTAGAATTCCATCGAACCTTCACAATGGGAATTCTACTACGCTTCAGCCTCTTGACCTCTCGGTCCATAATTTCCACAGGTTCTTCCACAAAATGCATTTTGTCGTCCAGTCGAATCTCGTCCAAAGGAATCACCAATTCCTTATCCGCCAAACTCTTCTTCAGGTTCGATACGTGAAACGTGTCGTGAATAGCACTAAGCTCGTTCGGCAACTCTAACTTGTACGCTACTGGTCCAATTCGTTCAACGATCTTAAATGGTCCAATATACCTCGGACTCAACTTTCCTTTCTTCCCAAAACGAATTACACCCTTCCATGGCGATACCTTGAGCATAACCATATCTCCGACTTCAAACTCCAACGGTTTCCTTCTGTTATCGGCATAACTCTTCTGTCGGCTTCTCGCAGCAAGTAGTCGGTTCTTGATTTGCACAATCTTCTCTGTCGTTTCTAAAACCATTTCGGGTCCAGTCAATTGACTTTCTCCTACTTCACTCCAACACACAGGTGATCTACACTTCCTTCCATACAATGCTTCGAACGGTGCTGCCTTGATACTCGCATGATAACTATTATTATACGAAAACTCCACTAGAGGCAAGTGGCGTTCCCAACTTCCTCCAAAATCAATCACGCATGCTCGGAGCATGTCCTCCATCGTCTGAATAGTTCGTTCACTCTGGCCATCAGTTTCCGGGTGATAAGCCGTACTTAAATTCAATTCAGTGCCCATCGCACGTTGAAGCGATTTCCAAAATTCCGAAGTAAATCTACTGTCGCGATCCGAAATGATCGATAACGGCACTCCATGTCTGCAGACGATCTCTTTCACGTACACACTGGCTAGCTTTTCCATGCTGTCCGTCTTCTTCATAGGTAAGAAATGAGCAGATTTCGTTAACCTATCCACTATTACCCATATCATATCACATCCACTAGGAGTTCTAGGTAAACCCGTCACGAAATCCATAGCGATTTTCTCCCATTTCCATTCCGGGATCTCTGGTTGTACCAACAATCCAGACGGTTTCTTATGTTCTGCTTGAACCTTCGCGCAAGTCAAACACTTACTAACGTAACGAGCAATATCCGCCTTCATATTCGGCCACCAATAAACTTTCTTCAGGTCGTGATACATTTTATCCGATCCAGGATGTATCGAATATTTCGACTTATGCGACTCGTTCATAACCAATTCTCGTACTCCAGGCTTTCCTTCCTCAGATGAACACAATGGTAACCAAATCCGATTCTCAAAATATCTCAGTCCGTCTGACCTAATCACGAAAAGAGGTTTCAACATTCTTCCCAAGTTCTCAGCTTCAACATTCCCTTTCATTAGTCCCCTCTCTTGAGCCTTCAGTATAGTTTCGGTTAAGTCAACGCTCTCAGTCATCACCAAAGCTCTGACTCTCAAAGGTTTCTCTCGTTCCTTCCTACTCAGTGCATCCGCTACAACATTCGCCTTGCCAGGGTGGTAGCGAATTTCGCAGTCGTAATCACTCAGTAGTTCAACCCATCGTCTCTGTCGCATATTCAACTCCTTTTGATCTAAAATGTGTTGCAAACTCTTGTGGTCAGTGAATACAACACACTTCGTCCCATACAAATAATGTCTCCACAACTTCAACGCAAAAACTACAGCTCCTAATTCCAAATCGTGCGTCGTATAGTTCTCCTCATTCTTCCTCAGTTGCCTCGATGCGTAAGCTATCACCTTTTCACGCTGCATCAATACCGCTCCATAACCCTTACGAGATGCATCACAATACACTACAAAATCTTCGGTTCCTTCAGGCAATGACAATATCGGTGCGGAACATAACTTGTCCTTGAGCGTTTTGAAAGCGAGTTCTTCCTCATTTCCCCATTCATACACCCTATTCTTTTCGGTAAGCTTTGTCAATGGTTTTGCAATCAACGAAAATCCTTCAATGAACCTTCGATAATACCCAGCTAAACCAAGGAATTGTCGAACTTCAGTCGGCGTTGTCGGTGCCGACCATTCCCTGATCGCTTCGACCTTGGCAGGATCTACGCGAACTCCCTTGCTATCAATCACGTGACCTAGGAATTGCACGGATTCTAACCAAAACTCACACTTCGAGAATTTCGCATACAGCTTCTCCTTCTTTAACAACTCCAAAATCTTCCTCAGGTGCTTCTCGTGCTCCTCCTTACTCTTAGAGTAAATAAGTATATCATCGATGAAAACAATAACAAACTTATCTAGATACGGCTTGCACACGCGATTCATAAGGTCCATGAATACAGCAGGCGCGTTCGTCAACCCAAACGGCATCACTCGAAATTCGAAGTATCCATACCGCGTACGAAAGGCAGTTACAGGAATATCCTCCTCTCTTACACGTAGTTGATGATACCCTGATCTTAAGTCGATCTTTGAGTATACACTGGAACCTTGCAATTGATCAAACAAATCGTCAATCCTCGGCAATGGGTACCGATTCTTAACCGTCAGCTTGTTGAGTTCCCTATAGTCAATACACATCCGAAATGAACCATCTTTCTTCTTCACAAACAACACTGGCGCTCCCCATGGTGATGAGCTCGACCTAATAAATCCCTTGTCCATCAATTCCTTCAGTTGATCCGATAACTCCTTTAACTCGGATGGTGCTAAGCGATAAGGTGCACGCGCAACCGGCGCAGCTCCTGGCACCAAATCAATTCGAAACTCGACCTCACGGGTGGGTGGTAAACCCGGCAACTCGTCTGGAAAAACTTCCGGATATTCGCAGATAACAGGTATCTCTTCAATCCTCGCCTCTAAATCACCATCACTCGAAACTTGTGCCAAAAACACATCGCATCCGCTCTCTACATACTTCATCATTTTCAAACAGGAAATCACTTTCAAACGAGAAGTGCATTCGTCTCCCTTCACCGTCAAGACTTTATTCCTCAACGGAATCTGAACTAATCTCTCGCCACAGACGATCATAGCACTGTGCGCCATTAGCCAATCCATTCCCACAATCACGTCGAACGATCCTAGCTCTATAGGCATCAAGTCGATTTTAAAAGCGTAATTTCCTAACTTCAAGGTACACCCTTTCAGTATAGAATTCGTACTAACAATTTTTCCATCGGCTAACTCAACGTTATAACTAGTCGCTAACAACACCGGTTTTCTATCGATATGACGACTAAATTTAACATCTACAAAACTCTTGTCGGAGCCAGAATCAAACAAAATACTAGCATAACAAGCGTCTAGCAAAAACGTACCGGTAACCACGTTAGGACCCTGTGGTTTATCAGCCGTCCCTACTTGATACACGGCAGCAGCGTTGTTACCTCCCCGCTTGTTTCCTGCCTTCGGGCAATTCACTTGCATATGGCCTCTCTCTCCACATCCAAAACATCCCCTCATTCTGATAGCATTCGCCCCAGTGGCTACTCCTCCCGCTCGGTAATCAGACATCCTGTGACCTGCTTTTCCACATTTGCCGCATGCAGGCGGGCAATTCCCTACATGGTACAAGTTGCACCTACCACAGTGGGGATTCACTTTTACTCCTCTGGGGTTTGTCACAGCCCTCATCCCTTCATTCCTTCGTTGGTTAAACTGCTGAATGCGGTTCTGACCATGGTTGTTTCGATTTCCACCTCGGTTTTGGCCCTGGGATTGATTGCTTTGTGCCGCTTCCCATTTCCTCTTATTTCCTTCAGCAATGAAGTTCTTCTTGTCCTGGAGCTTGACGTCCATCAATGCGTGAGCCATCTGGACCGCTTCATCAAACGACCCAGGTTTAGACGAAGTCGTCTCACCTTTGATATTACTGGATAAACCTTTGATGTACTGTTTCATCTTCTTGGCATCATTGGCAAAAATGTCTGGACACAAAAGGCTTAGTTCATTAAACCTCCTGGTGTAAGCAGCGATATCATTGTTCTTCAAGGTCAGGTGCCTCAACTCATCTTCCAATTGACCCAATTCCTCTTCCGGGCAGAACTTCTTGGTCAAAAGAGCTTTTGTCGCAGTCCATGTTCTTGCATTCGCTACAGCCAATCCAACAGTGGCTACTTGGGTGTTCCACCAACTTAATGCATCGTCAAGAAACGTAGCAGCCGCAAACTTAACCTTGTCCGCTTCTGAACAACCGCTGATCTCGAAAGTACTTTCAACCTTTTCCAACCATCTTCTAAGTTCTAGAGCTCCACCAGTTCCACGAAATTGCGTGGGACCGCATTTCATAAAACTAGAATAGGTACACACTCTCGGGGCTTGCTGTCTCCCCGCGTTTCTACCCTGGTCCTGATTTCTCCCGGCTCGGTCTGCTTCTAGCGCATTTGCTATAGCTTCCTGAATCATTGTGTTTACACGATCGGCGGTTAGCTTTGGAGGCATGGTGTTATCGAATATCTCTTTCTGCAAGACAGGGAAAATAGAAAAACAATGTAAGTATACACATCAAGATTAAGATGGATTTCTCTTTCAAGACATAATATACATACAACGACACATCACTACAGAGTTACTAATATTCATCAATTCACATCACAAAAGATCAAATTTAAGACATATCACAGATCATGAAAGGTAAACATGGATTGTATTGATAATTAACCAAAATTGTGACAAGTATTGCCACTACAATCATTCACCATAAAACTTAAGTCCTCAAGTTTTTCGTCATAATACCATCATACAAAAGTCTAAAACAGTTCTATTACAACGATCAAAGATAAAATACAAGACAAGCAACTAGGCATGTGGTGATCCACATGGCCTCTTGGATGGAGGTTCGTCATCATCTTCCTCGGGTTCCTCTTCGCTATCATCCTTGTCCACATCATCCATTTTTCTCTTTCCTTTGTCGTTCGGCCCACATTCAGTCTCCTTTTTCGTCCCTGATGTAGACCCACACTCAATCGCTACCTGATTTCCCACAGTAATACAAGCACCTCTAGTAGGCGGCTGAATCATGAAGTCATTAGCCTCCATCTCCAAATCGTCCACGAATCTCCAATCTGGGGGCAATGATGCTCTCACTCGATGCTCCCAACTCTGCATCCTTGACAATCTCACTTGATCTTTCCTAACACGGTCAAGACTAGCGCTCAAATTCGCGACCATCGATCTTAGACTGTTGATGTCACTTTTGTTTACATTTCCATCATACTCAATTCTTGCAGTCCTTTCCAACAGTCTTTGGTGTTCCCTTTCATTCTTATCAAACCTCTTAATTACCCTGGTCTCAACTACAAACCGCTCATACATCAACCTATCCATCCTCCTCAAACGACCTGCGGGATCCCAGTAGTGTCTTGGTCTCGGAAAGTAGACCCTTGCGATATTCTCATGAATCGATTGCGACTTGGATGATTTGCTGGACTCTGCACCGCTCCCATTACTTACTCGAACAAATCCTGGCACTGTTCTCAAATAGTCCTTACAATTGTCCATCGGGCGATTAAAGGGTTGCTGCTCATATCGATCGGTTGGAGGTACTTCATAACCCTTCGGCGAATTCGGAGATTGAAACAAATCAGGTTCGGTCTGACCTACAGCATTCTCGGGAATGCCATCATCCATTAGTTCCTCGGGCTCTTCCTCAGATCCTCACTCTCATCACTACTGATGCTAAAATTGTCCACCTCACTTTCATCATTGTCATTTTCCGGCCCTATTTCCTCTTCTGGAGCGATCCATCCATTGTCATTATCCGGCGGGTTCGGAGGAAACGGTCCCCCTTCGTGACCTACGACGTAATCGTTTCCATTACCATTAGGCGGTACCTCGGCCATTCCTGCAATAACAGCGAATTTCGGAGGGTACATAAGTAATTATACAATATTTATAAATACATGCATGCAAATGCAATGCAAAGGTGGTACATATGCCCAAAATGTAATAATATGATGCTCATGCATGATTAATACAAAAATTACGATGTCGGATATTCCACGTATAATTTCAACGTCTACATATAGTAATTTCCATACTTACGTAATAATTACTCACATATATACTTCAACTCAAAAGTACACGTCAAATGCCATGAATACAAAAATAAATCTTACCGGAGCCATGCAGGATAGTTGTGTGTGCTTGGACCATTTCTTACGACACCAAAAGTTATAGTTTAGGATTTTCAAAAACGACCTAGTTCTCTATAACTCATGGCTCTGATTACCAATCTGTAACACCCCCACAAAATGCTATGCGCAGCGGAACTACAACATTTGGGTGCTACTCAGTTATCATTACACACAAGATATATCGAACGACTCTAAAGAGACGTCAACTTAAAACTTGAATTAAAAATTGTTAAATGATACATGTCCACGGTTTTTCCAACCCCACTTGGTACAACAGAGTTTAGCGTTTTCGGTCCCCATGAATCTCGACCCAAGAATTTCAGTTTCACAACAACATAACATTAAAATTTAAAAATGTTTAAGTAGGAAAGGGAGGAAAAACAAGCAGACTCCAAGCCATACACACAACATCCATCCCATGCACGCTCCATACTACACTTCAGCGGTTACCTGAAACACATGCCAAAATTTGGTCAACGAAAACGTTGAGTGGAATTCATAGGTTTTACAATTCATTTTGAACGTATATGAAATAAAAACCATTCACGATCATTCATAGACTTGTCGATCAAACAATCTATATTCAAGATACTGACAATTGTGTTTAAGCTCATGACACTAAACCGTTAACTCAATCACCCGCGTAATAATTACCGGCGTGATTCAGATGAAACCATGGCCCCTAATAAGGCATCAGTTGCAATTATACCTTGTCTCTTATCACAAATTATCCGTCCGCAGGGGGTATCAACGTACTAGCCCTCGTCTCGGATAGGGTAGTCAACCCCATAGTACTATCACTTTGTATAAGCGGCTATTTCCCCCTTCGCAAGGGCAAGACAATAGTTAATAGTTCATGAAATTAGGGTCTTTTGCAACTAGGTACTCAACACAATTTCTAAGGCAACATTCGGGACTAACAATCATTCATGACATACGTTCATTTTAAAAACTAGCATGCATTTCCCTCGCGGGTAAAACAGTTTGAAATAATAGTAAGCGAGGCTATAAATTCACACCTTATATATTAAGTAGTCGGTAGTTCGAGAGATGATCACTGACGACGATACGGATGCCCGGGTAAATCAACACCTATCAACCAAATAACGCGTAATGAGTAATCTCATTTTAAAACCTTATGGTACTGTATAAAATACATAGATACTAGTCACTTAGGACAATTACAACTCACGCCAAAACAAAACAACAAGCATCACTCATTTTACACCATTTGTTCTTATTATTTACGTCATCCATTTTTACTCATTTTCGCCGGTACTTACCGAAAGTACGGGCTGTTTTACTATATTTAACCATTCTTATAAAATTTGACAAAATTCTCAAAAATACTATAAGACCTGTAGATAACACATTTTTAATCCCAATAAAAGTTTTTACTTCTACGACCCGTTACTCAACGCTTTTCCAAAAACTACATTTTTCGGACTGAAATTGTACTTCGACCAACTTGGACTTCTTTGACCTATTTGAAATGCACCCTTGACCTCTTTGACTCCTAAGTACACTTATAGACTCAATTACACAGGTTTGTGACCAAAATTTGACCTTTTACCTTTTACCAATTCATACTTGTGGTCCTCGGGATTTGACTAAAACTAAACATAAATTCGGATTATGAAAGTTCTCGTCTCCCGGTACACGATCTTTAAAACCTCATAACTTTTGGCTCGTTTGGAGTCACGAGCTCTACCTTATACCAAATTAAAGCTAAGAAGGCCCTCTATGACTACATTTAGCTATCTAGACCTGTAGGAAAAATTATTTTTATGAAAAGGTCCTAAACTTTCTGCCTAAATTTAACCATACCAAAATCACACTTACGCTCGATTCCAAACCTATTAATCATTACTAGGCTTCATCCTAAGCATTCCCAATCATAAACAAACACTAATTTCAGTCCCTAACCCCTATTGATCATCAACCTCATAAGCTAAAAATCTAAAAACTAACATGCAAACACTTGTATCCATCTAGAACATCAATAAACACAAAACCAAACACAAAACCAATGCTCAAAACATCAATCACCATGGCTCCCCAAACACCCCCTTTTGCCGTGGGGTTTGGGTGACCAAATCACCACAACCAAATCAATTTTGGTGGGTTTGATTAGTGATTATACCCTCATTTCACATGAATTTAACATGCATTAATCCAATTAACCTCAAAAACGAGTTTAAATGATCTTGAAAATTTTTGGAAAAATAATTTGAATGCATGTGGGATTTGAGTACATAGAAAGGTGGGGAATGATAAGATTAGAGGTGGTCTAACCTTAGTTTCAATGAAAATCAAGTAGAAAATTTTTTAATGGTGGTTTTGGTGGGTTTGGGGGTGACCGTCGGCCTAAGGAGAAGAGAGGGAGAGAACCAAAAATTTTTCCAAGTGTTTTTGTGAAGTGTGTGTGTTCTTTCCCCTTTTTGTAAATTTGGAAGGACCCATTGTGCAATTAAAGCTTTCTTTTGGCCTTAAGCAAAAACGTCACTAAAACTTTGCGGGATTGACTCACTAGTCATTTTAGAAAAATTTACGGGAGTCGGAAATTATCCCAAACACTCCAAAATACTTTTGGGATACTTTAAATGTACTCGGAAAGCTATAAAACTCACCCGACTCAACTTAACACGAACCGTAAGTAAAATTCTCAAAAAATTACATTATCGATAAATCGTCAATAATTATAGAAATTTGGGCATCCATCGGGATCGTATTCGTCATCGTCCTTCTTGAATCGTCAATCGTAAAAATTATAACCTCGAACATCGGCTTTAACCAAAATACTTATATATATAGAAATTAAAATTTATTAAAAATTTCAAAAATTAGCGTAATTTAGGGTAACGTTAATGACCTCGGTTCTAGGGTGTCACACTCGGGCTCTTGATAATTAGAAGATCTAGTACGCATACACCTACAAAGGCGAAAGAAAACAATACCAAACACAAAGACAATATATATACACAATAAAAATAAAATCTTTTTAGATTTTTTGAAATTTTTAATTTTTATGGATTTTTGACAATTTTTAATTTTTATGGTTTTTTGAATTTTTTAAGCAAGAAAATAACGCTCACAAGTGAACGGATCCCAAAAAGCAACGCGTCTCTCACAGAAAACCGTTAATCTTTACGAAAAGAGCCGGCAGCAGCGCCATTTGATACACGGCTTTTGACACCCCGTATAAAAATTAGTTCGTTTAAGTATGTCTCTTCGAATTGATCTAGGTTCTATGTGACTCAGTTGTTCTTTGGTGGAAACAAAAGTTGTGTCGTTGTAGTATTAAAAAGTACAAAACTATTAAAGTAAAGGGTAATTAATTTAAATCTAACTCTATTTTAAAAATAAATGGCGAGTATTTAAAAGCATGACGAGAAATTAAAAGGCACTTAAAGTAAATAACGCAAACTTAAAACTATCTAAGGCAAACTTAAAACGCAACTAAAACTTAAACTAAGGCAAGGCTAAAATAAATCTAAGGCAAGTAATCTTAAAGTGCGACTACGGAAAAAGGCGGGAAAAATAAGCTTGAAAATTAAAAATTAAAAACAGAAACTAAAAAGAACCTGAAAATACCTCACTTGGAATAATTACTCGTTCGGAATGTCACCTTCACCCGGAATAATTCTTCTTCGTTCGGAATAAATCAACACAAGACACTCATTCGGAATTTTTGAACAAAACCTTCATCCGGAATAATTCCTTTATCCGGAATATGTCACTTATCCGGAATAAAGTCTTTATTCGGAACTTTGCTTGGTTCAGAACTTTGGTTCGGAACTTCCTTGGTTCAGAACTTTTGCTTGGTTCAGAACTTTGGTTCTGAACTTCCTTGGTTTAGAACTTTTGCTTGGTTCCGAACTTCCTTGGTTCAGAACTTTTGCTTGGTTCGGAACTTTGGTTCGGAACTTCCTTGGTTCAGAACTTTTGCTTGGTTCGGAACTTCCTTGGTTCAGAACTTTTGCTTGGTTCGGAACTTTGGTTCAGAACTTTCTTGGTTCAGAACTTTCTTGGTTCAGAACTTTCTTGGTTCAGAACTTTCTTGGTTCAGAACTTTTACTTGGTTCGGAACTTTGGTTCAGAACTTTCTTGGTTCAGAACTTTTATCGGTTCGGAAATAGTTCCGAATGAACAAGTTTTGAACTTCTTCACTTGGCTTGATCCGGAATATTTTCCTGCGCAAGATACAGTAACAGCAAAAACGAAGAACAAGGAACAAGATAGCACGAATCTAACCAAAACTAAATCAAATCAACCACAAGATTAAACCAAACTAATAACAAAACATCTAATAATCATAAACAAACAATCCAAATCAATAAAACTAACAAAACTAACCACAATAATCAAAACCCACTTTGATCAAAATAAGAACATGAACATGAACATAAACATAAAAATCAAAGATTAAAGAAAGGTAGGATGAGATCAAACAATAAAGATAAAGATTAACAAGAATTAAAATAACACTTACTTGAAATTAAATGGTAATTAAGGTGCAAGATAAGTATTTAAATTTGACAAGTAATTAAATGACAAGGTAATTAAAAGTGGAAGAACTAATTGTCACTATTAGCCAACAAAGAAAAATGCTAATCTCATCTAATCTATATATAGGGGAGGTTAAGGAGTGTTTAGGAAGCTTCCTCCCCTCTTTCCTTTCTCCTTAATTGCATGCTTAGTCCTTTTCTTCTTAATCTTTTGTTAATTGCACCATTTAGTCCTTAAGCCTTTTAATCTTCTTAAATCTTGGACTTTAATGACTTATGGCTCGGGATTTCTTTGGACTCGTCTTTTAATTCTTCAATAATTAAGACTTGAGTTCTTCGGCTTTTAGTAAACTTCCGTCTTTTGACTTTTTCTTTGATAAATCTTCAGAATTGGTCTTGGACTTCCGTTCTTTTTGCACTCTTGACTTCTTGACTTCGTCTTTCATCTTTTTCTTCAATAAAAGCCCGTGAATTCCCGTGTTTTCTCCACTTTTCACTTTTCGTCCTAAATCAAAACAAAAACACAAACCACGCATAATTCTGACATAAAAGACATGAAATACACGTTTTGGCCTGGTTATTATTGTAATTAAGTGGTAAAAAGGATGGGTGTTTACACACCTATCATGTATCACGTGGTATCACGCGTTACTGGATACATTTTTTAGTGAGAGAGTATATACTAACATGTTATTGGTATTTTGTTGAGGAAATAAGAAAGGTAAGGTATGGTAAGGTAACACCCAATGCCGTCTTCTACGGGTTATGGGTCCCAATACCGTCTAAGACAGTGTATGAGGGAGGTTGAGACGTAGACAGTCATACCCCTACCTAAGGTAGAGAGACTGGTTCCGGTTCTACCAAAGTAGAAAAGGACATCCGGCCTTGCAAGGAATGAGGATTGAACCCCTGACCTACCTTTCTGGAGGCAAGAGTGATAACCACTGATCCAACCTTGCTGTTTATGTGTTGAGGAAATATGATTTTAGTTATTTATGTGTTGTTGTAAAGAGACAAGGTGACATTAAATTTGTAGACGAATAACGCGTTATGCTAGTATGGACACCTAACTCTCTGAGCAACAACATTACATATGTGTCATTTTTCTATTTTTAGATAAACCCTATTGTAGGAATAAGCTTGGCGATGAGAATATCTTTTGACGATGAATTTATGATTTCAAAAAGATGTTAGTGACGTGATCATTGTTTTTCAACATCTCAAAGTGAAATAACCAAGCACGGTAGTGAAAGATTGAAACTTCAAATCGTCAAACAATTAGCTAACCATTTGAAAATCACTAAAATCTAATATTTTCGGACCCGAGTCGATCTAGTTAACATGTTAATCCGGTTCCCGTCACAAAAGCGAGTCATATTTACTCAGGTTTTATATTTTCAAAACCTGGCCAGAGTGACCGAGTCAACACGGTTCTCGAGATTTAGCCAGGTTTCGATTTTTCGATTTTTTTAATATGTAAATTTTACGTAAACAAAATTTTATTTTTAAATGTTCTATTGGTTGGTAAATAGTTTATATATCCAAAATACGAAAGTTTTCATGGTATTTATATATAATATTTTTTAATTATAAAAAAAATATGGGTTAATCTGGATCGACTCGAACTCGATGACTGAATTGATCGATTTAAAAACCGATTTTCAAAACAATTCTAATATCAAACAAATGATCACTTTTTAATATGTTCCTATGAATTGTTGCCTTTAGGCTTTAGCTTGTATTTTGAAAGAGTGAATCGTATTATAAGCGTTTAAAAAATTAAGTTACCTTGCAAAAGATAGCATGACATTACATTTTGTAATAGTTTTTTCAAACATCAAGGTACGTCTTCGTTCATAATCTTGGCGAATCGTTGTTAACTTCCAGGTTAATGTCATTTTAGACACTTTAAATGTTATTTTAGACCAAATTTTCAAGCTGTTTGTTTTTTCAGATATTTTTAGTCTAAATCTGAATGTCATGTCTAAATATTAAAAGTTGGTAAAAAAGTCTGAATATAAATCAAATAACATTGTTTGTTTTTTTTTAAACATCTGATTATTAGTTGTTTTGTGGTAATCAATATATGCTTGGCATAACTTTTTGATTTTCATATACATACATGAACACGTACAAATGTGTACATTCACAAAAAAATGGCATTATCAATTTCTTTTGGGGTAAATTGATAAAAAATGAAAAATATATTACATCCTTATTTTCTAGAGTTAAGTACATTTTTGGTCCTTATAGTTTGTCGGGTATAACGGTTTTGTTCCAAAGGTTTAAAAAGTAACGGATTTAGTCCTATTTGATCGACCCGTAACACATTTAGTCCCAAACGTTTGTTTGACTAGAAATGACTGTTAAAGATGAGGGCAAATCAGTCTTTTTATTCGCACCTACTTAAATTGATATATATACTACTTTTTTCCATCATTTTATTACCTTCAAAACTTATTCTTTAATAATACTATTACTACTATATCAACATTATTTTTTCTTCTTATAACGCAACAAAAACATACTGTACTTTTACACCTAAAAAAGCTATGTATTCACCTCCCATTTTTTTTTCTCTACGAAAAGTCCAAAACTGAGCATATATTTTCATAGATAAACTCACCTCACCACTTTCTACGCATCAAACACGTCATTTGAACTTACCAGTTTTTTGGGCTTATGAGCTTCTACACAAATGGATGTATAGATTGAGTGTACTAGAATTGTTTTTCTCATTTTGGATCTTTTATTATTGCATCAAAGATGTGACGTCAGATCTGTGTATATTTTTTTTGATGTGGTAATGCATGTGACTTCTTTTAGTGGTGATTTTGATAATGAAGGGTTGTGTGTTTGGTGGTAGGTTTAATAATTTTTTTTAGAAAAGCACCCCATCTATTACACAGTAGATCTGATGGTTGTTGAAGGGTTTTACGGCGGTGACAAGAGGGAGGCGTGGTAGCGAGTGAGATCTAGCAGTGGCAGTAGGGAAAGGGGTTGGGAGTGGTGAGGGTTTCGTGATGTGGCAGTAGGAGTAGTGAGAGGGTTGTGGTGGTTGGAGTATCGTGGGGTATTTGGTGCCGGGTCTTGAAGATGAAAGTGGGAGATTTGGGGAATTTGCCTTTCTTGGTGGTTCTATGGTGTTTGTAGCTTAATATTACCAATAATTGAGTTTGAATGTATTTGTTATGTATTAGTTATGTATAAGTAGTTTATGTTATATAATATTTAAAAGAAATGAGGTTGAATTTTTTTATATAGTTTCTTATTAATAACAATAAAAATAATAATAATAATAATAATATTTATTTTAATTATAATAAAAATGGAGGGTATTTTAGTCATTGCAGATTATTATCCGTGGGTATTTTAGTCAATTCATGTAAATTTAACAGTCAAAAGTTAGTCAACTAACGTTTGGGACTAAAAGTGTTACGAGTCAAGCGAAATAGGACTTGACCAGTTACGTTTTAAACCTTTAGACCAGAACCGTTATACCCGGCAAACTATAAGGACCAAATATGTACTTAAATCTATTTTCTATCTATAACATTAAAACATACTTTAAAAAACAACGAGATCTCAGGAAGAGCATCCAACAATAAATAACTCTTCACACAAAAATAAGTTTTTAAATCTTCAAATTAACGATGAATCAAAATTAAGGATTCAAGATTCGAAAAATCAATTATAGAACCATTAGAAGTTGTGTAAGAACATTGATTTGAAGATTCAGAAAATCAATTTTGGAGCACCAATCGAGATAGAGGAGCAGATAACTTGATAGTAGCAGCGAATCAAGATGTGAAAGTTGCTAGTTAATTTTTGATTTTCTGTTGTATAGTGTTTCAGATGCTAATCAGAAGTAATTCAACTTCTAACTGAAAAGGAGGTTATTCAGACATATTTAGCCTTTTAACTCTGAATTAAACAAACAACTAAGATAAAAGAAAGTTTGACCGATTCAGACATCAGAGGTTATTCAGACTTGTTTTTGGATAACAAACAACACCAAAAACAAAGTGAGCATTGTCGTCTATTCAAATGTTAACTCACTTTTTAATTTCTTTTTTATTTCTTAGTCTTCAGTGCAAAAATCTATGTCTATTTCAAATGTTGAATCACTTTTTAGTTTTCTTTTTGTCTTTGATGCTAAAATTTATGTCTTTCAAATGTTGACTCACTTTTTAATGTCTTTTTCATTTCTCGGTCTTCAATGCAAATTATCAATGTAAAAAGTAAAATTGATACTCACTCTATCTTAAAGTATTAGTCCCCGACAAAATAATATAGTATTTTTTTAGAAAAAATAACTATTACTTAATTCTCTCTTTTATTTTTTTTGTAAAATAAACTCTTACCCTTATGCAATTAATTAAAACTTTTTCTATACTTTGTAACTTTTAATACCACTAGGTCTAATATGATAAAAATTTTACATTACTTACATTTATATTTGAAAGAAGATTATCATTTTGAGACGTCCCAAAGTAGTCACTATCAGCACAATTCATACTTTCAACCTCTTTATTTTAAAAAGGCAAAATTTTAAGTTTTCATGTGAAATGATTTCCGATGTGAGAAAGACGCAACTAATCTGGCTCATGGCTAAAGCATCCTTAGTTTGTTAACAACAAAACAATTTAAAAATATAATAAAACCTTAATATGTAAGAAAAGAGATCCAAGCCTTTACGCTACCCGTAACGCGGGCGATTTGATTCGGTCCTCACTCGGTCGCGACCGAGTCGTCTCATTGTGGCGATTCCTCGGTCGACCTAAATCGGTCTTACTCAATTTGTAGCGTGATCTAGCAATTTATTGTTTGGGCGCAAATGGTTGGTCGGTTAGGTGAATCCTAAGAAACTAAAATTTTGGATCATTTTTAGATTACTTAAATTATAAATTAGTAAAGCTTTTAGCATCATACGTCACCAAAATACTTGTTTTATTAACCCTTATACAATAGTAAATTCGAATTAGAAGAGTAAATAGATTTTCATAGAGATACACTAGTGACAATGACATGACAGAGTTAGCTAGCTTGTTGTGTCATCGTTGTTTGCACATGCATATTGGAAAAATATTTGGTTTATAATGTTGTACGGAGTAGTACGCAAGTAAGTTTATTTTACAAAAGTACAATAATTCGCCAATGCAAAAACCTTTATGGGAATCTTTTCAAAATTGCTTTTGTGTTGTCGTCTGTTGTAATGACCTTTCTCCTAAAGTAATTGTATGTGCTTGTCTCCTAAAGTGTATGCATTATTCAAAATATAATGTCCCAGGAGATTTCAAATATATCTCTAACTAAAATTGAATCTGTTTTCTTAAAGAACATATATAAAACTTAATTAAAACACTTAAAAAAACATTGAAACAAAATTAAACCACCAGCATGAAACAATAATTCTTTTTTTTTTCTTAATGGTAAATTTATTAAGAAAAGAGCCACAAAGGCAGAGTACAAACTATAGCTTAAACAAAAGATTAAATGGGACACACCCCCATTTAACCAAGCTATAGCACACAACATTAGCATGTAAAGATAATACCATACTCAAATGTATCAAAATACTCATACAAACTGATAATGGACATGGACAAACCCCATTCTCATATCAAACTAAAATACAAGCCATTAAAACAATCTAAATAGCCTGTATACTCCATACCAAAAACTACTTGATCCCATTTGATAAGGATCAAGTTCTGCATCTCCATGGCACATCAGAACAAAACCAGTACTAAAGCTGTGACAAGAGAACCACTTCAGAATACATGCCTGCCTTAGTTCAACCCAAAAGGAAGCAACCAAGACAGGCAATCCATCCCCCATGGTAAAATCCTATCCCCAAGCTAATACCAGTCAACAAGCAAAGAGAAACCTGCTTATAACGCCATCAGAACATAAATGCAGAAAAAGAAAAGGTGCCATAGTAGCACATCCAGCTTATTGCCTCCTCAAAACCCCCAATTATGTAAAACCCAGTAGGAAACCATAAGAGGGGGAAAGAGTACAACTAAGCTAGAATCCTTTTCATGATGCAATAATCAAATATCTATCAGCACAACATTAAACAGATACAGATTATTATACAAGATAAGGGAGGACAAGCATCACAAAATAACCAGGTTTGGCAACTAAAAATTGTACACAAAGTTAGAGCAAGACTAACATATGTATCCACTATTAGCACATCAAACCTTCCCGAAAATCCAATCCAAAAACAGTCCTCCCCGCAAATCCCCAGCCAAACTGAGAGATAACAACCTGCACATCCAGAAACATGCATAATAACCAAACATAATCATCCAGCCATCCATATCAAATCAGCTCCATATTCCTGTAAAACGAGCAAACTCTCCTATTCCCATTCCCTGCTAAGGTCATAAACAGGGCAAGCGTGAACCCATGTCCTATTACAATCCCAAAGGCCAGTCCCACCAAAGGACCAGCACACCCACCATCCCATCACAAAAAAACTATTCGTCATAAGGATTATTCTTGCAAGGGTCAAACTCAACTCTCTTACCTGAATTTCTATCCTCACATACCTTGATATTCCATATTTCAGCAATTCTCCGAACATTGGCAGAAGGTTTAACAGCTAGACTAAGAAGCTTAAGTCTAATAGTGCTAATAATAACCTTAACCAAAACAGAAATATCTCTAGGATTACAACCCATACGTCTATTGTTCCTTTCTTGCCATAAAAAGTAAATACAAGCTCCAAAGAGAAGTCTTTGAACAACACTAACAATACTATTCCTAGCAGGAAAACTAACAAAACCAGAAACAGCACTAGGCCATATATGACTTACATTATCCATTAGCGCCATAACCTTGAGTCTTTCCCACAGCCTCCTAGAAAACGCACAAGTAAAAAACAAGTGACTGTGAGACTCATTAGGGTCACCGCATAGAAAGCACGAACTATCCCTAGCATTAAACCATTTCTTAAGCCTATCACCCGTTTTAAGTCTTTCCTTAATTGCAAGCCAAGTAATAAAAGCATGTCTAGGTATACATTGAGTATACCAAACATGTTTATACCATATAACTTTTGTGTACTCAGGATTCAAGGCCTTCCAAACCTCAGTCGGACAAAACCTTTTTTCAACCTTCCCCTTATCCAACCAAACAGTAAGGTCCTTTTTCTCTTAAATAAGCTTAGGAACAGCAATATTCAGAACCCCCCATATCGACTCTCCCAATTACTAGGCCATAACCATTTTCCATTATCAATAAGGTTAACAACCTTATCATTAACAGAAAATCCAGCCAACTCAATCATCCTATGGGTGATAAGCTTACTTAAAGGACCCCTATCATGCCATTTATCAAACCAGATATTACAATCCCTACCATTTCCAATTTTAATGAACACAAAATCTCTAATCATATCTCTAAGGGCCAAAATATGTCTCCAACTCCAAGACATACTACGTTTAGATTCAATACTCCAAATATTTTGCCCCTTTAATTTATGAATTTTAGCCCATTTGACCCAAATTGAGTCCTTATCACACAAAATATGCCAAAGGTGCTTAGTCATTAAGGCATTGTTCCAATAATGCATAGATTTAAGACCTAGACCCCCTTGACTCTTTGGCACACAAACGTCACTCCACTTAACACTCACCAAAGCACCAATTTTACTTTTGTTTCCCCACAGAAAATTGCTAAGAAGAGTGTCAATGTCATCACAAACCGCTAAAGGTAAGATAAAAAGAGAACCCCAATACACTTGCATAGAAGAAAGAACATACGTGATTAATTGGAGTCTACCAGCAAAAGATAAAACTCTATTCTTCCAGCTATTTATTTTATTCTGCAAGACTTCTAATAAGAAACTACAATCCTTCTTTGTTATCCTTTTAGAGACAAGGGGAACCCCAAGATATCTAATCGGTAACACACCTTCAACAAAAGGCATTACCAACTTTATTTCATCCTTAACTAACTCAGGGGTGTTACATGAAACAATAATTCTATAATACCCTAAATACAACAACAGAATCACAGTATGTTTTAAACATCAGTTTTGATGAATGAGTACCCAAAATCGATGCAGATCAAATGTTCATTTAACAAAATTGTTCTTTACATATATTAACATACATCTTTTACATATCTTTTTTGATTATTTTCTACTCAAACCATTCACATTCCATTAATTTAAAACCAAAACCACCATCACTTTTAGATCCAAAGCCACCATAAACGACTAAATACAATGATTAGCCGATAAGATCCGACAATTAACGATCAAATACAGTCATGAAAAAGCTTGATACAAACAACGATTCCAGGTCCACTACCAGGAACACCCGGTTACCTTTCTCTATCCCTTGCCGGATCCCAGATCAAACTCCTCTAAATGTGGTGGTCGGATGGTGTAGTGCTTCTTTAATGCTGATAAAAAGAGAAATAAAGTATCTCTTTCACACACATTTACACATACTTAATAAAATAATAAGGAAAGATGATAAGTGATACGGAATGCTCAAGTCGAACATGTAGCGGCCCTAATTTAGTAACTGCCATGCATGCACACTTTTAGTAACTGCCTACATGTTCTCATGTTTACATTACGTGTTGCTTAATTTTAGGAATAAGAGTATCTTTGTTTGCCTATAATTATGTATGTACTTGTTAAAGGATAGATGGAATGAAAAGAAAAGTGTTCTAGTTTCTCTCTAGTTTGTTTGGAGTCTTGCCTGCTCTAAGGGCCATATCCGTCTGCTTCTCGTATCTACTTCTTGGGAGATTGACCATCTATAATCGGTCTTTAACAATGGTGCTTTCATCGGCTTACTCGATACCTCCAACATCTAAACCACCCACAAACATCCAAGATCAGTTATCCATCCTAAGCGCAAAATTTGATGCCCTCGTCAATATTCTTCAAGCCCACTACGGAACCATATTTCGGAATTGTCAATCCACAGTCCCTAAAACTGACCCTCATGATTCCACCTCCGATACCAACACCGACACCACCGAGACCAGCACAACATTCATCATCGAAACCATCTCGGACGACCACACCACCATAAACATGACTACCAAAAATCATGTTCACTAGTCCCTAACATCGACACAAAGTTCACCATCCAAAGTACTCCCCATTCACTTTCCAATGCTGCTCAAAAATTGTCAAAAACCCAAACAAAGAATTTAAGCATTCATTCGGCAGTTCAACAAACATGCGAGCATGACATGCGCACCAAAGACATGTTAGCCATCTTCGGTTGCGAAAAATCCATTTTTCTGGCTCACCCATGTCATCCACCAAAGTATGTTTTTCTTCAACGCGAACCGAAACCACCTTGGTAACCATATGACACAAGAGATAACACTACGAGTCTTGCCTCCAACACTACTGTAACCGTACGCGTACTCGACATGCTTACTAACCCATCAAGGAAAACATATGCAATGCAGTTACATCACTGTTCACCCAAAGGAATCCAAATTATTCCTAGCCAAGGACTCTATTTTCAGTAGCAGGAAACATTTCATCTCAGTCGCCATTGCCCACCCAAGTATGTTTTTCTCCAAAGAGAACCGGAACCACCTTGGAAGCCATATGACCTGAGGTGCAGAGCCATGAGCCTTGAGGACAAGGCTCGTTTTCAGGCGTGGGGTATTGATACGGAATGCTCAAGTCGAACATGTAGCGACCCTAATTTAGTAACTGCCATGCATGCACACTTTTAGTAACTGCCTACATGTTCTCATGTTTATATTACATGTTGCTTAATTTTAGGAATAACAGTATCTTTGTTTGCCTATTTATATGTACGTACTTGTTAAAGGAAAGATGGAATAAAAAGAAAAGTGTTCTAGTTTCTCTCTAGTTTCTTTGGAGTCTTGCCCGCTCTAAGGGCCCTATCCGTCTGCTTCTCGTATCTACTTCTTGGGAGATTGACCATCTATAATCAGTTTTTATCAAAAAGTTTTACTCAGGATTATTTTTTGTTATATGTGTGTGAGAGAGGGTGGATATGTCTGAAAATATGAAAGACAATTTTTTGTTTTGAAGGGGGTGGTTATTGGTACCCCCCTAATGGATTCCAATACCGCCCCTAACTTTTTGATTTTTTTGATTTTTTTATTTGTTTTTTAATTTTTATAATTTTGTTTTTGTTATAAAACTGTGAAACGGAAAATACATAATGAAAAATATAAAGTTTAACATGTCAAAAACAGTAAACTGTAAAAAAATACAAAACAGAAACTGACAGAAAATTGTGTTGTACTATAACAGGGGGACAAAAGGGGGGTATTGGAAGTATTTTTATACTTTTGGGAGGGTAAGGGGGTATTGATAACCAATGTAGCACCGAAACGGGAACGGTACGGGGATATGGGAACGATACGGGAACGGAAACGATAAAAATAAAAAAAAAAGATATGGGAAGGGCATGGATACGACAATCTTACATTATATATAAGAGGAGGGGTATGCCACATCATATCCACGTCATCACCTTCCCATAATTTTTATTAATTTTTTTATTATTTTTATGACTTTCCGATTTTTCGAATTTTATTTTGGAAATTTTTTTTTGACTATTCGATTGTTTGTATTTTTTTTTAAATTTGTATATTATTTTTGCTAAAAGTAACTATACTAAAATATTTAACCCTTGCAAGAATCGAACTTATGACCAATACAATCTTATGACATTAAGACACATGTGCTTAACCACTAGGCCAACTAAACTTTTTGTCAAGATATTATAACTTAACATATATAAACTCATAAAAACATAATGTCCTCTCCTACACTCATTCAATTCATTCCTGCGTCTTATTATAATTCTTATAATATCCACAAACAACAACCCAATATACAATTCTATCGCCAGCTAATATACGGTACGATTTTATCTTCGCTCCCCGTTCACGATTTTGACAAAACCTTGATATCCACGACTCCTTTTTCTATTGTAAACCCTAACAATAATATTTAGTTATAACCATCGTTGTGATCGAACTAATCAAAATACCAGCAAAAAAATACACACACATAAACCTCATACGAAATCAATCAAAAGGAGGTTTCAGTGTTAAAAAATCGTACGCACAAACGAACTTGAAGACCTTCATCTACTTAAATTCCCAGTTTCCCACTATGATTTAAAGTATAGTTATTATTAACATCTTATGAGGTAATTTTGACAATAATTTTTGTGTTTATGAATCCGATTATGTTCACTTATCAGTTTTAAGGTATGATGAATCAAAAATTAGTTTAATATGATTTTATTGATTTTATTGTATTCTCTGTAGCAATTGAAAATAAGATAAGGGGGAGACAAAGCCATGTATAGCCGAGTGAAGTTAGTATACACTAAGTCACTAATGAGAGTTTATTTGTTGATTTTAGTATAGTTATACTGTTTGCCTTACTATATTAATAATCACATGTTATGAACCTTACTAGCCGATTTTTTTAATCATTTTACTATGATCTTATACCCTCCTTAATTTGTGTTCTACAGGTTGGTTTCCTTGTGAAAGGACCAAATTATTTACTTTACAACACCTGTATAGAGGAACCTTACGAGTCACTACCGGGAGAACCGAAACTCCTTTATTGCCAGACCGTGTTTCCCATCAGTTCGTAGTCTATGCTCATTTTAATCACATAATATTTGATAACCTACCTCCTTGATCGTGTTTCATTACGGGGATGCATATATTATTATTAAAGAGATATAACTGGTGGTTTTAGGAAACATTTTGAGGAGCTTGGTGGGCAACCCGGTTAGTATGGGGTTAGTCATGCATAAATATATGAGTCTCTGTAGATATGGACCTTTTGGAAAATGAAAGCGTTTTACAACAAAATCCAGAGTATAAGAAGTAGGAACTAAATGCTGCACTTATGGTATGGTCTGTTTTTTAAAAAATTGTATATTTTCTACAAATTATGCATTCTGGATTTACAATTAAAGGTGACACTTTTTTTGTTAGGCAATTAGAAAGACCCTTAAACTGGAAGCAACTGGCCCATTCAACGCGTCCGTATATCCTGTTGCTCTTGAAATTCCTGTAACTTTTTTGTTAGTGTCTTTTATCTTTTGAAGAATATTTTTATGTGATTTTGTTGGGGTTACAGGAAGTTTTCAGTAACCCCTATCTATTATCAAATGCAAGTGCTTATTTTGTCTTGAAATTTTAATCATGCCAGGAAAATGTTATTAGGTAGGAATGAGCCAAAGGTTATTAAAAATATTTTACATATAATTTTCATGTTGTAGTGGCTCATATATTATGTTGCATTGAGATTTAGGGTTTCCTCTTTTGACGTTTGTTAATCCTTTTCTATGCATAAAAGGAGAATCAAACAACAAACGAGACCAAGTTTATGGTTTTGGACGAAGAAGAGGAAAAGGATGATGGTGATTATCAGGAAGATGTAGTTCCTTTTGATTCTGTTTGTGCATTCTATTACCATAGCGGCGACGTTCTGCGGTAAGTTTATAATTCTGTTATATCTTTTTTTTGGGTAGATAAATATTAAATTATGTCACTGAATTGGTAGTTCGGATGAGTGACCTTCCACAATAAGGAAATTTTTTGCATTTGATTAATTATCTCGCTGCTGAGGTTTCCGCCCCTAAGTTTGATGCAAATGACCAGAAAAGCTACGAGGTCGTTCACAAGATTATTAAATGTACGTTCTGGATTCTTAAACGAAATCACAAAGATAATTGAATTATATGTTTATTTTTATTTTTGCATTGTTTATGTCTTAGTCCTCTGCCCTCACTCGACCTAGGAAAACAACACAATAGTCAACTTTGTGCTGAATACATCTGCTTACTATCATACTGACCATAACCCGGCTGTGCTGTGTTGCGCTTGTGGGTGAGGCTGACTTACATAACCACCACTTTGATGAATAGATTGGTCATAACCGGGCATAGCCTTGGACTAGGGAACCTTGGTAACCATAACCTGCATTATTTGTATCAGCAACAGCTTGACTGATCATAGTTCAGTTTTTGACTCTCTTTGGCAACTTCTCGTCATTGTTTTCGATCTCCCACTTTATATAGTTTAGCTAACTGTTCACAGAAAAGAAAATTGCAAGATAGAGTTCGTTCTACCCGTTTTCATAGTTCTTTAATAAACTTAATACGTACGCATTCTGTAACATTGCAATTTAGGGAAATTCTCCCGTAGAATCATTAATTCTTAGAACAAAGTATATAAGCGAACAAGTATGCCTTATTTGTATAAAAAGAGGCGTATTGACAGGAACACTTCGACCTCGGGTGAACTTTGGCACCAACTATTGTCCATCCCACAAGGAATAGTTTCGGGACAACTCTCCTGACCCGGTCAACTAAAATAGGCAAGAACCGAAGGTTCCCCCTGACAACGATCGCATTTTTCATAATGACACTACAGTATTTTTTTCTTGTGTATAATCGCATGCTCAACCACTAGATAGTCATCATAGTCACCATGATTAATATTTTGGTATCGAGAAACATTTGTGTGTGCAAAAGTCACTAAAAATTTACATTTGAACGTAAAGATGTTCCAGATGTGCATGTTTTTCATATCACTGACGGAGCTACCTTAGAGGTAGGTTGGCCTAGGCCCACCCAAACCATTTGCATATAAGTAGGAGTAATACGAGAGTATTTTGTTACAAGTTATATCATACAGAGTATTTAATAATGTATGAATGGATTTGACCTACCTAATTGGTGGTATCATGAAAGTATTAGTGGCAATATCAATGTTTTTAAGCCCGGTCGACCCGGTCGGGTCAACCGGTTGACCCGGTTCTGGTTGAAATGAATCGGGTTTCACATTTTTGAAACCCGGCTAGACCCGCCGGGTTTGGGGTGACCCAGGTCCACTCGGTTCTCGAGACCCGACCAGGTTCCGTTTTTTCGGGGTTTTTTTTAAATATATAAATTTTACGTATTTGAGATGAAATTTTATTTTTACATATTATATTGATTTGTAAACAATTTATATCTTCAATATACGGAAGTTTTTATGGTTTTTATATATAATTTTTGCTAATTCTTAAAAATATGAAAAAAACTATTTTGTAGAAACCCGGGTTGACCCGGACCCGATGACTCGACCGGGTTGATTCAAAAACCGAATTTCAAAACATTTGGCAATATTATAACACTAGACGATTACCCGCGCATAGCAGCGGAATTACCTAAAGACATGTAATTAATGATATGCTAATTGATTCGATGGTCGAACGCGTGACCCAATAATTGCCTAGCGATAGATAGTTAATGATTTATTAATTGACCCGATGGTCGAATTGGTAACCCGGTGACTCGTCCGGGTTGAACCGGTAGGCGAGCCTGTTCCCATAGACTCGATCGGGTTGACTCGGTGGTCGAACCCGTGTCCCGGTGGTTGAACCCGTGACCCGGTGACTCGATAGGATTGACCCGGTGGTCGAAACCGGTGACCCGGTGGCTCGACAATTGACCCAGTTGTCGAACCCGTGACCCGGTGACTCGATCGGGTTAACCCGATGGTCGAACCCGTGACTCGAAAAGATTGGCTCGATGGCCGAACCCGTTACCCGGTGACTCAATCGGCTTGGTCCGATGGTCGATCCGTGACCTGATGACTGAACCGGGTTGACCCGTTGGTGGAACCCGTGACCAAGTTACTCGACCGAATTAATCCGGTCGTGGAACCCGTGACCCGGTAACTTATGCAATTGTTTATGGTTTAATTTTTCAACATTTCTTATTTTATCTAACTTCAACAATTTCATAATTAATATCCAACTTCTATGCATTAAATTTTTCAACAATTCCATAATTAAGTCATTATTCAACATTCAAGGTTTTGGGGTTTTTCCTTTATAAGTAGTAGAGATAGAGATTACACTTTCGACAATTATGAGTGGCAACTTGTAACTATTATAAGTAGTTGATAATAAGAAATCGATAGTGCTAGGCACTGCTTCATATGGCTTCTAACTATACAAGATATATTGATGTGCATGTCGAAAAGGGAATCCTAATAATGCTTAAAACCGTAGGAAAATTAAGACACTTAACTATCGTAGAACATGGGCAGGTTATTTGTTTGGTTGACATAGAAAAATGTTTATATTATTATATGATGCCATTGCACGTATGGATTGGGTACCTGGTAAAGGAAAGCCATAACATCCGTGGTCGAGGGTGTTGAGAAGCATTAGGGGTCAACTATTTCAGGTTTTGCTTGAATTCTTGCTGAATCTTTTTATTTTGGTTTTCACTTCAATAATTTTGAAGGTTCAACTATATGGTTACAATCAAACGGGTATAAAACATTTGTTGAATCACTTTGTGAGTGACCAAGGACTCCTACCACCCTCAGGATGATGCTCCTACGCAAAACGAAGGTATGTTAGATATTCTAGAAGTTGGTTTATTGTGCTTGCTAACTGAGGTCAATAAGTAACTAAGTTCTATTGGACTTAATCATCATATTTGTGGGTTAGCACTAAATCAAATGATGCTGTCATTTCTAAATAAATCTCAAACAGATCTTTCAGCTGTCTCGAATACTTGGTTTTCGAAGTATGTATTACGAAAACCTTTACATGTCCTTATGACTAAAAGCGTTTGTGTAGTCTACGGAGAAAACATTGCTGCAAAACAAAAAGATTGGTTACAGCAATGCCCAATCATTATTTATGTTGCAGGTAGGTTCGCTTTTGGAAAATTATATGAAAAGATTGGTTTTGACTCAGATATAAATCCAAAATTTCGCAACCCTTCGAAAAAATATTTCTGAGATTTTTGGGTAATCAGCAACTTACTCGAAGTTAGTTCATAGTCAGCATTCTTTCAACCTACCCTTAATCACAGTCCGTTTAAAAGATCAATGTGGACTATCTGTACGTCTCAATTTTCAGAACAATTAGACCCGGAACGAACCTTGGTTTATCTTTTAAATCAATTGGATTTTTCAGAAAACCATAATCCAAACACCCCATATACTGCATATATTAGTCATTGTGTGTTTTCTAATGATATAATCATAGAATCATATGTATATGAGATTTATCTTACAAATAATGAATGATATATGGGACTTTGCAGGATCAGAAGTTGAACATGCGTCATCAGGCTCGGGTTGCGCAGATGCATAAGCGTGTGAGTTCACTGCCCTCATCAAGTATGAAGGGGTTTTGTATATTCACCATTAACGTATTTAAACAACCATTCAAATACTGCGTAATGATACTTCTTCAACTCATGGTACTAAAACTAATAAAGATGATTTAAATTTTGCTTCTAATAAGAATTGTTCATTATTGTTCCTTTTTGTTGCACTGCATTACCCAATCCAGCTACCACGTTTTAGACATGTTTTACATAAGCCTGTAGCACACCACATTTTCAGAAATTCAATATATTATGAATATTCAATGTTTTATATTAGGCTATAACAAACAGACTCAACCCGATCTTTTTTAGTAAATACAAAAATTATCCGTTGATATTTGCCCACGTTAGCCTGTAACAACAAAACACAACCTGACATGTGTGTACTGCTCATTTAAAATTCTTATAGTATATTATAAAAGGGTTTATTGGGGTTTATTATTTCAAGTATCGATAAATATTAAAACTAACTAATGATACACCTCAAGTCATTGAGCAAACCTGAAATTACTATTTATTCCTTTTGTTGCAGCTGCTTTCTGAAAGTGTGTAAATGACACAGTCTCACAATTATCTACTTTCCAAGAAACAAACGCTAGATAAAGAAATTCATCATGTGAACGCTGCAGTCGAATCACTATTGAAGAAGGTATGCGCTTGATTGTAATATCATATCTTCACCTCTTACTATGTATAAGCAATATTTAATTGACATCAATGTTTCAGTTTCTCCAAGAAAACTTTATTGTTATTTATCTATTATGATGGGAATATGGATGTTTGGGGATGTTCAACCTGAAGTTATGCAGCACAAATTTATAGTATAATATATGCACCCTTTATATGGTAAAACATACATGGAATTTGGATTTGTTGATACTAAAACCGTACTTTTTTTATTTTTCGTTGAGGATGAAACAACAGGGAGCCATATAGTCAAGTCAATTAATCCGAACCATGTAGAGCCAAGGAGACAAGTTTAAAAAGGAATGCAGATGACCAACAAGTCTAAATTATATATATTAGCGTTTTGCGTTTTGTGTTTATCTTATATGGAATCCTAACACTCTTTATGTTGCAATTACAAGGTTCGCAAGGAAAAATCTATCTGTCACAAACTAAACATGCATGTTGAAAAGAAAATGTAGGAAGTGTTTGGATTTGAGCCCTATGACAGAAGTGAGTGCCAATGCGTTGAAACCTAAGGTCTAGATATTTACTTTTTTTTAATATCTTTTATTTTTTTTGGAATATATGAAATTTAGTTGATGTTGCGTATTATTTAGGTGCTTGAATGGGAATTGTAACATGATGGTTGCGTAATGAAGCTTCGTCAAAAATTTGTTTGCGCTGAAGGTTGGCGAAGTCAAGGATAGTTGTGTGGAGTTGGGGTATGGTTCAAAATGAAGGAACATTGTTCTTATTTTAGGTGCGGGGAGGGACCCTCAAGTGTGAGGGGAACCAAATGTATCCAACTGGTGGTGCGTTTAATCGTCCTCAAGGCGCACAGATACCACCAATTCCATAAAACTTCGTAATGTACAATACTTGAAGCAATGCAACATAAAAGAGTAAATAAACAAAACTTCATAAAGTACAATACTCGAGGCAATGCAACACAAAAGAAATCACAGTAGCACAAGACTCTGTAAATTAAATAAGCCTACGTTATTTGGTGCCCCAAATTATTTGAATTTTATTTTTCTCATGCTTTACAAAGATAGAAAAATTATGATCGTTTGAATTTTTCGATCAAACTTAATATACAATACCAAAAAAAAGTCTTAGCTACAAAATTAAATAAGACATGTGTTTTATAATGTTATATACTAAAAGAATAAAAGAATATAGCCATAATATTCTAAATTACAAAAGTCTATAATAACAATAATTAGCCAAATAAAAAAAAAGCAAACGATAATCACAAGTCATACCCGCCCATCGGGCGGGTTTTGCAACTAGTATATATATATATATATATATATATATATATATATATATATATATATATATATATATATATATATATATATATATATATATATTAAAAGTTACAACACGTGAGATATTGGACTTTCAATAAAATGAACCTCGTTTTCTCAAATTTTCGTTTTAAATTATTCTATATAATATTTTATTTTCAACCACATAAAATGTTTGAGCAATGTATATAAGATTGGGGTTAATCTTGTCAAGTATTAAAAGTTAAAAAGGTTACAAACTATAAAGTTTCATTCTGAGCCCACAAACAAACACATTTCAGCCTCTTGGTCGTCTTCTCCATCAAAAAAACATATATCCGCCATTACTAAAAATCCTAAAAGGCAAGATACGGGCAAATGATACGGGCTTAAGAAGCCGAAACGATCCAGATTCGGTCAACAAACGATCCCATGATTCGGGAATCGGTCTAAGATACCCCCCCCCCCCCCCCCCCCCCCCCCCCCCCGCCGATTCGCCGGCGCTCCCGCTCCCCAGCCGCTCCCACACGGGTACGTCACCTTTACAGGCGATTCCGTGCATCATAGTTGATAACATGACCCGTTCTGAATTCACCTTCGTACATAAAAGTTTCGTACTTTTAAGTTATTGGTAGTGTGAAAGGGTGTTTGGATCCTATAGTGGGGATGTCTTAACCCATCAACATAATACTCCCTTTTTGGAAGTGACATTAAACATATGAATCATACTCCCTTTTTCTTCCATGATATGCTTAGATACTGACAAGTAGCTTTGCTATGTTTTTTCACTACACAAGCAAAGTTAATGTTTTTTTTCACTACACACGCAAAGTTAATAATACAGAAGTACAAACTAACCCTTGTAGATTCAATAACTTCATTTATCATTCATATGTTTAGGTTCCACCACTTAAAACACATATGAATATTACAACAAATAAGAAAGCTAAATACCTACCACCCTAATAACATTACTTAAACCCTAGATTACCACCTTACCCTAAGAACAACATGAGAATAAAGCTAAAATAAACTTAAGAAACTTCCTTAACACCATGGAAACCTCAAACCTATCATCATAGAGGATGGTTGGTTCAACTTGATACACATGAACGCCGAAAGACAAAGGAACGAAAAGTTTAGCCAGCTTAGACGGGTACCAAAGCTAATCTAAAATCCATTATACAAATATCGCGAAGGACGTCGAACCCTATAATACTGAAACCTTCTAGTCCCCACTCTTTACCCCAAGTATTTTTCACTTCAACATAATTTAAGCTCTTGTCCACATTCGTGTTATCCATACCAACAATTAGCAGACAATGCGGCATCGGCTCATTCTGGAGTCTCTCTTGATAATCCTTGTCTGTTGGATGGTGAAAGGGTACACCACTGATAACAGCGTTTTTAGCTTCTCAAACTCTCCTAACTCACCCATTCGTAGGCTTGCCACTATCAGAAGCTTCTTACCTTGTACGCCAAAATTTTGAGCGAGTAAAGCCTCGAACTCTTCCGGCCTTTTATCTTTATGCATTGAATATTCAGCTATGTTGATTCTTTCTTTATGACGTTTGACAAAACGAGGTTCCCTATCATGCTTCGTAATCCTGGTCACAGCATCATCATCTATACTCTGAAGCCCTTTTTTTTTGGTTTATGAGTATATCTCGTGTTGTTTTGTCAAACTGTCTGCATCTTTTAGTGATCAGTGGTCCTGGTGAACACACCAGATTTCCACCGTATAGTATGCCATGACTTGTGCCAACGGCGTCTGCGACGGTGAAAGCGAAACAGGTGCTTTCCCCGCCCTGATTTTCCACGTGTGGAGTCTTGGAGCGGATGACAGGAACATCACTACCAGTACCAGCCATGGAAGCATTACGACTAGTACCACCTTCAGGGCCTGGTGAGAGGAACAGGAACACTAATGTCAGCTGCACTAGTCATGGGAGCATACCGGGGAGCCTACCACCTTCAGCCCTGGGAAGACCAGGAACACCACAACTAGCACTATCCTCAAAACCGGTGATGATAGAATCACACCACCAGGCATGGGAATAGATCTAGTAAAATCGTTTAAACAGAGGAATCTGGGTGTAAAAAATAAAACATGTAAAATCGTCTCTAAAAAACGTCCACTAGAAGGACCACAAAACGAACGAATCGAGCTTTGATTAACATTGTCAATCCAACCCAACAGGTGATTCAAGGATAGTCGTATGATGATGAATGAGATGATGGTAGATAGGAATGTAAATTTTGATGTGTTTTTAGTAAGTTAGAGGGTGCCTGATATATAGATGAAAAAAACTTTTACCCAACGGTTACTTGTGCTTGTTTGTGGATAATTGTGTTTGTTTTGAGATGATCTAGGCCTTACATTATGAAAGAATTGAATCCGTGTGACACAAAATGAATGGTGAGATCAACAATTCCAGTTTAGTACTACGTATTTGATAGTATTTGTTTATAAAAAAAACAGGAGTTTAGAGACTAGAAACAGGAGTGAGTTAATATAAGGTACAGTGGGTAGGTAGGTAGTTTGTTTTGAACTTAAGTTTCAGTTTGGGTGTGTAGCAATTATAGATCTCTGGTTTGGCGTTAAGTGTGATTGCTCAAAGAAAGATGTTTGGTGTGATTTTGATGGAAATGACCAAACCATGTGACCGAAACCGATAAAATCGAAACCGAATCAAAGTCATAAAAAACCGAATAGAAAAAACAGACCGAAACTAGAAACCAATGTTTCGGGTTTAACTTTTTCAAAAACCAAAACTTTTGGTTCGGTTTCGGTTTTTATCAATAGTGACATCACACTTTGAGTAGGTAGCTTTGCGAGTCCTCCTAATTAATCAGTCCTGGTTGCGTCCATATATCACCTCTGTTGCGGACTTGCGGTTAGACAAGCAAGCCCAAAGAGAGAATGTTATACTGTGAAAGATGCGAAAATCTATTAAAAGTTAGACAAGTATCAAAGGCTGCTTCTCATAACTTCTATTAGTGTAAAGACTCTAAGTGACGGGGATATGAGGATTGGGTAGATGAAATGATGACATAAAAGTTTAAACATCACTTGTGGAGCGCGTAGAACTGCTGTTGCCTCATCCAGGTCCCAATGGTACGGTGGGTGATACGGATGTCAAGTAGTTGAGACATCGCGCTAGTTCATAGCATTCTTGGGGAGCATAGGCTCATTCCAAGTACACAGTAGCACAACCCTCATGTTATGAGCTCTTTGAAAGGTATATTATGAGTTCTCCGCTCGAACAATCTTTTGCAAAAAAACGGAACCATTTGACTAAAGACCCACAAAAGGGAGAACCAACACCATATTACAAAAGCTTTCAAGGATGACGCATAAGTCGAACTAAAGCTTAGGCATCTATGTTCATTAACTATCAATCAAAACATAAATTAAGATAGCTAATATCACCCAATTCCTTCTAAGCATGTACTTGTTACCAGTGAGATATCAAGGGGGCATTGGGTTTAATGTAAAAAAACGCACGTCTGTCTGCATCATACACCTTTGTAGCAGATACAGTTCTAAACCTATTGAGGAAAGACTTGGACTAAGATTTATCACACCCTTCACAGTATCTTTATAAACTCGCATTGCTACTTGCCTGGATGGCTGACATAAAGCCAGCAGAAGACCACTCAAGGTGCACTGTTATAATCAAGTCTACCATTCCCCCCGCAACTCCTACTCATGTTTTAAGAGTAGCAGTCTTTTTACAAGACCACACCTTGTCATCACAGACATCTAGCAACATGATTATAAAAATTAAGAACCAACAAAGGTTTTATTGATGTAACAGAATTACCATACTTGTTTACTATAGTAAATTACATGGGTTGGTTTGTGTTAGCTAACACATATGGTTATCTTGACCTTTGACCTTAAAAGTCATATTTGCATTCCCTAACTCGGAAACAAGCTGTCGTCGTTACATCCGTCAAGTAAAGTCCCTCATGTACCTTTCACATGAAGGAACTAAAAACCATACCAAGGTAGATGATTTTGGACAAAAATTCTAAAACCAAAAGCCTAAGCAAAATCAAGTCTAGTCTAGGTTCAATTCTTTGGTTGTCTTCCAGATTGATTAATTTTACGAGATTGGTGTTCTTATGGGCCAATATCAAGTTCCATTAAGGAAATGGCGGGTTTCAATGGCGTCATTTACAATTAATGGGACATCTTGTATTTCAACATAGAATGATTGGTTTAAGAATGTACAATATCAGGCGATCAGCTATTGAGCAAGATCTTGTAAACTTGAAAATTATAAGCAACTAACTGATAAACTTACAACAACTAATCATCCTCGATCAGTACATGTGTGATTATCATCATTATCATCAATAGGCTACTATTATCCTTCGGGTCACAAATGTCGTCTGGTCTGTTGACATGATCACCCATCTTCAGAAGCTGAGCTAGCATCAGTCTCCTTTTCCGGACCATCAACTTGCACACACTCAGCAGCCAACTTTGTAGGCGAATTATTATTTATTGATTCAAGGCTTCTATATGATGGGGTCAAATCCCCTTTCTTCACGACATTGAAAACAATGCCATTATTGATCATCTCTGGCTGAAGAAGATCACCTTCAGAAACCGTAATACTTGTATGAGCTCTATGATTCGTACCCCTTTGTTCAAATGCTAAATCGAAGCTTCTATCCATAACACTCGAGTTCTGATGATATGGCATTGCCATGTTTGTTCCGGAACCGGTTGAGTTCTCTCGAGCCATGCAGTTCCAAGAAGGGATCCTTTTGGATGCATTGAACCGAAACGTGTTGGCTAAGCTGTGAGTAGCTGTAGCTGAAGCTGCTCTGTCTGCACTCCTTTTAAGTCTGCGCATGTGGTTGAGAATTGCAACACACTCATCAAGCACAAGCTCGATCCTGCAATTGGCTTTATTGGCTGAAAGCTTCTCCCATGTACATTTCCTGCCTTGGTTTGCAGCCTTTGAAGCTACAAGTGGGATGGATTCTGTATGATCTTTGAGTACTGTATCATAAAAGTAACATAATTCAGTCCACTGAAAACATCAAAGTTACATAATCTGAACATCAATATGCAATTGCATAGTTTAGCTTGAACCACAACATTTGCATATGAGAACTAAATATCAAACTGAATTTTGTTTTCGCTGGGACACTCGCTTCGTAGTAATGAAAAGTTTCATCTAATATTATCAAACACACACCTGAGCTAAGGTAGCAGGCATAACAATAGTCACATCGCCCTCCCAATCCAGTGCAAATAGCTTTGCAAGTCCCCCCAACGGGAAGCCAAGTTTCAAGACCTGGTTGCCATCGGTATTTCAACTCTGGATACTGTCATTAAAAAAAAAAAAAAAAAAGAGAAACACTGTCATTTTTGGCCAAAACCGACTGACTTCCGGTCATATAACTTCAGGATTTAACTGGGTCAACCGACGCGGACAACTCGATCAGGTCCTAAAACACTGATCTAAACAACACAAATCGACAAATCCATTAGACCACTATTCTATGTCAGTATGTATATACAGATATACCCAACAACAACAAACATGTTCATAGTTTATGTATCTTCCGATTTCGGCAATATGGTTCGAAATTGGAATGGGACCCGTCTCTTCCTCATCATACTCATCGCAGCACCGACGCGTCTTCACCCGATCGATCATATCTCCTTACAAAAGCACCCATCTTTAACGGAAAATTCACTATCATCAGATCTCAAATTCAAGTTCGAATGCTGTGGTGATATCAGATTTTGTTTTCATATATACATAGTAAGAAGTTGGTTTAGTTAATCAAATGTCATACGTGTTGATTGTTTCTATAAATAAATTTTACTATAGTACATACACATTCATTAATTTGCCAACCAAGCTTCATACTTCAAATATTAACAGTAAGGGTGTTGGTTACATGATGTTTTCAATATTAAGGAAAAAGAACCCATTTTTTTGACTAAACCTGATGGATATCAAAAAGTGCTAGACAATTGTGCAGAAGTTTAAAATCATGTTGACCAAAATTATAAAAGACAACGAAAATCCGTGATAAGTTCATGTTGTATTAATCTGTTCCTGATGATGAGTATATAACGCAGCTTGGGTCTTTTTTCTTTCATAAAGGGTATTTCCATGGGTTTGCCCCCAGCGGGGGGCGCACGACGGGCTCCTGTATAAGGAGCGAGGTATTGTAATGTAGCAGGGGCATCCGGATTCTTGTATTTTTGTCTGTCGTAAACTTAAGACTCAAGATATGATTCACACTTGGGAGGTGACTCGTTAGAGTCTGTGTGTTCGCTTTGTGGTACTCAACCCGAAGGATATATGGAATCGTATGAAACAGCTTGCTAGTCTTGATACTTACCCTCACGATATCTATTCTATAATCATCAGTTTGCTCCTATTGCTAGTCGAAGATCTATGCATAGTATTATTGTTAAGCTTGTCGTTGCTGCAACGACGTACTTTATTTGGTAAGAACGCAACGATCCTCCTTTTAAGAAAGCTAAGAGAACTTTGACACGGGTTTATCTGGTGTAGGCTTAAGAAGTCCAAAATAAAAAATACTGAAAAACAGAAAAAGTAAAGGTACAAACATGATTTTAAGGTTCTAAAGATTTCTTGGTAATATTAGTTCAAAAAATATCAATTTCTATGTTACCAACTTTATTTATTGGTAAATGTTATCAACATATAAAGTAATCTGATGTAGTCCAGCGGTTAGGATATCTGGTTTTCACTCAGACGACCCGGGTTCGATTCCCTGCATCGGAATTTGTTTTTATTAGAAATACTGTATACTAACTTGAGATATTTGTGTTTTTGTTACAAAGCTTTGACCGGGTAACATCCTTTTATTTATTAAAGTCCTGGATCCAACCGTTTTAAAACCACCACAACAAACCCATCTCCAGCGACCACCAAAACAATCCCAACCGTTTTCCGGCGACCACCACAACAATCCCACCGTTTTCCAGCGACCATAACAACAAACCCACGTTTTTCCAGCGACCTCCATAACAAACCACCATTTTACGTACATATGGATACTAATGCCATAAATGAACCTGATGTTGATGTCGATCTCGATGTTATTGAAGATGAAGATGTAGTTGAAGATGAAGATGTAGTTGTTTGTAAACAGGTAATAATATAACTAAAACATGTTATGATATTTGATGCACACCATGTGTTTGATAAAATGACACAATGATAATCACATGTGATTTAGCAAGTTCTAATTTATGAATGAGCATTTTTATTGAAGTCTGTTCGATTTTTGTAGTTGATAAGTTGATTACATAAGTGGGAATTATGATTACAGAATTGGGACTATGACTCGTATATGAGTGGATATGACTCATATATGAGTCACGTGACTCATATATGAGTCGCCGTGACTCATATATGAGTCACCGTGACTCATATATGAAACTATACATATGTAAGTCTTTTTAATGCGGGTAATAATATAGCTTTATTTGTAACAAAATTATGGTGACTCATATATGAGTCACAGTGACTCATGTGTGAGTCATTGTGACTCATATATGAGTCGAATTGATGGTGATGTTAATGAAGATGTAGTTGCCGATGTCGATGTTTCTGAAAATGTAGTTGTCAATGTAGGTAATATCTTTGTAACAAAATCATAGTTTTGTGGCAGATTTAGTTGGTGACTCATGTATGAGTTAGTGTGACTCATGCATGAGTCAGTGTGACTCATACATGATTTATGCTCACTTATTAACTTGTTTCATGTTTATGTTCAAGGTTCTCCGTAATCTTGGAGATGGATCAGTTGAGTGTACGTGTAGGCATTTTATGCGTTATGGTTTTCTTTATCGCCACATATTTTGTATTTTGAAGAACCGTGATATTGAAGAGATTCCAGAGAAGTACATTTGAAGGCGTTGGAGAAGGGATATGATACCGCTTTCATTAAGAAGAAACACAAGCAGATACGAAGAGAAGAACGAAACAATTTAGAGACTAACAAATGAGGCTAACTTCCACATAGAGGAGTGCTTGTTTTGGTTGAGTAAAGATGCAGAAAAGTAGGATAATCAAATACAACAACTACTTTAAGTGTTGAAAACATGTGTTGAATATCTGATTTAATTTTCTGTTTTTCTTTTATAAATATGTAAAAGTGAAAACATGTCTTGAATATTTGATTTAAATTTATAATTTCTTTTATTGAAGTGTTGAAAACATGTTTTGAATATGTGATTTGAATACTATGTATTGAATATCATGAGTCACCTGACTCATGCATGAGTCGCCTGACTCATGCATGAGTCGCCTGACTCATGCATGAGTCATATAAATTTGCAAGTGTTTATAAACACTTGTACATTTGATTGTTGTCATTTCTACACTTAATACAGTTTTATAAATATGTAAAAGTGTTTTTAACAATTAAAACATATTCTGAGTCATTATGACTCATGCATGAGTCATATAATTTTGCACGTGTTTATAAACACTTGTACATTTGATTGTTGTCATTTCAACACTTAATACGTAAAAGTGTTTTTACAGTTAATACATATTCTGGGTCATTATAATACATATTATGTCATTATGACTCATGTATGAGTCATACCGACTCATACATGAGTCACATGACTCATGTATGAGTCACCTGACTCATGTATGAGTCACCTGACTCATGTATGAGCCACATGACTCAAGTATGAGTCAAATGCACTTATGATTCTCAGACACCCAAAAACACACTACTATAATTTTTAATACATACTACTTAAAATCGTAAGTATGATTCTCAAACACTGAAAAACTATCAACATAATTAAGTACTACTATTAGTTCTATTACAATATAACACTTTCCTTCTACAGGCTCTTCTTGTTTCTTCTTGGCAGATGGTTTCTTGGCAGCTGCTGGTTTCTTCTTTCTCAGCTGTTGGTTTTTTTATTGATGCTATCTCGGCTACTTCTTTTGTATCAGTGACAACAAAAGCCAATATGGAAATTGGGACATCCTTGGAAGTTTCAGAAACTACCTACCTTTTTTTAACACATGACTCATACATGAGTCAGTGTGACTCATACAAGAGTCAGTCGGACTCATACATGAGTCAGTGTGACTCATACATGAGTCAGAGTGACCCATACATGATGGTTGTTGTTTATACTCTTTGATATCCTTCTCAGTAACTATTTTCTTTGCCTCTACTTTCTATGGTTTCTTCTTCTTAGCTGCTTTCTCGACTGCTGGTTTCTCAGCTACTGGTTTCGCGGTTGCTGGTTTCTCGACTGCTCTTTCCTCAGCCGCTGGTTCCTCATCTGCTTGATCAGAATTTATGGTGGTTAATTGAAGGTTATTGATCAGAATATACTATGAGATCTCTTATAAGAAAGGGAGTGAGAATATGGTGGCTGATGCTTTGTCTAGGAGAGATGTGCAGAGTCAATTATTGGCCATAGTTTGAACTAACACCAATGATGAACTGTTCAAGAAAATTGAGGCAAGTTGGAAAAAAGATGACAAGTTGGTTGACCTTATCAAGAAGTTTGCAGACTCTGATTATCAGTCCAAGAAATATACTTGGCATAATGATCAGTTGAGAAGAAAAGGGAAATTGGTTGTGGGAGATGATGCAATCTTGAGGAAGTTGATTTTTTTCACAAGTGCATGATGAGCCTATTGGTGGTCATTCTGGTGTGCAAGTTACTATGCAGAAAATGAGTTCTCTTTGCTATTGGAAGGGAATGAGGAAGCAGGTAAAGCAATGGGTTAGGGAATGTGATGTGTGTCGAAGGCAAAAACCAGATCTTAGTGCTTATCCTGGATTGCTTCAACCACTACCTATTCCAACTAAGGTATGGTGTGACATATCCATGGATTTTATGGAAGGTTTACCTAAGTCACATGGAAAGTCAGTAATCTTTGTGGTGGTTGATAGACTCAGCAAATATGTTCATTTCATGGCCTTACAACACCCTTTCACAACAACACAAGTTGCACAAGTCTTCCTGGATAATGTGTACAAGTTACATGGGTTGCCAAATACCATTGTCAGTGATAGGGACAAGGTGTTCTTAAGTCATTTTTAGCAATCGTTGTTTAAAGTTTTGAAAGTTAAGCTGCAGATGTCCACAACCTATCACCCACAATCTGATGGTCAAACAGAAGTGGTCAACAGATGTTTTGAGTACTACCTTAGGTGTATGACTGATGAGAAGCCTAAGGAGTGGACTAACTGGATTTCTTTGGCTGAGTTTTGGTATAATACAAATTTCCATACAACCATTAACACTACACCATTTAAGGTCCTATATGGTCAAACTCCACCTATCCACATGCCTTATTTTCCTGGAGAGATTCTGTAGAAGCAGTGGACAGAACTATGTTGGCTAGAGAACAAGTTATGGAGATGCTTAAGTTTCACTTGATGAGGGCCCAAGATAGAATGAAGAGTCAAGCTGACAAGGACATGACTGATAGAAGTTTTGAAACTAGTGTTTGGGTCTACCTAAAACTTCAACCATACAGACAAGTCACAGCTAGACAAGGCACTTATCATAAGCTTTCAGCCAAGTACTATGGTCCTTTCAAGGTTGTGGAAAGAATTAGGGAGGTGGCCTATAAATTGCAATTACCAGTTGGAAGTCAGATTCACCCAGTTTTTCATGTCTCTCAACTTAAGTTGTGCAAAGGAGATGTGGAGAAGCCTAGGAGTATACCTATGTGCGATGCTGAGGGCATTCTGGCTGTCTTTCCAGCTAAGGTCCTGGATAGGAGACTAGGCAAGGTCAACAGCAAAGCAGTGGCCTATGTGTTAGTTCAGTGGTCCAATAGGAGTGAAGAAGAAGCCACTTGGGAGCTTTATAGTGATGTGATCAAGAAATACCCTGAGTATGAACAAGTGTTAGCAGTTGGAAGATCAGTTGACTGAGGACAGTCAAAGTTCTTAAGGGGAATAGATTGATACAAACCAAAAGTTTTGCACAAGTGAAAAGTCTTTCACATGTGAAAGACTACGAAAGTCTGGAAGTCAAACGCAGTTCAACAAACTCCCCTTTAGGCGGGAAAAGTTGTTATTTTCCCCTCTTTGCATTTCTTTGTTGCTAGTAGTATAAATACCTGTTTTTCCCTTCATTTCTCATAATTCATGTATGTGTAAATCATAATTTATCTTTCTAAATCCAATTCCACCTTTGATTCATCAACTCATTGATCTCTAAATACGGATACATTTCTCTCTTGTGTTCCCCTGTTTGTGATCTGCTTAAAACTACGGATTATTCAATAATCCCTGGGTTAAGGCGACTTATTGAGCTTATTACTAGTGCTTATTAGCTTATTACCTTTTGGTTCACATCAGTCGTCTCGAGACTGGATACCCTAGATTCGACGCCAGTGAAAGTCGTTTCGAGACTTACACCTGAGATTCGACAAATTTTGTCTTAGGACTTAGATCCTATATTCGACAAAATTCATCTCGAGACTTGATACCCTAGGTTTGACAAAATTCGTCTCGGGACTGATACCCTAGATTCGACACCAACAAAAATCGTCTCGGGACTTATACCCTAGAGACAAAATTCGTCTCGGGACTTGATACCCTTAATTCAATATAAGTCGTCTCGGAACTTATACACTAGATTCGACACTAACAAAAGTCGTCTCGAAAGTTGATACCATAGATTCGACATTAAAAATATAAAAAAAGATAGCAAACAATTAAAAAAAGTATTTCGACAAGGTTTTAATGAGGCAAAATCCCCGAGCGTATAAAAGAATTATGTACTCTTTTCTCTTCACTAGACTTTTGTCCTATTGGGTTTTGTATAGTAAGGTTTTAACGAGGCATAATTTTTATATAGAAATCAAAGGAGGATTTTTATTGATGAATATCATATCTTTTATTTTAGCATTTATATTAATCATGTATTTTTTCTTCACTAGTTTTTTCCCAATGGCTTTTTCTAGAAAGGTTTTAACAAGACATATCATTCAAGTGTAATCATTATTACAGCTATTTTATCCAACCCTATAAAGATTCTGAGAAGAAAACAACGGTTTTTTGCATGAAGATAATGATTTAACACCCCATTTTGGTAATGGAAATGTGACATGCAATTATGGCGTGTCATCAAAGCATACAAGGAAAAATGTTTAAACATTACTTGACCATAAAAGGAAAATACCGGAATCAAACATCGGTAGTCCAAATGTAAAGCTCATCACACACAAACATAGTATAATAAAGGAAAGGACTAAACAATGTCCATAGCAAATGCATCATAAGAAAGGAAATGCATAAAGTAAAGGAGGCTAGACAGCTTCCAGTCCATATGCACGTACTCTTAGCGTCTACGAGCGTCCCTGAGTACCTGCCATTTTGGGAACATAGAAAAGGAAAACGGCTGAGCAAATACGCTCAGTGCACGGATGTACAATAAAGCATGAATAGGATAAGCGTATAACATATAACAGCGGAAGAAAACTAAGTCCCGAGTAACCTGGTTAAGTCTTGATAAAACTGGTTTTATATTTTGAAAAGTCTTAGTTTTATCTTGTAAAAACTGTTTATCATATTTTACCATTAGCCAATATATGTCATGAAAATCCACTGTGCATGAATACTTGGAGGGGTGACCTCATCATGCAAATTAGAGGGGTTGCCTCTAATTTAATATACTGGTTTTTGGGTAGGAGGGATCAGCTCCTTGTGAAAGATGCAAGGCACACACCACATTCACCATGAAATCCTGACTGAAAACGTGTAACTAGGATGCACCCATATGCCCCACATGATAAATATAATATAAATGGCCAAAAGCTGAAGGGACGCCACGAGCAATCACTCCGCCGTGGTGAAGTCATAACATCAGTGCCTCTAATGTTATGGTTATGGTACCTCCATAACTAGGTGAAACTGGTCATGCATGTATATGGCTATAGGTATTCTTAATTAAACATAAGCAAATCAAACACGTAACTTATACTACGGGAAAATATTTGGCTGCATACGGGGAATCCTAATAAGGAAAGAATGTCCATACTGAAAGGACGGGAATCCGTAACTTATGTCCAGTGAACGAAGAAGATGAACTGAGAGGAATCCTACTTCCGTATCACTAGTGCTACATAAATACATACATGAATAAGTATCTGCTTACTAAATACGTAGCTGGTTTTATGTCATGTTTTAGCTTATTTTATGCGTTCTTACCATGTATTACTGTTTTAAAGCCTTAAACCGTGTTTATCTTATATTCTGTTTAATCTGATTAAGTATTTCTGGTATTTCATGTATTATTATACTTACTGTGTAATAATAAGTAACTTTCCAGAAATAGCAGGTTTCCTAAAATAGAAAGTTACCAAAAATAGAAAGTTTACAAAAATAGAAAGTTACCAAAAATAGAAAGTTTCCAAAAATAGAAAGTTTCCAAAAATATAAAGTTTCCAAAAATAGAAAGTTTCCAAAATAAGAATTACTGCTTAAAATAGATAAGTTTCTAAAAATAGAAAGTTTCCAAAAATAGATCAGCTGCCTTAATTAAATAAGTTTCCATAAATAGATTAGCTGCCAGAAATAATTAAGTTTCTAAAAATAGAAGGTTTCCATAAATAGATTAGCTGCCTTATTTAATTAAGTTTCTAAAAATAGAAAGTTTCCATAATTAGAAATAAGCTGGTTAAATAAGCTAAGTATATAAGCCTACGTGTTTTCATGATTATTTTCTAAGTCATATGATATAATGTATAGTTTAATAATTATTTCATGTAATTAAATTAAACTATAGGTTAAAATATTTAATTAAAGTATATCATGTTTTTAATTAAATAAAGTTAAATACTTAGGTTAAAACATGTATTATTATTTATTAATAATGTAACCTAAGTCATGTTAATTAATTAATTATAACCATGGTTTATAAATAATTAATTAATTATAAGTCTAAAATATAAAAATACTTAGGTTAATTAATTTCATGATTATTAATAATTAAAATAACCTAAGTCATGTTATTAAATTAATCATGTCATTTTATTAATTTAATTTTTAACATAAGATCATAAAAAAAATAAAAACTAAACATACACCATGAACCGGATCTAGACCAAAAACCATGAACCGGACATGAAATCAACACCGTACCCCGAACCAAATCGGGGTACCCCTTGTCTTGATGCTGCCGTGGGACCCACACCAACCAACCGAGACCATATGGTCTCGGTGGTGGTCGGATGACCAATACGAAACCCCCTCGGGTTCGGTGTAGGCTGCGGCCAAAACAAACACCCCTTAAAACATGAGTTTTGATTTTATTAAATCCCAATTCATGTTAGATCTATGATTTTAATTTGGTTTTTATAAAAACATAACATGTTCTTAATTAATAAAAGATCAAATCAAAAGAAAAAGGTTTAAAAAGGATTTACCAAATACGTGGATCAAAAGGACGAAGAACAAACACAAACACCAACTAGAATTCCAAGATCCAAGATCAACAAACACCCCCTTGTGGTGTTTTGAGGGTGGCGGCCAAAAAAAGAAGAAGAGATGAGGGTTTTTAGGTTTTTGTTAAAATCTTCTATGATGTAAAAATGAGTAGTGTTTTTACCATAACTCTCCTTTAGTAAAAATACAAATGGGCTTGGCCCATTTGCTCCTTGTAGCCGCGGGTAGGGGGCCCACATGGGGTACCCGTACCTTTTCCCGTGTCTCGACGTTTAGTTATTCATTTGTGATTATTTGTGTCCGCGTTTTAAGTGTTCTCGTTACGTAATTATCGTGATCTAATATATTTATTTACGCTCGTAATAAATATATATACGTAATTAATAATAGTTCGTGTTTTAATTTCGTTCATGATTTCATGATCGCATGTTCGTGATTAATCATTGTCAAATAATTATTACGTGCTCGTGCGTAGTAAATACTTATCGTATTCTAACACGTACGTAATACGTAAAATCCTAACAAGTAATCGTAATCATGCTATATTAGGAAAGTTTTAATCTAGTACGTACGATCTTAAGGGAACTATTCATGGTAAAAGCATGCGGGTTTTACAACTCTTCCCCCCTAAAAAGAATAATTCGTCCCCGAATTATAGATAAGGTAAACTGGAAAAGAAGAACATACCCGAATTCAAAATATGAAATGAGGGTAAGAAGCCCGGATAGACTCCTCTGTTTCCCAAGTGGCTTCCCGCTCGGTATGATCTCTCCATAGAATTTTGACGAATGGAATCGTCTTCTTTCTCATGACTCGTTCTTGTCTATCAAGAACTCGTTCGGGTTCTTCTATAAAAGTGAGATCTTCACGTATCTGTTCCAGTGGATACTGAACCATGTGAAGGGGATGATACTGGTACCCTCTGAGTAAGGACACATGAAACACATTTTGCACATGCGAAAGCTGCGGAGGTAACGACAATCGGTAAGATACTTCACCGACTCGTTCAATGATATCAAACGGTCTGATGAAACGAGGACTGAGTTTCCCTTTAATTCTGAAGCGTCTAACACCATGTGTCGGCGAAACCTTAAGGAAGACGTGATCTCCTACGTTAAAATGTATGTCCCTACGATGCTTATCGGCGTAACTCTTCTGACGTGACCGTGCTTCCTGAATTTTCTGCTTAGCTACTGCGATCTTCTCATTGGTCATCTCTATGATTTCTAGTCCTTCGAGTGTTCGCTCACCAACCTGATCCCAGCAGATTGGGGCGCGACACTTCCCGCCATACAACATCTCAAAAGGAGCACACTTGATACTTGCGTGCCAACTGTTGTTGTATGCAAACTCCACCAAACAGATGTAATCGTCCCAATCACCCGTCCATTCCAACGCACATGACCTCAACATATCTTCCAATGTCTGAATGGTTCGCTCCGACTGTCCGTCCGTTTGAGGATGAAAAGCCGTGCTAAGCTTAAGTTGTGTACCCCAAGCTTTCTACAGACTCTTCCAAAAGCGCGAAGTGAATCGAGGATCTCTGTCTGAGACGATGCTGGATGGTGCACCGTGGAGTCTCATGATCTCTCTTCTGTACGTATCTGCGAGTTTACTTACCGGATCTTCCTTGCGGATCGGTAAGAAATGAGCTGATCTGGTAAGTCGATCTACGATAACCCAAATTGCATCGTGCTTCCTCTTGGTAGGTGGAAGACCAGTAACAAAATCCATGGTGATTTTGTCCCACTTCCACTCTGGGATATCTAACGGTTGAAGGAGACCGCCAGATCGCTGATGCTCGATCTTAACCTGCTGGCAGGTAAGACATTTGGAGACGTAAGCGGCCACATCTTGTTTCATACCACTCCACCAAAAGTACTGCTTGATGTCATGGTACATATTAGTCGAACCAGGATGTATAGAGAATGGGGAGCTATGAGCTTCAGCTAACAAAGCTTCCCGGAGTTCTTGGTCATCAGGAACACAAAGTCTCGTGCCCTGTCATACGATACCATCTGCATCTACTCTGAATTCTGTCTGTTTCTCCAAATTCTGTACTATCGCCCAGATTTCTCCGTCATCCTTCTGAGATTCCTTGATCTTAGAGAGTAACTCGGGTTCTACTCTAAGATTAGCCCAGTAACCGTGTTGTCCACGTACCATGATCTCGATGTCTAGTCGCTCCAAGTCTCTGATGATTTCCTCTTCGATTTTAATGCCGTTGATCATTCCGGACTTCCTGCTAAGAGCATCTGCTACTACATTTGCCTTTCCGGGATGATACTGTAGATTAATGTCATAATCCTTCAACAGCTCTAACCATCTCCTCTGCCTCATGTTCAATTCACGTTGAGTGAAGATATACTTCAAGCTCTTGTGGTCCGTGAAAATGTCACATGATTCTCCATATAAGTAGTGCCTCCATACCTTCAATGCAAACACCACAGCTGCAAGTTCCAGGTCATGCGTGGGTTAATTTTCCTCATAAGGCTTAAGCTGCCGTGAAGCGTACGCGATCACTTTCCCATGTTGCATGAGAATACAACCAAGTCCCTTCCCCGATGCATCGCTGTAGATTTTAAATCTACCCATACCAGATGGTAGAGTAAGAATAGGTGCAGATACTAGCTTCTACTTCAGGTCTTCAAAGCTCTTCTCTTGATCTTCCGTCCAGACGAATTTCTCCCCTTTCCGCATCAGTTTGGTCAATGGTAGTGCTAGGCGGGAAAAGTTCTCCACGAACCTATGGTAATATCCAGCTAAGCCTAAGAAACTGCGGACTTCCGTCGCTGATGTCGGCCTTGGCCACTTAGTAATGGCCTCAACCTTCGCTGGATCCATAGTGATTCCTTCTGCTGATACAATGTGACCTAAGAATGCCACCTTGTCTAACCAGAACTCACACTTAGAGAATTTAGCATACAGCTGCTTCTGTCGAAGAATCTGTAGTACTGTACGAAGATGGTCTTCGTGTTCCTCCTTGGACTTTGAGAAAATCAGGATGTCATCGATGAAATCAATGATGAACTTGTCCAGAAATTCATGGAAGATTCTGTTCATCAAATCCATGAACACTGCTGGAGCATTTGTCAGGCCAAATGGCATAACTACAAACTTGTAGTGGCCATAACGGGTACGAAAGGCAGTCTTAGCGATGTCCTGCTCCTTGACCCGTAGCTGATGATAGCCTGACCTAAGATCAATCTTGGAGAAGTGTTTGGCCCCTTGGAGTTGGTCAAACAGATCGTCAATACGTGGCAGTGGATATCTATTCCGAATGGTAATCTTGTTGAGCTCGCGATAGTCTATGCAAAGACGCATACTGTCGTCCTACTTCTTAACGAACAAGACCGGTGCGCCCCATGGAGATGCGCTCGGTCGAATGAAACCTCATTCAAGAAGTTCTTGCAGTTGATCCTTCAGCTCTATGGGAGCCATGCGATAAGGAGCCTTGGAGATTGGTTCAGCTCCTGGAATAAGCTCGATACTGAATTCCACTTCTCGTGCAGGTGGTATGCCCGGAAGTTCTACTGGAAAAACATCTTGGAATTCCGACACTATAGGTTGATCCTGAATTGATAGGGATTCAACATCCATATCGTGAACCGTAGCTAGATAACCATCGCAGCCATGTGACAGTAGTGCACGCGCTTGCAGGGTAGATATGATTTGTACAGACCGTCCGGGTATGAACCCATTATGAATGTACTCTGGTGCATTAACATCACCGAAGATAACTCGATATGAATGGCAGTCTATGGTAGCATGATGCTTGGATAGCCAATCCATGCCCAAAATCATGTCGAAGTCATTCATGTCCAGCGGAAGTGCGTCAACAGGTCGAACCTTATCGTCAAATTCTAGGGGAAGACTCTTGTATACATGGGTGATTAATACAGAGTCCCTCAAAGGCGTGGAAATAGTAAGCCTATTTTCTAGTGGCATGGGGAGCATCCTAATGTTCTTAGCATAAGCAGTAGAAATAACCGAGTGGGTAGCACCCGTATCGAAAAGAACACATGCAGCTTGACCATACATATACAAGATTCCAGTGATGGTACCTGTAGACTTGTTGGCCTGGTCTCGAGATGTCGTGTAGACACGCCCGGTAGTAGGAGGCGGCTTGGTATCAGCATGTCCCAATGTACCCTCCATCTCGCCCTTACGGCAATCCTTCATAATATGGCCAGGAAGACCACGCTTGAAGCACGCGTCAGTATAACAGTGACATGGTCCTGGGTGCCTACGGTGGCAAGTAGAGCAAAGAGGATGAGTGAATCCTCCAACAGGTGCTCTGGCTGGCTGGGAACTGATAAAACATTTTCATAAGACATGATAATTGGGTACAAAGGACAAAGCGGATAATCGTAAGATTGAATACTAGTGATAGCTGGACGGCTAGGCTGCGAACCTCTCTGGTTCTGGTCCCTACCGTTTCCATGGTTCCTGGTAGAAGTTTTGCTAAAGTGTCAGAATATGAGTTATAACATGAAATCATAAGGAAATGCGTAAGTATTAGGACCTGCTGCTGTTGGAGTGCCCAACGTTGTTACGGTAATTATCATTACCACCACGCCTATCCGTAGCAGAACGGTCGTTAGTCTGATCGTTTCCCTTGGGCTGATGAGGCTGCTGCTGAGTAGCCGGCTGAGACCGGTACCCAGTTTTCTGCCTGGAAGATACATTTAAAGAGATGAATAACTGACATATATGGAAAGTATACGGATTGATCACCGCTTGAATACGAATGTTTACCTCTTGTCGGGTCTTTCAGCTTCCCCGAGCTCATCCCTCTCCTGCAGCATCTCCAGCTTACGTGCTGCATCGGCCACTTGTGCTACCGTGTTGAACATAGCACACACCAGATTGTTTGCGACCGATGTGCGAAGAGCCCATCTAAAGTGATGTGCCTGCTCTTCAGGAGTTCCTGGCTGCCGCACCAAGGAAACCAGCTAGACGAAGAAAGCGCTGCATAAACTCATTGCTATTCTCCCCAACTCTCTGTCGGATCCCATGGTACTCTCTCTTGAGCTTGTGCTGCTCAGCCTTGGGAAAGAACTGCTCCATCACCCTGTCCTTGAACTGAGCCCAAGTCAAACCAGCAACCCACTCGTCACCACCTTCGGACTGCATCAACGCTAACCACAAGTTTAGCACATCGCCTTCGAATCGATAACATGCCAACCTCGCCTTGTATGCGGGGTCACAACCCATAGCATTGAAAATCTTCTCGATGTGAGCCAACCAGCTTTCAGCATCGCTGGGGCTATCTGTCTTCTCAAAAGCTCGAGGGCGGAGCTTGTTGAATCTCTCTAGCCATACCGCTAATGTCACTAGAGGAGGAGGAGGTGCCTGATTATGCTGCTGATTGTTGGCAGCTTGAACTTAAGCCCTGATGTCATTCCTCAGTTGAGGAAGCAAAACTTACATAGCAGCTTGAATTGCAGCATTGAGCTGTTCCTGTTCGCGTGTGAGAACCATCTGACAGTATAACATAAAACATATGATTAAACAGATCAAAACATAAAAAATATATATATACATGAAAAAAATTTATACTAAAATTTCACGAGAAAAATTTTATGCAAGAAAATTTTGTGTATGAATGGATGATGCAGTTTTATGAAAACTTTTGTATGCTCGAGAGTGAACGCCTCTGGTCAGTTCACCCAAAACAAAAGACATAGCGAGGGGACGCCTATGGGTCGGTCCCAAATTTAAAAGTCTCGATAAAACACATGCGACTAAATAGGGCCAGTCCTGTACCAACCATTACTTAGTCAAAAATCTCCGACAATGACATGTATATGTATGCTTAAAAATGATGAATGCATGAAAACAACTGTCAGTTCTAGGAAGACCGTAGTGACTACCCACTAATCACAGGTCATATTTGAGAGCCTACAGGTCGAAGCCTTGGCTCTGATACCATAATTGTAACACCCCATTTTGGTAATGGAAATGTCACATGCAATTATGGCGTGTCATCAAAGCATACAAAGAAAAATGTTTAAACATTACTTGACCATAAAAGGAAAATATCGGAATCAAACATCGGTAGTCCAAATGTAAAGCTCATCACACACAAACATAGTATAATAAAGGAAAGGACTAAACAATGTTCATAGCAAATGTATCATAAGAAAGGAAATGCATAAAGTAAAGGAGGCTAGACAGCTTCCAGTCCATATGCACGTACTCTTAGCGTCTACGAGCGTCCCTGAGTACCTGCCGTTTTGGGAACATAGAAAAGGAAAACGGCTGAGCAAATACGCTCAGTGCACGGATGTACAATAAAGCATGAATAGGATAAGCATATAACATATAACAGCGGAAGAAAACTAAGTCCCGAGTAACCTGGTTAAGTCTTGATAAAACTGGTTTTATAGTTTGAAAAGTCTTACGTTTATCTTGTAAAAACTGTTTATCATATTTTACCATTAGCCAATATAGGTCATGAAAATCCACCGTGCATGAATACTTGGAGGGGTGAACTTATCATGCAAATTAGAGGGGCTGCCTCTAATTTAATATACTGGTTTTTGGGTAGGAGGGATCAGCTCCTTGTGAAGGATGCAAGGCACACACCACATTCACCATGAAATCCTGACTGAAAACGTGTAACTAGGATGCACCCATACGCCCCACATGATAAATATAATATAAATGGCCAAAAGCTGAAGGGACGCCACGAGCAATCACTCCGCCGTGGTGAAGTCATAACATCAGTGCCTCTAATGTTATGGTTATCGTACCTCCATAACTAGGTGAAACTGGTCATGCATGTATATGTCTATAGGTATTCTTAATTAAACATAAGCAAATCAAACACATAACTTATACTACGGGAAAACATTTGGCTGCATACGGGGAATCCTAATAAGGAAAGAATGTCCATACTGAAAGGACGGGAATCCATACCTTATGTCCAGTGAACGAAGAAGATGAACTGAGAGGAATCCTACTTCCGTATCACTAGTGCTACATAAATACATACATGAATAAGTATCTGCTTACTAAATACGTAGCTGGTTTTATGTCATGTCTTAGCTTATTTTATGCGTTCTTACCATGTATTACTGTTTTAAAGCCTTAAACCGTGTTTATCTTATATTCTGTTTAATTTGATTAAGTATTTCTGGTATTTCATGTATTATTATACTTACTGTGTAATAATAAGTAACTTTCCAAAAATAACAGGTTTCCTAAAATAGAAAGTTACCAAAAATAGAAAGTTTCTAAAAATATAAAGTTACCAAAAATAGAAAGTTTCCAAAAATAGAAAGTTCCCAAAAATAGAATTAATGCTTAAAATAGATAAGTTTCTAAAAATAGAAAGTTTCCATAAATAGATCAGCTGTCTTAATTAAATAAGTTTCCGTAAATAGATTAGCTGCCTGAAATAATTAAGTTTCCAGAAATAGAAGGTTTCCATAAAAAGATTAGCTGCCTTATTTAATTAAGTTTCTAAAAATAGAAAGTTTCCATAATTAGAAATAAGCTGGTTAAATAAGCTAACTATATAAGCCTAAGTGTTTTCATGATTATTTTCTAAGTCATATGATATAATGTATAGTTTAATAATTATTTCATGTAATTAAATTAAACTATAGGTTAAAATATTTAATTAAAGTATATAATGTTTTTAATTAAATAAAGTTAAATACTCAGGTTAAAACATGTATTATTATTTATTAATAATATAACCTAAGTCATGTTAATTAATTAATTATAACCATGGTTTTTAAATAATTAATTAATTATAAGTCTAAAATATAAAAATACTTAGGTTAATTAATTTCATGATTATTAATAATTAAAATAACCTAAGTCATGTTATTAAATTAATCATGTCATTTTATTATTTTAATTTTTAACATAAGATCATAAAAAAAACAAAAACTAAACATACACCATGAACCGGATCTAGACCAAAAACCATGAACCGGACATGAAATCAACACCGTACCCCGAACCAAATCGGGGTACCCCTTGTCTTGATGCTGTTGTGGGACCCACACCAACCAACCGGGACCATATGATCTCGGTGGTGGTCGGATGGCCAAACCGAAACCCCCCCGAGTTCGGTGTAGGCTGCGGCCAAAACAAACACCCCTTAAAACATGACTTTTGATTTTATTAAATCCTAATTCATGTTAGATCTATGATTTTAATTTGGTTTTTATAAAAACATAACATGTTCTTAATTAATAAAAGATCAAATCAAAAGAAAAAGGTTTAAAAAGGATTTACCGAATACGTGGATCAAAAGGACGAAGAACAAACTCGAACACCAACTAGAATTCCAAGATCCAAGATCAACAAACACCCCCTTGTGGTGTTTTGAGGGTGGCGGCCAAAAAAAGAAGAAGAGAGGAGGGTTTTTAGGTTTATGTTAAAATCTTCTGTGATGTAAAATGGGTAGTGTTTTTACCATAACCCTCCTTTAGTAAAAATACAAATGGGCTTGGCCCATTTGCTCCTTGTAGCCGCGGGTAGGGGGCCCCACATGGGGTACCCGTACCTTTTCTCGTGTCTCGACGTTTAGTTATTCGTTCGTGATTATTTGTGTTCGCGTTTTAAGTGTTCTCGTTACGTAATTATCGTGATCTAATATATTTATTTACGCTCGTAATAAATATATATACGTAATTAATAATAGTTCGTGTTTTAATTTCATTCATGATTTCATGATCGCATGTTCGTGATTAATTATTGTCAAATAATTATTACGTGCTCGTGCGTAGTAAATACTTATCGTGTTCTAACACGTACGTAATACGTAAAATCCTAACACGTAATCGTAATCATGCTATATTAGGAAAGTTTTAATCTAGTACGTACGATCTTAAGGGTACTATTCATGGCAAAAGCATGCGGGTTTTACAAATGAAGCATGCGTTTCTTAATTCAAGAGTTGTTACATCAAAGACGAGTAGACAAAACATTTTGTTTAAGCGACAATTTGGAGGATTTATTTTTCAAGACACTTGCTACCTTAAAATTAGGAAGTTAACCTACTACAGTGGAATGCGTCGACTCAAAGTCTCACGTGATGTAGTTATCAGAGGGAGATAATACGTGTTGCACTCTTTTTTTAATCATGGTTTTGTCCCACTGAGTTTTTCTGACAAGGTTTTTAACGAGGCACATTTTCAAAATGTATTACTAAACACTAGCCGAATACCCAAGCCTAGAGGCAACTGTATCTAATTTTCATCACAATTTGGTTAACGTCATTTTGTGTGCCCACTTTTTGTATCGGTGTACGTGGTTTATAAGAGGGCGAGGTGTCTTATTTTTTTGACTCGCTAAAGGCAATGGCGCCTAATCTCTTACCAGTAAATATGTCATCCACATGTTCGTGAATTCCGCCATGGGTGTATCACATGGTATCACACGTTACTGGATACATTTTTTAGTGAGATAGTATATACTAACATGTTATTGGTATTTTGTTGAGGAAATAAGAAAGGTAAGGTAAGGTAAGGTAACACCCAATGCCGTCTTCCACGGGTTATGGGTCCCAATACCGACTAAGACGGTGTATGGGGGAGGTTGAGACGTAGACAGTCATACCCCTACCGATGGTAGAGAGACTGGTTCCGGTTCTACCAAAGTAAAAAAGGACCTCCGGCCTTGCAAAGGAATGAGGATTGAACCCCTGACCTCCCTTTCAGGAGGCAAGAGTGATAACCACTGATCCAACCTTTCTGTTTATGTGTTTAGGAAATAAGATTTTATTTATTTATGTGTTTTTGTAAAGAGACAAGGTGACATTAAATTTGCAGACGAATAATGCGTTATGCTAGTATAGACACCTAACTCTCTGAGCAACAACGTTACATATGTGTCATTTTTCTATTTAAACCATATTGTAGGAATAAGCTTGGCGATGAGAATATCTTTTGACGATGAATTTATTATTTCAAAAAGATGTTAGTGACGTGATTATTGTTTTTCAACATCTCAAAGTGAAATAACCAAGCACGGTAGTGAAAGATTTGACCTTTAAATCGTCAAACAAATAGCTAACCATTTCAAAATCACTAAAATCTAATATTTTTGGACCCGAGTCGATCTAGTTAAGTCAACATGTTAATCCGGTTCCCGTCACAAAGTGAGTCATATTTACTCAGATTTTATATATTCAAAACCTGGCCAGAGTGACCGAGTCAACACGGTTCTCGAGATTTATCCAGGTTTTGATTTTTCGATTTTTTTAATATGTAAATTTTACGTAAACAAAATTTTATTTTTAAATGTTCTATTGGTTGGTAAATAGTCTATATATCCAAAATACGAAAGTTTTCATGGTATTTATATATAATATTTGTTAATTATAAAAAAATATGGGTTAATCTGGATCGACTCGAACTCGATGACTGAATTGATCGATTTAAAAACCGATTTCAAAACAATTCTAAAATCAAACAAATGATCACTTTTTAATATGTTCCTACGAATTGTTGCCTTTAGGCTTTAGCTTGTATTTTGAAAGAGTGAATCGTATTATAAGCGTTTAAAAAATTAAGCTACCTTGCAAAAGATAGCATGACATTACATTTTGTAATAGTTTTTTCAAATATCAAGGTACGTCTTCGTTCATAAACTTGGCGAATCGTTGTTAACTTCCAGGTTAATGTCATTTTAGACACTTTAATTGTTATTTTAGACCAAATTTTCAAGCTGTTTGTTTTTTCAGATATTTTTAGTCTAAATCTGAATGTCATGTCTAAATGTTAAAAGTTGGTAAAAAAGTCTGAATATAAATCAAATAACATTGTTTGTTTTTTTTAAACATCTGATTATTAGTTGTTTTGTGGTAATCAATATATGCTTGGCATAACTTTTTGATTTTCATATACATACATGCACACGTACAAATGTGTACATTCACAAAAAAATGGCATTATCAATTTCTTTTGGGGTAAACTGATAAAAAATGAAAAATATATTACATCCTTATTTTCTATCTATAACATTAACACATACTTTAAAAACAACGAGATTTCAGGAAGAGCATCTGTTAGCCCTATATTTTATATAGTCGAACAAGAATGTAATAGGTCATCTTAGTCGTTAAAAGGTCTTGTATTGTAATAGGTTAGTCGGGAAAAACGGGCTTGGACTTTAAGCTAATATTGTATAAGTTAGGGGCGTAAGCCCAAAACAAAGCCAAGCCCGGCCCAAGATGAAGCCCACAAAGGCCTTAGAGCCGTGGGGTATATAACCCTCTTTCACATGTGAAAGAGGGTGTTGGTTCATTTCATTAAACACATAGTTTTAGTGTAAACCTTCCATTTATCTCTCTACTTTCTCTTTCTACTTTTCTTCTCTTTCTCTCTCTAAGAATCTTGTGTTATGGATTGAATGGGAATAACATTTGGTATCAAGAGCCTATAGTGGATAGGTGATTGAAGATTCGTGTGGTTTGTTCTTGATTTTTCGTGGCTTCTTTGATCCATATCTCACGTCCCATCTTTCTTTTTTGTGTTTTTATGGTCTTTTCTTGATACAAATCATATACATACTAGTAGTAGTGATTTGGGTATCTTGGTTTTGGCTAAAACACAAATTTTTTGGATCAAAAGTTGCGAAATTTCTTGTTTTTCTTCATTCCGAAATTCAAGCAAGTGTCACCATCGGAAAGTACAATTGTGGGGGATTTGATCGCAATAATCTTAGGATTCTACTTTGCGATCACTGTATTGCGATACCTTATTCCGATCTGGATATTCCGATCGTGCATTGCGATCTGGGATTCCGACGGGTTTTAAGGGTTTTGTTAAGTCGTTACTCTGTCCAATTTTTCTCATCCACATTCCGATCTAACATTGCGACAGCATATTGCGATCTGAACATTCCGACAGCCACATTCCGATAGAACATTCCGATCTGAACATTGTGATAGAACATTCCGATCTGAACATTGCGATAGGACATTCCGATCTGAACATTCCGATGGACATTTCGATGGATATTTTGTTTGATTAATTTTTAGACTTAGCCACTATCTAGACTAGTTCCTAGACCATTTTTAGGCCATTTAAGCTTCAATTTCAAATTTTGGCGAAGCGAAAAATTTTTCGACCAAAAATTCGAATTTTCGGACCAAAATTCAAATTTTTAGGCCAATTTTAGGTTTTATTTTTGTCAAAATTTTCACTTTTCAAATTTTTTTCCCTATTAGTTTTTGGCTATTTCAAACCCGATTTCAAAATTTAGTGATTCAAAATTTTTTCGGCTTACCGTTTTGTCGGACTGAGGAATTTATTGTCGGACTGAGAAAAAAATCAGATTTTTCGGAATTTCAACCACAATCAAATCACAACACATCCACTAAGATCCGTAATCCATACACTTCATATCCTCTTCGAGACATCCGTTCAATGGACATCTTCGTGGATTCAACACCAACAACGTCGATGACTGAGATGAATAAAGAGAAGATGCAGAATCCAAAGGTTCAGACAAACATTGAGACTCCAATCAGTAAACCTACTAACAAGGATTCTACAACCAAAACCGTTCATGCAATCAAATACAAGATGTCGAAAGCAAAAGAAAGATGCATGGAACACATAAAGTTGCTTCAGTCACACCTTCAGGTTCTTTCAAGAGAAGACCTAAAAGGCACTCGTATTGAAATTGGATTCAAACGGGTATTCGTTCTACTATTTGGTCAAGATGTTGAGACATTCATCAAAACGATGCTATTTAATATGGACCATCTTCAACTTGAACTTAACGAAGATGATCTTCACGAGACTCTATCAATGGACATCCTTTTATCTCTCAACATTCAGTTCCAGCAATTCATTGACTCAAGTGGCTTATCCAACAACGATCGAGAGTTCACAAATACATACTTTACCAAATATACTCTCGTAGATCCTCAAACGTTTAAAGAGACACTTCGTCAACATTTGAGTACTCTAAAGAAGTCAATTGCTGATAGAATACGCCATCAAAGGAAATTTGAACGAAGGGTGAATCAAAGACTGACAGACAGCAACGTCGATAAAGATCAAGCATTGGATGCTTCATCGGTTGATACAGAGAGCAGCGCGACAGAATCAGAAACGCAGCATACCAGTACCAGCTCAGGAAATGATCAAACAACCAATGATGCGGATATCAGACCCATTTATGATGATCAGCCAATGGCTATGGTACATTTAAATGATGAATACGATGTTCCTCAACATACTGAGCAATCTGAACCCATTCTTGACACGTATCTAATGGAAACGGTTGATAGCAATACCACACCTGATTCATCAGATACGAGTACTAATGGAGGAGAGACTTCTCAGGATGTTGATTCTACGATTCACGAGCTTGAAATTCTGTTAGCTCAGAAGACTAAAGATTTTGAGGATGCCAAACTCGATTTTTCAAAGAAAAATAACAAATTTGAAGCTTACTTTGAAAAACTTGAAAAAGCAAATGCTGTTCTTGAACAAAAATTGGATCGTAAGATTCAAGATTTTAACGTGGAAAAAGAACATTTTGTGAAACAAATAAATTTGTTAGAATCAAAGTTGGCTTCTCAAAATGCAAGTCCTTCGCCTGCTTCATTAACTGAATTATCTGTGCAACCTATCGACATTGTAGATAGTAATGATGCGAATGCGGATAACGCCATATTTGATAATATAAACATTAAGTTAGAACAACGTGTCGCTCAATTACTTCTACAAAATGAGCATTTAAAGGCTCAGATTCAGGAAAAGGTTTTTGCATTGACAGCGGTGAAAAATGAATTAAGGAAACTAAAAGGAAATAATGTGGATACTAAGTTAGCAAAACAGTCAGTCTTGGGAAAACCTCCTTCTCAACCAGTCAGAAATCGCTCAGTTGCTAGACAACCGAATGCGTTTAAATCTGAACGACTCAAAACGTCGAATCTGAGGTTTGCATCCCAAGTTGACGTGCGAAGCAATTTTCCTAAACAAGTCACTCCACAATCTAGACCCTCCTTCAGAAAATCCGCTTCTGCAAAGCCCGATCACATGAATGCTTCAACCAACTCTAGAAATAGCTCCAAGAACATGCCTAGGCGTAGTTCAAATGACACGGGTCATAAAAGCTATCTAGAGGATGCTAAAAACAAGACACAAGCAAGAGATAGGACCAAACCACAACCTAGGAGCGTTGTTCACACATCTAGGAATTCTAGACCCTTCTATGATGTGTACAATTCTGCCAACCCTAGGAACTCTAGAGCCTTCTCAGATGCTAAGCACTTTGTTTGCACGAAATGTAACAAATGCGTGTTTAATGCCATTCATGATGATTGTATCACTAAAGTCCTGAACAAGGTGAACCAAAAAGCTAGAGCACCTCAAAGATGGAACCCTAAAGGAAATAGGTTTTCTCCAACTAAGTCTTCCGCTGTGCATGAGAAACCTATGACTCCTAGATCCTGTCTTAGGTGGATATCAACGGGTAGAACCTTTAAAACAATTGGTCTTAGGTGGGTTCCTACAGGAAAGATATTTCCCTCTAGCACAAAAAAGGTTCAAGGTGAACCCCAACACGGTTCTCACAAAGATATCACTAACCCACAAGCAAGCATACAAACTACTGATAAAAGTGCAGGTATTATAATAAAGGTTCAACAAGAACACAAAGGTTTTCCATATTCATACCGTTCAACAAAAGACACTCTCAGAGTTTGGTTGCTGAAGAAGCAGATATCAGAGAAATACGTGTCTCAAGGGTTTCACAAGTAAGATTCAAGATGACTTACAATCACATTTCAGACTGTAACTCGAACGTCAAAGAAAGGGAGCTTTATCTCTTCAACGATAAGTTACCCTCAAAACGAGAAATTAATATTTCTCGGACACGAGCTTCTCTTAAAACTATTCAAAAGTTTTTAGCTCGTGTACATGACTTACAGCTAAATTACAGGTTGTAACTCGCTCTTCAAACAAAGGAAAGTTCATCCCGAGTATGACTTATCCTCAAAACGAGAAATTCAATTTTTCTCGGACACGAGCTTACATTAAAACTATTCGAAAGTTTTAAGCTCGTGTATATGACTTCTAGGCGCATCACAGCTTAGAACTCGGACCTAAACTAAAGAAAGTTTATCTCGGACGATAGCTTATCCTTCTCAACGAGAAATTCATATTTCTCGGTCATGAGCTTCTCATAAAAACATTCAAAGTTTTTAAGTTCATGAAAAACGATTTCTGAGTAAATGTCAGCTTAGAACTCGAACTTCAACTTAAGGAAAGTTTATCACGGATGATAACTTATCCTTCACAACGGGAAATTTATTTTTCTCGGTCATGAGCTAGTCACAAAACAATCAAAGTTTTGAGCTCATGAAAAACGGACCCGAAAGGGGAGTGTACGTTTCAGTGCGCTTTCCCTAATCAATAGAAGAGAAGTCTTCTATCCTGATTATTTTAAAACCGTTGAACATAATTTTTCAAGAATTTCTCAAAAGGTTTTTCTAAATCTTTCAAAATTGTGTGTTCAACACTCCCTTCCTCATAAGTGGTTTTTATATCTCAAAATTGTCATATGTTATTTTGATCAATTTTTGAGGAGGAGCGTTTTAAAATCAAGCCTTTTAATGTTGTTGGGTACATCTCTAAAATTGTCATATTTTATGTATCCAACACATTCCGAAAATGATATGAAATTGTCAAATGTAATATATTATATCGGAAAAGGCATCTCAACTCCGTACCTCAACATATTTTGTGGTGTCGTTTTTCTAAAATTTTGTCAAATTTTGTCTCAAGACACACATATATTGTTGAGGGGGAGCGTCCCGACTAAAAATGTTCCATGATTCATGCGGGCACACATGTTTCTCTCCCAATCGGTTTTCAGAAATTGTCATATTTTAATCAATTGATATCTCTAATATTATATTTTTATATTAGAGATAGGGGGAGAAAATGTGATTAAAATGTAATATATCGCAACATGTGATCTTAAAGACTCAAGTGCAACTCTTTCCTTCACATGCCAAACTATTTCGTATATCGATGCATGTGTGTAGGGGGAGCTTTTCGGAAATGTAAAACTTTCAAGTGTTAAAAGTTTTGATTTTTATCAAACACTTTGAATGGTTTTCAATGGTTTAATGGTTACGATCTATACCCAAAACAACCTACTATCCACGACGGAACGATGGAGTCAAAAGGTGGTTTAGGATAGGAAACTAAGTCCTATGATCCAACCAGAACCGGAGGGATCTACCCAAGGACATTCCATAGCTAGAAATAGTTGTCCTTAGGAAAGATGGAGTGGAATGAAGCTGAATGCGGACCAATTACTTAAGTTAGCACTAGAACAATCACAACAAGGTGCTAATGATGACGTATTGGTAAGCATTGAAGGAGTTGAATATTCTATGCAACCTAGGCAGAAACCGGGTCAATACATCTATTGAAGACAAGTCATCATGGACCCAGTGATGCAATGCACAACCCTTCCCAGCCATTCGAGTTTCTCTCAAAAGAAACTAGTCTCATTGTCACGGAGATCAACACGTATCTATTGACTTTCTCACTCCGAGTCAGTTAATATTGAAAAGGTGGCAGTCTGCTCCAGCCTCCGATTACCAAAATGCACTTATTGAGTCTAGAGCCAAACGAGATCAATTTATCATCTCATTAGGACACAATCGAGTCCTACGCATTATCCTTGTGATATTGCCAGAACATCTGAGTGATACGATTCACAATGAAGATGGAAATCCTGCTTGAGCCAGCATTAAACAAGCTCATGGTAGGTAACTTGTGCGATTCTACACGAATCAAACTTGTGAGAACTGGAAAGCAACTAAGTTTCGATTCTTAATTGATTCAAACTTGATTCCAGGTTTCTTCGCAAAATCCATGTGATCTTGCCAGAACATTCAGAGTGACACTCATTAGTGTTCACAGTGACGAATGGAAATCCTTCCAGTGTCAACATCAAACAGCACTGCGGTAGGTAACTCGCAAGGTTCTCTATGAATCAAGCTTGTGACAAACTGGAAAGCAACAATGGTGCGATTCTTTTAGAATCAAACTTGTTCCAGGAAATCTGAATTGACGACTCTAATCAGACGGATAAGTTATCCTTATGATTCACTCTTTACGTTCGCAGTCTGCTTTGAGACGGTCGAGTAAAGAGAACTGGCTTCTACCGCCGGGAAACCCTGTCAAGGAGGTTCTTAATCGAATCTACCTGATCACAGGTACGGTATTTAAATACCGTTTAACGGTCTTCACCGACCGGAGGTAAAACGCTACCGAGTTAGGGTGAAATGTTCAAAGCCATTTCATCCGTGTCTATATATGTTGCTGCATATCAAGAAGGTGGCGTAGCTGTGCAACCGATGTCGATTCAAAAGTCACAAGAGCACAAGATGGCGATAATCAAGATACCTAAGAATGTAAGAATGTAATAGGTCATCTTAGTCACAAGGAGTACAGATGAAGATCTCAAGCACTCAAAGTCAAATGACAAAGGCTCAAGATAAAGATCACGAAAGCATGAAGGAACAAAGCTGTTACAAACAAGATCAAGACCAAGATACAAGACCAAAGCAGGAAGATATCCTCTACAAGAATGTATTCACTCAACCATCTTATGCTTTTTAAGCATTTTAAGATGACCGATACATTGGGGGAGATTGTTAGCCCTATATTTATATAGTCGAACAAGAATGTAATAGGTCATCTTAGTCGTTAAAAGGTCTTGTATTGTAATAGGTTAGTCGGGATAACCGGGCTTGGACTTTAAGCTAATATTGTCTAAGTTAGGGGCGTAAGCCCAAGACTAAGCCAAGCCCGGCCCAAGTCACAAACCCCCGGCCCAAGATGAAGCCCACAAAGGCCTTAGTGCCGTGGGGTATATAACCCTCTTTCATATGTGAAAGAGGGTGTTGGTTCATTTCATTAAACACATAGTTTTAGTGTAAACCTTCCATTTATCTCTCTACTTTCTCTTTCTACTTTTCTTCTCTTTCATATGTGAAAGAGGGTCTTGTATTGTAATAGGTTAGTCGGGATAACCGGGCTTGGACTTTAAGCTAATATTGTCTAAGTTAGGGGCGTAAGCCCAAGACTAAGCCAAGCCCGGCCCAAGTCACAAACCCCCGGCCCAAGATGAAGCCCACAAAGGCCTTAGTGCCGTGGGGTATATAACCCTCTTTCATATGTGAAAGAGGGTGTTGGTTCATTTCATTAAACACATAGTTTTAGTGTAAACCTTCCACCGATCTCTCTACTTTCTCTTTCTACTTTTCTTCTCTTTCTCTCTCTAAGAATCTTGTGTTATGGATTAAATGGGAATAACAGCATCCAACAATAAATAACTCTTCACACAAAAATAAGTTTTTAAATCTTCAAATTAACGATGAATCAAAATTAAGGATTCAAGATTCGAAAAATCAATTATAGAATGATAGGTGTGTAAACACCCATCCTTTTTACCACTTAACTACAATATTGACCAAGCCAAAATGTGTATTTTATGTCGTAAATGTCGGAATTATGCGTGGTTTGTGTTTTTGTTGTGATTTAGGACGAAAATGTGAAAAGGGGAGAAAACACGGGCTTTCACGGGCTTTTATCGAAGAAAAAACAAAAGACGAAGTCAAGAAATCAAGAGTGCAAAAAGAACGGAAGTCCAAGACCAATTCTGAAGATTTATCGAAGAAAAAGTCAAAAGACGGAAGTTTACTAAAAGCCGAAGAACTCAAGTCTAATTTATGAAGAAATTTCAAGACGAGTTTAAAGAAATCCCGAGACAAAGTCGTTAAAGTCAAAGAATTAAGAAGATTAAGGACTTAATGGCAATTAAAGAAAGAAGAAAGAGGGGAGGAAGCTTCCTCAAAGCACCTCCCTAATCCTCCTATAAATAGTCTTCATTTTCCTTTCATTTGTTGTTATTGGCTAAGTGTGACAATTAGTCTTCCACCCTTTAATTACTTGTTCTTTAATTACATGTCATTTAATTAATTGTCTTGCACCTTAAATACATTTAATTTCAAGTAAGTTTCCATTTAATTATTGTCAATCATTACTTTTATTGTCAATCTTCTATCTTCCTTTCTTGTTAATCTTTAATCTTTATGCTTTATTGTTTATGTTCATGTTCTTAAGTTTTTATTGATTTGATTAAAGTGGGTTTTGATTATTTTGATTAGTATTGTTAGTTTTATTGATTTGGATTGTTTGTTTATGATTAGTAGATGTTTATTGATTAGTTTGATTTAATCTTGTGGTTGATTTTGATTAATTTTGTTTAGATTCGTGTTATTTGTTCTTCCGTGTTCTTCGCTATACTGTTGTCCCCAGGTTATTCCGGATCAAAACAACTTCTTCCGAATCAAGTGTTTCAGTTGATTATTCCGAATAAAGGCAGATATTCCGGATAGGTGACATATTCCGGATCAAGCTTTTAATCCGGATCAGAGCAGATATTCCGAACCAAAGAAACATTCCGGATCAAAAACTTCTTCCGAATCAAAGGGTGTTCATTCGGAACATCCAATATTCCGGATAAAGGAGTTCATTCGGAACATCCAATATTCCGAATAAAGGAGTTCATTCGGAACATCCAATATTCCGAATAAAGGAGTTCATTCGGAACATTCCGAACGAAGGGTTGGAGAATTTGTTCCGGATCAACAGAATATTCCGAGTCAAGGAAAACATTCCGGATAAAGCTTTTATTCCGGATCAAGGGTGTATTCCGGATAAGTGACATATTCCGGATGAACCATTATTCCGAGTGAATCATTTATTCCGAGTGAACTAGATATTCCGGATCAAGGTTTTGGTAATTATTCCGAGTGAAGAAGAATCATTCCGAACGAAGGTGACATTCCGGATGAGTGATTATTCCGAACGAAGGATTATTCCGAATGAGCTGTTTTTAGGTTCTTTTTAGTTTCAGTTTTTAAGTTTTAATTTTTAAGCTTTACTTTTCCCTCCTTTTTACTTAGTCGCACTTTAAGTTTACTTGCCTTAGATTTATTTTAAGCCTTGCCTTAGTTTAAGTTTTAGTTGCGTTTTAAGTTTGCCTTTAGGATATTTTTAAGTTTGCGTTATTTACTTTAAGTGCCTTTTAACTTTTCGTCACGCTTTAATTTCTTGTCATTTATTTCAATTAGATTTAAATTAACGTCATTTTCATTTACGTCTTGCACATTTATTTTAAAACAACCAAAAATATTCTTTTTCACCAAAAACAATTGAGTCGCACTTTGAACCGGAAATCAATTCGAGAAGATACCGAGAATTAAATTGAACCTAGCAAAATCATTTTATTAAAATGGCGCCGCTGCCGGATCTTTTCGTAAAGATTAAGGGTTTTCTGTGCGAGATGCGTTGCGTTTTGGGATCCGTTCATTCGTGAGCGTTATTTTTCTTGCTTAAAAATTTCAAAAAACCATAAAAATTAAAAATTGTTAAAAATCCATAAAAATTAAAAATTTTCAAAAATCCAAAAAGATTTTATTTTTATCTTTATAGTGTATATATATTCTCTTTGTGTTTGGTATCGTTTTCTTTTGCCTTTGCAGGTGTATGCGTACTAGATCTTCAATTTATCTAGAGCCCGAGACTCGAGAAGATTTAGCTATGGCAGGTGTGAACAACAACAATAATCCACCGCACCTCAATAATAACAACAACAATGTTCTTCCATAGCCCGATCTTCGGACAATGGAAGAGCTTTTTCAACCCACAATGTTTGGACGAGGAGGACCGATTGCGCCGATGCAAATCACGGCTCCGGAGTTTTCATTGAAGCATCACATGATACAGCAAGTGCAAACAAATCCTTTTCGAGGAATGCCTGATGATGATGCCAACAAACACCTCGACAAATTCATTACTATTACCCAAAGCATGAAGTTGCCCGGTGCCACAATGGATGTCCTTCGCCTTCAACTCTTTCCACATACTTTATCACACCACGCCGAGAAATGGTTTGATTGTCTCCCGAAGAATTCCATTCATACTTGGGATGACATGACTCAACGCTTTTTGTCGCGCTACTTTCCACCATCCATGGTCACGAGCCTTCGCAATCAAATCAGCGGTTTCATGCAAGAACCCGATGAATCTCTCTTTGATGCTTGGGAAAGATATAATGTTTTAATCGATTGTTGTCTAAACCACAACATGCTCCCCGTTTCCTTAATTGATACTTTCTACAACGGTTTGACTTTTCGTGATCGTGATAGGATTAATGCAGCCGCCGGTGGCACATTTATGAAAAGAAGACCCGAGGAGTGTAGAGAGATTATTGAGAAAATGACTACTCATCACAAAAATTTGGATTCCTCCGCTTCTTCAAGGAACAACCCGAGAGTCAATGTTTCTTCTACTTCAACAAACCCCGATAAGACCGAATTCACCCGCATGATGGCCGAAATGAACAAAAATATCTTGCTCCTCGCTACAAACCAACAACAAGTTAAAGCAGTAGTCAATCCTTGTGAAACATGCGGCAGTCCTCACTCATACACCGATTGTCCTTCTACTCAAGGAAATCCGGAAAACGTGTATGCGGCTTATGGTAATTATTCACCGGAAAATTACCAAGCCCGACCTCAAGGGGATAGAAATTTTCTAAGTTACCGATCCAACAACTATCTTTCACCCGGTTTTTCTCCTCAAAACCAAAACCCCAACAACAACTATAATAGAAGCAACCAAATGCCAGCTAGAGCTTCTAATCCTTATCAAACACCCACTCAGCAAGCCCCACCCATTAATCAAGATGTTGAAGCCTTAATGAGAATCCAAGGTGAGCAAATCAAGAATCTACAAAGCCAAATTATCAATTTGAAAGGGGATATCACCAAGTGATGAGACTGCTTTTATACATAGTCTCATCTTCCAAATAGGGCTTAAAATGCATTGAATATCATCAAAATACCCAAATATATGCTTGTGTTTGTTGCTTGTGTATTTTAGGTACGGATATTGATAAAATGACAAAAGATCACAAGAATCAATCAAAAACGAACACGGGAAACGAAGCCGCACAATGAACCAAGCCCTAGTGAAGACTTTCCCAAGACCAACCCTTGAAGATTTGAAGAATTATGAAGAAGGGTCCTACAATTATGAAGAATTGACACTTTATACCCTTTTATCCTCATAATTACAAGTTTGGTCCCTAAAGTTTGTCAAAATTACAAAAAGGGCCCTCCACTTTGAAGATTTGGCAAGTTTAGCCCCTCAACAAAGCTAAATTGTCAACCAATATCATCCACAAAGTCAAATACATCATGAAGTCCTTCAAAGTACAAGAAATGACAAGTTTGGTCCTTTGAAAATCTCAAAATTACAAAAAGGACCCTCAACTTTCAACATTTGGCAAAAATGGTCCCTCAATCATCAAGACTTGGCAATTTCAGTCCTCCAAAATGCCAATTATACAAGTCTAGACCATTATCATTGAAGAAATTACCAAATCAGCCCTTGAAGAATTCAAAAATGGCAAGAAATACCCCTGAAAATACTTTGGAAAAGTATTTGGGGCAAAAGTGTGAAAATTGAAAGTTTAAATACAAAGGGACTTAAGTTTTGGCCTGTTTTACACAAAGTGGAATGAATAACAAAGACAAGGGACTAAACTTGGCCAGACAGCATAGATACCTAGTCCAACCACAAGTTGCCACCTCACCCCACTCACCACTTCCACCAATCACAACTCTCCATCCTGCCACCTCACATCCCACTCAACCCGGTTAATTAATTAATTAACTTTGGCGCCTAAACAACTTTTTAAACTAATCCACCCCTAAAAACAGATTAAAAACCTGTTCTTCATGTTCATATCATAAATTAGGGATTTCTTAATTACATAGAATTAAGTCCTAATTATCTCCAGAATTATGATTAATGGTGTATTAACCAAAACCCAACCTTAACTTTTACCACCACACCACCCACATGCTACATGGGACCTCCCCTGCTACACACATGAGGAAGATGCCAAAACAGTGCCAACAATCCAACGTCCCATATTTTGGCTTACTTTCTAAGCTTCATCTACACCCTTTGATCACACTTTCACATGCCAACTCATGCTACAAACCAAAATGCAGTCACATGATTCTACAAGTTCAAACAAGGCAAAAGGGGCATTTTGGGGACTTCATCAACATTAGGGCAACGTTTTTATGCTTTCTAGTAGTCAATGTAGCCTATATAAAGGCCTTAGGATCCAACATTTGCTCTTGCTTTTGATTTTTCCTTGTTCAAGTTTCTATAAATCCCATTTTCAAGTTTAATGAAATTGAGTTTGAAATCTTGAAGAAAAGTCATTGGCCAATCTTATTTACTGCTTTCATTTGTTATATGCTTGTTAGTTCTTGAAGTTCAAAACCTATTTTCAAAAGAGGAGTGTGCAAAAGTTTGCATATTTCCTCATTTTCTTGATATTTTGCTAAGTCTTGTTCCAATCTTGGAATTCTTGGGCTATAGGGCTGATCATAGCATCCTAACTGAGTTAGTTAAGGTGTGGTGAGGCTTATAACTTGGGGATAATCAAGTGTGGGGTAACAAGTTTGCATCAATCAAGTTTTCCAAAGTTTCTGATTTTTATGATATTGTGCTTAACCCTTGTTCAATCTTAGCAGGCTTATTGTGGAAGCTTGTGCTTGTTCTTGCTAGCACATAAGCTCAAAATTCGTGGGTGTGGATGTACATCCATGAGGTTTACATACTTATTCTCAAAATCTGCTTAAATTGTGATTTTTGGTGATATTTGTATGAAACTTGTGTTCTTGTGAATTTTGTGGCTTGTTCTTGCTTGAATCTGTTTATTATACTTGTTTGAGTGTTAATTGATGCTTGGTTGGCCTGAAATCTCACTTTGCGTTTGGAAATTTTGATTTGAAAAAGTTAAAGGGGTGTTTGGGTCTACTGGTTTATGCTTGTAACTTGTTATTGTGTTAAGGGAAGTTGTTGTTTATGCTTTATATCTGATAAATACCTTGTTGAGAGTGTTTTGCTGCAAGTTTTTGGGTTTGAACACTTGAATTAAACAATCTGCTATATAGACCTTGTTTCTGCTTGTTTTGACCTAGGATTTTGGGAACACTTAGTGTGTATGCATGCTTAGGGATAAAAGTGGTTTAAACAAAGTTAATATAACCTGTTTGAAAGATTTGAGGTGCTAAAATTGGCTTGTGTGTCAAATACATCAGCAAAAGTAGAAACTGCATGTGTTAGTGTTCATCAGTAACTTTCATTGCTTGAATCTTGCTTAATTCTTTGAACCAGTGCATGAAACCTGTTTAGACTTGCTTATTGGAGTTTATTATAGCTTGTGTGTGCATTTGGTTGAATTTGGCTGGCTGATTTGTGCTAAAACTGCTCATAAGTGCTTAACTGCTTATTGTTCATGTCTGTATCATGTCTGATGAATGATTGATTAAACTGTATCAATTGGGTGTTAGTGATTGTGTTATTTTGATTGTGATTGACTCCTTTTGATCCAAAGATCATTTGGGTTCCTTTGTGAAATCTGAATCTCCAAAAAAGTCACTAAAGACAAAAAGTCAAAATACTCAAGCAGTGGAAAAGGTTTCCACTGCTCAACATCCAAAACTAGCCCCTGCTAGTGCAATTTTGTCATCAGCTTATCAATAAGCTATTATAGCTTATTCTGACTTGCAACAACTTATTTTTTGTGACAGATCTTCATTATTTGACCCATTTTAGTAAACTGGAGCTTATTGGACTTTGACTTTGACTTTTTACTAGAAAACCAACTTATTTGACTTTTAACATAAGTGCTTATTTGATTTTCCAGCTTATTGAGTGTGCTTATTGAGAAGGTTTTTGGTTATTAAGCTTAGTTTGGTCATAAGAAACATTTTGCAACTTGAATCAGCTTCTGAGGTGGTCTAGATCATAAAAACGACTATTTTGTCGTTTTGTGAATAAGTTTGTGAACTGTTTCTGGCTTATTAAGTGGGCTTATTTGAAAATTATTTTTGCAGAAGTCTTTGTTAGGTCAAAAGAAGCTTGCGTGTAAAAGTTTAGCTTATGGCATCAGCTTATGGCTTAATGGGCTTAAAAGCCCATTAAGAATAAGCTGCTTATTATAAGTTGGCTTATTTCACATTTTCAGCTTTTGGGCCTTTGGAAAAAGTTGTTTAAAATCAAATTTTGAGTCAACCTGTGCTTTTTGGGCTTATTTTGAACACTTTTTCTTATTGGGCCCTAATTAAGCCCAATAAGGGACTGTTTTGGGTTTGGCCCATTTTCTAGGCCCAATAGGGGTATTTAGGTAATTTCACTTTCATTTCTGAGTTATTTAGGTTAAATTAAGCTAGTTTGTAAGTTTTTAGAATTTTTTATACTTTTTGGATTTTTAATATTATTTTAATATTATATTATTATTAAAAATTAAAAGTCTGATTTTCTAGGTTTTTATATTTTTCCTAGGTTCTAAACACTTAATTAGGATTTTTACAACTTTCCAAATATTTTTTAGGTCTTTTAATTATTTTCTATAATTAATTTAAGATTTAATTGATTTTAGGGGTTTTTAATTGTTTAAAAATAGTTTTAATTGGTTTTAAAATTTTGAAAAATAGTTTTTAGCTTAATTAGAGCATTTTTGAGGTTTACAAACTTGAAAATCTTGTTTAGGGCTTTTTAATAATTAATTTTGATTTTTAGGTCTTTAATTAGCATTAAAAAGTCATTATCTAATTAATTAAAAGGTTTTTGCAAGTTTTGATTTTTTGTAAACTCTTAGAATATTATTAGGGATTTTTGGTAATTTTTAGAAATTTTTAGGTTAAAATTTTAATTTTGGTGGTTTTTACGACTTTACGTGTACGCCTTTCTAGAATTAGTTTAATCCGTCTTCATAACCGTCATTCTCTTCTAATCCCTTTTCTATTTTCTTTTCTCAAATATAATCACAAATTAATCCATATCATTACACACATAACACACTAGCCTCCTTGAGAACGAACTTAATTGGTCATTAGTGCTTGGTTTTCCTAAACCGACACTTAATACTTGCCACTTTTATTACCATCCTTTTCCTAAAGGGGTAATTTTACTGAACATCATTTTGGCGCCACTGCCGGGGAGGCGTGTTGTGTTTTGATTTGGCATTGTTGTTTTTATACTACCCATAATTAGTATTTGTATTAGTAGCACTCTACTAATACGTATTATCGTTTTTCGGTTTTTGTGTGAATATTATTATTATATTGTATACGTAGAACAATAAATTCACAAGTACTCCAAATACGTGAGAAATCACAACCTTGACTTGGGAGGTCATTACCCAATCATTGTATTCGAATCTCAAACCAAAGAAAAAGGCAAAAATAGATAAATACTTTCGTGAAGCTTAATCTTATTAATACAAACTATAAGGTGGGTATAAGGCGGTTGTATTTCACGACCTAAAGGAGAAAGGCTCTTAAGTGCTTCGCGCCGCCTCGTTTCCTCCGCTTGCTTGTGAGTATTTGATTGTGAGAGCTAATCGAGGGTTTTGCCGCCCAAAGTATTACTAAGTATCATATATATTTTCTTGGTTTCTATTGATTAAACCCTCTTGAACGATTTGGTGTTCCACCATCGTTCTAAAGTCATCGAAGGCGTTCACTCCACGTGATCGTTTTCATTCCTTGAGGCTTCTTTAATCAAGAGATTTGATTAAGGAGGAGATTTGTAGATTTTTGTCTACTTAATACATTTCACCAAACTCCAAAAAGGTTAATACAATCAAAAACCACAAAAAAAAATTGAAAAATACAAAACACCAAAAAGAATCTTTTTTGCTTGTCCCCTCGTCGTACGTGACGTTTATGCTAACTCGAAATCAAGCAAGACGTGCACGTAAACGAAAGAACAAAACTCCCACTCCCAACAATTCTAGTGAGGAGTCTCCTATTGACGAACCCATTGTAAGAGAAGCACCAACCATGGCGAATCGAACTATGATGGAGTTACTTCAAGCACCCACCGAGGGTTATGGAGAGGCTATTGTGATTCCCGCTATCCTTGCGGAGAATTTTGAGGTGAAAACGGGTTTGTTGTCCATGATTCAAAACAACAAATTCTGTGGTGATGAGAAGGACAATCCACACAACCATATCCGCCAATTCAATCGTCTTACCGCTACTTGCAAGTTTAAGGATGTCTCTAACGACTCGATTAAGATGATGCTTTTTCCGTATTCCTTAGCGGGGCCCGCTAAAATTTGGTTAGAGAAAGAGCCACCCAATTCTATATTGACGTGGAAGGATCTCGTGTCTAAGTTTGTGAACCAATTTTTTCCGCCCTCTAAGACTACGCACTTGATAAATGAGATTTCAAAGTTTTCACAAGAATTTAATGAAAGTTTTTCAACGGCTTGGAATAGGTTTAAGGAAATGTTACATGAATGTCCTCATCACGGTTTTTCCGATTTGTATCAAATTCACACGTTTTACAATGGACTTAATGATCATGAAAGGGATTATTTGAATGCCGCTGCGGGTGGTAATTTTTTTGTGTAGAACGGTTGAGGAAGCTTTGGTGATAATTGAAAATAGATCTAAGGTGTATAGTCCTCGTAGCACGTCTAGTGTTCGTAAGGCTTCGTCTTCGGCTTCACCTTCTTTGTCTAATACCATCGATGCTTGCCAAATTGAGGCGAACTTGGAAAACAAGATTTTTGATAAGTTGAAAGGACTTTTGATTGAGTTTAAAGTTGGTGAACCAAGTGCTCCCGCTACGGCTAAAGCGGTTGAGGTTTCTTGCATGTATTGTGGTGGAGGTCATGATTTCTCCGAGTGCATTACCAACGGTGGTAACACTTCGAGTGCCTTCGCGGCCACGGGAAATTACAACCAAAACGGTCAAGTTTCCCGCTCTAATCAAATGACTCCACCGGGTTTTGGTTCAAATCAAAATGCTAACAACAACTATCGCAACAATCAAGTTGGTTTTAAAAACAATTACAACAAGGGAAACTATGGGAATCAAGGGGCTAATAATCAAGTTTCAAACAAAAATGATTTTCAAAATAACAACAAAAGTTTATAAACATTGAAGGATCTTCCAAGTGAGTTTGTTGAATATGCTAGTGGGAATGATGCTAGGTTTGACAATATTCAAAGAGAAATCATTAGCCTAAGTTCCGAGTTTAAAAACGACTTGAAGAAAGAGTTGAAAAATGAGTTAGCTAATGAACTTAAAATCCACACCAACAAGATGGAAGGAAATGTCACTAGGTTGCAACAAAACCAACAAAAGATGGAACAAGGGCAACATGAGATTAAACAAGAGATGCTTAAGGCCAAGAAAAGGCAAACCGAAGCCGTATTGAGGCAATCTAATTTTGAAGATAAAATCTCATCTATGTTTGAGGCAATAATGTGTAAACCGTCGTCAAGTGGTCTTCCTAGCAACACCATATCCAACCCTAAGGGTGAGATGAAAGTGATTACCACACGTAGTGGTAAGACACTCAAGGAGCCGATTCCTCAACCAATTGCTCCTACGGAGGAAGCAATTGAGGAAGAACCCGAGGTGGTGGCCCAAAAGGAGCATGTCCCAATCCCACGAAGTACCGCTCATGCCACACCTACGGTTGACCCATTACCATCATTGGAACCCGAGATTCCAAAGGCTATGCCTACTATGCCTCAACCCACACCACCTTTGCCCTATCCATCGAGACTTAGGAAGGAGAAACGTCAAGAGCGCGACAATTATCAATTTGAGCTTTTTATGAAAATGTTTCGTGATTTGCACCTTAATGTGAGTTTTGCCGATACTTTGGTCATGATGCCTCGATTTGCCGCTAAATTTAAGAGTATGTTGAACAACAAGGAGAAATTGCACCAATTGTCTAGTTGTTCGTCGGTTTATCTTAATCGCATACCTCAAAAAGTCGGTGATCCCGGTAAATTTTTGATCCCTTGTGCAATCCAAGACATGGAAGAATGCTTCGCCTTGGCCGATCTTGGTGCTAGCATTAACTTGATGCCACTTGCAATCTTCAAGTCGCTCAATCTTCCTAATCTTACTCCTTCACTAATGTCTATCGAGTTGGCCGACCATTCCACAATTCCCGCATGTGGTTTGGCGGAAGACGTTTTTGTGAAAGTGGGGAAGTTCTACTATCCAGTAGACTTCATTGTTGTTGATATCCCCACGGATCCTCAAGTTCCCCTCATTTTAGGTCGTTCGTTTTTAGATACGTCTATGGCTTTGATTGATGTGCATGATAGAAAGATCACCTTACGTTTCAACGACGAGGAACTTGTTATAAACGCAACTCAAAACTCTCAAATTTCTCATGTTTATTCCGTTGCAACCATAAACCTCGTTGATATGATTGACGTGGTTTGCGAGGAATTTTCACAAGAAGTTCTAGGTTTTGGTGATGAAGAAACTAGTGGCAATCCCACTATGTTGGATCCAATTCTTGATAATTCGACACCAACCTTCACTCCTTTTGAAGGTGGTGGTTTTACGTTGGAAGAATGCAATGTTCCACGTACTTGTGACGAAGACCTCGACAACGATGAGGACTTCTCGATTATCAAGGATTTTCTTAACGATTTCCCATTTCCTCCACCCGGGGAGGTTATGAGTATCGAGCCCAAATCTTCACTTGAGGAACCACCTATCCTCGAGTTGAAAGATTTACCTCCTCACCTCGAATATGTCTATTTGGAGGAGGACGACAAGTTGCCGGTTATTATTGCGAAGGATCTTTCGAATGATGAAAAAACCGCACTTGTCGATGTTCTAAAGGATCACAAAGGGGCGATTGCGTGGAAGTTATCCGACATTAAGGGAATCGATCCCAAATTTTGTACCCACAAAATCTTAATGGAGGAGGATTTCAAGCCCACAATCCAAAGTCAAAGGAGGGTGAACCCCAAAATTCACGACGTCATCAAAAAGGAGGTCCTTAAACTCCTTGACGCGGGAATGATTTACCCTATTTCCGATAGCCCTTGGGTGAGTCCTATTCATTGTGTCCCTAAAAAGGGAGGGATGACCGTTGTGCCAAACGATGCCAACGAGTTAATTCCCACTAGACTCGTGACCGGATGGAGAGTGTGCATTGACTATCGAAAGTTGAATGAAGCCACTCGAAAAGACCATTTTCCCTTGCCCTTCATGGACCAAATGTTGGAGCGTCTTGCGGGAAACGATTTCTATTGCTTTTTAGATGGTTTTTCCGGTTACTTCCAAATTCCCATCGATCCTCGTGATCAAGAAAAAACTACGTTTACGTGTCCATATGGAACGTTTGCCTATCTTAGAATGCCATTCGGACTTTGCAATGCACCGGGAACCTTTCAAAGGTGCATGATGGCTATTTTTCATGATATGATCGAGAAAACGATGGAAGTCTTCATGGATGACTTTTCCGTGTTTGGTGATTCTTTCACTTCGTGTTTGTCGAACCTAGAGAGAATGTTGAAACATTGTGAGGAAACCAACCTTGTGCTCAATTGGGAAAAATGTCATTTTATGGTTAAGAGTGGAATCGTCTTAGGGCACAAGGTCTCGAAAGCGGGGATTGAGGTAGATCAAGCTAAGGTAGACGTCATCGCCAAATTACCTCATCCCAAAACCGTCAAGGGAGTTAGGAGTTTCCTAGGCCACGCGGGCTGTTATCGTCGATTCATCAAGGACTTTTCAAAGATTTCTCGACCCATTACACATCTTCTTGAAAAAGAGGCACGTTTTGTCTTTGACGAAGATTGTGTACGAGCCTTTGAAATCCTTAAGAGGAAACTTACCGAAGCTCCCATTCTTGTTGCTCCCAGTTGGAACCTCCCCTTTGAGCTCATGTGTGATGCTAGTGATTACGCTATTGGGGCCGTTTTGGGGCAACGTCATGATAAGCACTTCTTGCCTATTCACTATGCTAGCAGGACAATGACCGAGGCTCAACTTAAATACACTACAACGGAAAAGGAGTTCCTTGCCGTGGTGTATGCATTTGAGAAATTCCGACCTTATCTCGTCTTAACAAAATGCATAGTGTATACGGACCATTCGGCTATCAAGTATCTCATGACAAAGCAAGATGCTAAGCCTAGATTACTTCGTTGGATTCTCCTCCTTCAAGAATTTGATCACAAAATCGTTGACAAAAAAGGAGCCGAGAATCTAGCGGCCGATCATCTCTCTCGTTTGGAAGATCCTCACCAAAGTTTTTACGAGCCCAAGGAAATCACCGAAACATTTCCGCTCGAGACACTTGGTGTAGTGAATTCCAAACTTGATTATTCCACCCCATGGTTTGCGGATTTTGCAAATTACCATGCGGGTAACTTCATCATTAAGGGTATGACAACTCAAGAAAAACGAAAATTCTTTCGTGACGTCAAGTTCTACTTTTGGAACGACCCTTATTTGTTTCGAACTTGTGCGGATCAAATCATCCGACGTTGTGTATTTGGCACCGAGGCTTCTAACATCCTTAGAGCTTGCCATGAGGGACCCACGGGTGGTCACCACGGTGCTAATCTCACGGCTAAGAAGGTGTTTGATGCCGGCTTCTTTTGGCCTACTATTTACCGAGATGCACAAGATATTGTGAAGTCGTGTGATGCATGCCAACGACAAGGAAAAGCCTCACAAAAAGATGAAATGCCACAAAATATCATCCAAGTGTGTGAGATCTTTGACGTTTGGGGTATAGACTTTATGGGGCCGTTCCCATCATCTCGTGGTAATAAGTACATTCTCGTTGCGGTTGACTACCTTTCTAAGTGGGTGGAGGCAAAGGCCTTGCCCACCAATGATGCTCGTGTGGTAGTCAAGTTTTTGAAGTAATTGTTTTCTCGGTTTGGAACCCCTCGTGCTATCATAAGCGATCGTGGAACCCATTTTTGTAACGACCAATTCGAAAGGGTTCTAAGGAAATATGGGGTTACACATCGGCTTTCTACGGCTTATCACCCACAAACGAGTGGGCAAGTCGAGGTTTCAAACCGAGCGTTGAAGAGGATATTGGAGAGATCCGTAGGGGAAAACCGACAATCTTGGTCGGATAAGTTAGACGATGCTTTATGGGCCTTTAGGACCGCTCATAAGACACCCATTGGGTGCACTCCCTATAAGCTTGTGTATGGAAAGAATTGTCATTTGCCTATCGAGTTAGAACACAAGGCTTATTGGGCCCTAAAGCATTGTAATGATGATATGGAGACCGCGAGAAAACACCAGAAAATGCAATTAAATGAATTGGATGAATTGAGAGATATTGCTTATGAAAATTCATTGATTTATAAGGAAAAAACTAAAAAGTTGCATGATTCTAAAATTAAAAACCGGGTTTTTAACATTGGGGATCAAGTTTTGCTTTTTAATTCAAGATTGAAAATCTTTTCCGGTAAATTGAAATCCCGTTGGTCCGGTCCATTCACCGTGACTCAAGTGTTTCCGTATGGGACCATCGAGCTAGCTCAAGATGATGGTCCTAACTTCAAGGTGAATGGACATAGGTTGAAGCACTACTTTGGCGGGAAAGTTCCATCCTTGAACTACCTCGACCAAGTCACCTTCCCCAATGATAATTAGTATTGAGGGGATCGAGTCGAGCTCATGACTCGGTAATAAAAAACGAGGAGCCTCGTGGGGGAGTCCCATGCTTATCCTATGTACATATTATCGCTTTCTAATGTAGCTTACGTGTGGGGATTTGTGCCCTTCCAACCTTTGTTCCGTGGTTGTTTGTGCATTGTGGTTTTTAGATCATGATCTTCACGATTGGAGCCTCTCGTGTTCGTTTTATGGGAGCGCTCGATCGTTTTCTTTGGAGACATTTCTCAATATCCATGATATATCCTTTGATGTTCTAACCTTAGGTTTTTAGCACACTTCATAAACGGCTTTAAATTTAATGGTTACACCCTTTCTATGCTAGATTAGGCATTCGACTACGTCTCTAGTATGGGGGTGTTTGCACCCCTAGACTCGAAACATTGAGGACAATGTTTAACTTTAGTATGGGGGGTGAATAGATACTTGCCTTGCCAAACCTTCACGCTTTCCAAAGTTTATCTTTTTGTTTATCGTTTTGTTGCAAAATATGGCTAAAAATGGCCAAATTTTAAAAATTTTCTCATGTTTTATAAGTGTTTGAAGACACGAATGTAGATTTTCCGATGGCGAGAATAAGAGTAATTTTTGACTCGACCGTGCGTGTTGAGCACTTAGCTTTGATTCCTTAACTACACATTAGGCTAAGTCTCTTAAATGAGGACGAGAAATGATAGAGTTAATTATAAGTTACTATGCTAAACGTAGAGTACTCGTATTCTTTCAAAAACTCATGTGTTCTCATTGTTTGCTTATTCTCCCTTCGCATGTAAATATTTTTTGCTTAATAAATATTGACTTAGCGGTTTAGTTAGGATTGTTGGGTTTCTAGTCTTTTCTAGTAGCTTCCGTGTAATTAAATTGGGAAGACATTAAGGTATCGCCAGCGTCACGGTTTTGATGTATTGGCACCCCAATAATCAAAAGCTTCACCCAATAATAAGATTTCAAGTGCTCACCTAAATCAAGCAAACAATTTGAAGCCCCACAAGGCCAAAAATCTATGCAAAATTGAAAGTGAATCAAGCCTTAATCTTCGAAGCTTTAAAGATCCAAAATTCGCTTTAGCGTGAGGATATACGTCTTTGGCTAATAAAACCACCGATGAGGCGGATAATAAAAAGCAAGGCAAGACCGAAGTCATAATAAAAGCTTCATGGAGAAGTTGAATAAAAGATGGAGGTAAACCAAAGATAATAAGGCCCTTCCGTTAGGGGGCGTATAAAAGTCTTGGTAATAAGTCTCATGTTCAAAACCGTTATAAAACCGTGTTTATCGATTCTTCTTGTCAACTTAATTTTTTAACATCGTTGTCTATTAGGAGGGGTTATTGATTTGATGGTCTTAGTTACACCGTTAGGACTCTATTTTTAGACCTAAATCTCTATTATCGCATAAGTCAACAATGTATCCTCGTGAAACATTCAAGACAAAATAAAATATAAGAGATACAACTTAGGAATAATGGGAGGATAAGTACGTGATAAGGGCATATGAGTAGTGTTAGCATTACTAACTTATAATGACAATGATCTCGTTGCACGCTTGGCATAGAATTAGAGTGAAAACCGTGGACGACGAAATTATTTCTAACGAAGCATTCACGTGTTCTTATTCTATGAACCTAAACGTCCCATTTTGCGATGAAAATCATACATTATGTCTAAAACACAAGTCGTAGTAGCAATAGTAGTAGTATATCTAGTTTATCGTTCAATAAAGTGAATAAAATGAATTTTGGAGATGCTTTGATACTTTATTCTAGCATTGCGTGAGGGCACGACAATGGTTTAGTATGGGGGAGTGATGAGACTGCTTTTATACATAGTCTCATCTTCCAAATAGGGCTTAAAATGCATTGAATATCATCAAAATACCCAAATATATGCTTGTGTTTGTTGCTTGTGTATTTTAGGTACGGATATTGAGAAAATGACAAAAGATCACAAGAATCAATCAAAAACGAACACGGGAAACGAAGCCGCACAATGAACCAAGCCCAAGTGAAGACTTTCCCAACACCAACCCTTGAAGATTTGAATAATTATGAAGAAGGGTCCTCCAATTATGAAGAATTGACACTTTATACCCTTGTATCCTCATAATTACAAGTTTGGTCCCTAAAGTTTGTCAAAATTACAAAAAGGGCCCTCCACTTTGAAGATTTGGCAAGTTTAGCCCCTCAACAAAGCTAAATTGTCAACCAATATCATCCACAAAGTCAAATACATCATGAAGTCCTTCAAAGTACAAGAAATGACAAGTTTGGTCCTTTGAAAATCTCAAAATTACAAAAAGGACCCTCAACTTTCAACATTTGGCAAAAATGGTCCCTCAATCATCAAGACTTGGCAATTTCAGTCCTCCAAAATGCCAATTATACAAGTCTAGACCATTATCATTGAAGAAATTACCAAATCAGCCCTTGAAGAATTCAATAATGGCAAGAAATACCCCTGAAAATACTTTGGAAAAGTATTTGGGGCAAAAGTGTGAAAATTGAAAGTTTAAATACAAAGCGACTTAAGTTTTGGCTTGTTTTACACAAAGTGGAATGAATAACAAAGACAAGGGACTAAACTTGGCCAGACAGCATAGATACCTAGTCCAACCACAAGTTGCCACCTCACCCCACTCACCACTTCCACCAATCACAACTCTCCATCCTGCCACCTCACATCCCACTCAACCCGGTTAATTAATTATTTAACTTTGGCGCCTAAACAACTTTTTAAACTAATCCACCCCTAAAAACAGATTAAAAACCTGTTCTTCATGTTCATATCATAAATTAGGGATTTCTTAATTCATAGAATTAAGTCCTAATTATCTCCAGAATTATGATTAATGGTGTATTAACCAAAACCCAACCTTAACTTTTACCACCACACCACCCCACATGCTACATGGGACCTCCCCTGCTACACACATGAGGAAGATGCCAAAACAGTTCCAGCAATCCAACGTCCCATATTTTGGCTTACTTTCTAAGCTTCATCTACACCCTTTGATCACACTTTCACATGCCAACTCATGCTACAAACCAAAATGCAGTCACATGATTCTACAAGTTCAAACAAGGCAAAAGGGGCATTTTGGGGACTTCATCAACATTAGGGCAACGTTTTTATGCTTTCTAGTAGTCAATGTAGCCTATATAAAGGCCTTAGGATCTAACATTTGCTCTTGCTTTTGATTTTTCCTTGTTCAAGTTTCTGTAAATCCCATTTTCAAGTTTAATGAAATTGAGTTTGAAATCTTGAAGAAAAGTCATTGGCCAATCTTATTTACTGCTTTCATTTGTTATATGCTTGTTAGTTCTTGAAGTTCAAAACCTGTTTTCAAAAGAGAAGTGTGCAAAAGTTTGCATATTTCCTCATTTTCTTGATATTTTGCCAAGTCTTGTTCCAATCTTGGAATTCTTGGGCTATAGGGCTAATCATAGCATCCTAACTGAGTTGGTTAAGGTGTGGTGAGGCTTATAACTTGGGGATAATCAAGTGTGGGGTAATAAGTTTGCATCAATCAAGTTTTCCAAAGTTTCTGATTTTTATGATATTGTGCTTAACCCTTGTTCAATCTTAGCAGGCTTATTGTGGAAGCTTGTGCTTGTTCTTGCTAGCACATAAGCTCAAAATTCGTGGGTGTGGATGTACATCCATGAGGTTTGCATACTTAATCTCAAAATCTGCTTAAATTGTGATTTTTGGTGATATTTGTATGAAACTTGTGTTCTTGTGAATTTTGTGGCTTGTTCTTGCTTGAATCTGTTTATTATACTTGTTTGAGTGTTAATTGATGCTTGGTTGGCCTGAAATCTCACTTTGCGTTTGGAAATTTTGATTTGAAAAAGTTAAAGGGGTGTTTGGGTCTACTGGTTTATGCTTGTAACTTGTTATTGTGTTAAGGGAAGTTGTTGTTTATGCTTTGTATCTGATAAATACCTTGTTGAGAGTGTTTTGCTGCAAGTTTTTGGGTTTGAACACTTAAATTAAACAATCTGCTATATAGACCATGTTTCTGCTTGTTTTGACCTAGGATTTTGGGAACACTTAGTGTGTATGCATGCTTAGGGATAAAAGTGGTTTAAACAAAGTTAATATAACCTGTTTGAAAGATTTGAGGTGTTAAAATTGGCTTGTGTGTCAAATACATCAGCAAAAGTAGAAACTGCATGTGTTAGTGTTCATCAGTAACTTTCATTGCTTGAATCTTGCTTATTCTTTGAACCAGTGCATGAAACCTGTTTAGACTTGCTTATTGGAGTTTATTATAGCTTGTGTGTGCATTTGGTTGAATTTGGCTGGCTGATTTGTGCTAAAACTGCTCATAAGTGCTTAACTGCTTATTATTCATGTCTGTATCAGGTCTGACGAATGATTGATTAAACTGTATCAATTGGGTGTTAGTGATTGTGTTATTTTGATTGTGATTGACTCCTTTTGATCCAAAGATCAGTTGGGTGCCTTTGTGAAATCTGAATCTCCAAAAAAGTCACTAAAGACAAAAAGTCAAAATAGTCAAGCAGTGGAAAAGGTTTCCACTGCTCAACATCCAAAACTAGCCCCTGCTAGTGCAATTTTGTCATCAGCTTATCAATAAGCTATTCTAGCTTATTCTGACTTGCAACAACTTATTTTTTGTGATAGATCTTCATTATTTGACCCATTTTAGTAGACTGGAGCTTATTGGACTTTGACTTTGACTTTTTACTAGAAAACCAACTTGTTTGACTTTTAACATAAGTGCTTATTTGATTTTCCAGCTTATTGAGTGTGCTTATTGAGAAGGTTTTTGGTTATTAAGCTTAGTTTGGTCATAAGAAACATTTTGCAACTTGAATCAGCTTTTGAGGTGGTCTAGATCATAAAAACGACTATTTTGTCGTTTTGTGAATAAGTTTGTGAACTGTTTCTGGCTTATTAAGTGGGCTTATTTGAAAATTCTTTTTGCAGAAGTCTTTGTTAGGTCAAAAGAAGCTTGTGTGTAAAATTTTAGCTTATGGCATCAGCTTATGGCTTAATGGGCTTAAAAGCCCATTAAGAATAAGCTGCTTATTATAAGTTGGCTTATTTCACATTTTCAACTTTTGGGCCTTTGGAAAAAGTTGTTTAAAATCAAATTTTGAGTCAACCTGTGCTTTTTGGGCTTATTTTGAACACTTTTTTTTATTGGGCCCTAATTAAGCCCAATAAGGGACTGTTTTGGGTTTGGCCCATTTTCTAGGCCCAATAGGGGTATTTAGGTAATTTCACTTTCATTTTTGAGTTATTTAGGTTAAATTAAGCTAGTTTGCAAGTTTTTAGAATTTTTTAGAATTTTTGGATTTTTAATATTATTTTAATATTATTTTATTATTAAAAATTAAAAGTCTGATTTTCTAGGTTTTTATATTTTTCCTAGGTTCTAAACACTTAATTAGGATTTTTACAACTTTCCAAATATTTTTTAGGTCTTTTAATTATTTTCTATAATTAATTTAAGATTTAATTGATTTTAGGGGTTTTTAATTGTTTAAAAATAGTTTTAATTGGTTTTAAAATTTTGAAAAATAGTTTTTAGCTTAATTAGAGCATTTTTGAGGTTTACAAACTTGAAAATCTTGTTTAGGGCTTTTTAATAATTAATTTTGATTTTTAGGGCTTTAATTAGCATTAAAAAGTCATTATCTAATTAATTAAAAGGTCTTTGCAAGTTTTGATTTTTTGTAAACTCTTAGAATATTATTAGGGATTTTTGGTAATTTTTAGAAATTTTTAGGTTAAAATTTTAATTTTGGTGGTTTTTACGACTTTACGTGTACGCCTTTCTAGAATTAGTTTAATCCGTCTTCATAACCGTCATTCTCTTCTAATCCCTTTTCTATTTTCTTTTCTCAAATATAATCACAAATTAATCCATATCATTACACACATAACACACTAGCCTCCTTGAGAACGAACTTAATTGGTCATTAGTGTTTGGTTTTCCTAAACCGACACTTAATACTTGCCACTTTTATTACCATCCTTTTCCTAAAGGGGTAATTTTACTCAACATCACCAAGCAAGGGAATGACATAAGATCCGAGCTTCGAGATAATATACAATCCTCCTTCAGCAATCAAACGAATGATTTGAAGAATATGCTGGCTAGTTTCTTACCAACCACTCAACCCTCTACTTCAAGTTCTCTACCTTCAAACACCGTCCCTAATCCGCGAGCGAATGTGAGTGCTATTACTACCCATAGTGGAGTTACTTTAGTAGGACCACCTATCCCGCCCCCATCGTCTACACCTCCTCCACCACCATTTATCCCTACTACTCCCACACCTAGTATTAGTACACCATTACCGTCTCTGCCTCGTCATGACGAAATATCCAAGAAGAACCCTTCAACATCTCAACCTTCACCAACCCCACCTTCACCTTCTACGCCCCCACCACCCAACCCCAGAATTCCTTACCCTTCTCGACTCAACAAGGCTAGAATTTTGACTAAGAATGACATTCAAGTCTCTCACCTTTTGGAAAAGGTTGCCGGCATGAAGATCACCTTTACCCTTGTTGAAGCTCTTGCTCAAATGCCACAATTTGTCAAGATGTTTAAGGAATTGCTTAGCAAGAAGGAGAAGATGGCCGAGTTTGTTAATACTCGATTGAATGAAAATTGTTCTGCCGTCCTTCTTAAAGAACTTCTGGAGAAACTTGGAGATCCCGGTCGTTTTGTGCTACCTTGTACTTTTAACCAAACCGACAAATTTACTGCCTTAGCCGATCTCGGGACAAGTATAAATTTGATGCCTTTAAGTGTTTGGAAAAAGTTACCATTGCCCGACCTTACACCCACCAAAATGACTCTTGAGCTAGCCAATCGCACTCTCGCTTACCCCGTTGGTATAGCCGAAGATGTGTTCATTAAAGTTGGCACATTCACTTTTCCGGTCGACTTCGTCGTTGTTGATTATGAAATGGATCCTCGTATTCCGTTAATACTTGGACGCCCATTTTTGAGAACCGGTAGAGCTTTAATAGATGTGGATAAATGTGAGCTCATCTTAAGAGTCGGGGATGATGCCCAAGTTTTTAAAATGGGGAAGCTTAAAAGCAAATCCTTTGGAAGAGAATCAGCGAATATGATTAATGTGCTTGATGATTTTGTCGTCTATAACAATCCTCTATTCGAGTCTTGCAATGATAATCCACTTTTTCAAGATGATATGGATGATTCTCTCTCCAATTTGGAACCTTCACCCATATATGATTCTCCACCGATCTTTGATGCTTATGATGATGATTCTAGCTCAGATTCGGATGATTATGATGATTTTACTTCCGAGTATCCTGGCATGCCCACTTATGATGATTTTGATGAGGCCGATACTCTTTCGAGTGATTCTTCTCATGATGAAGATCCTCCGCCTACCATGCTTAATCCTACTTTGGATGATTACTCATTTGAGGAAGACTTTTCTACTTTTCTCAATACATACTTCCCTCATGAGAGTGATGCTCCTCTTTTAGACTTTGATGATTATGGTCTTGATCCTACTTCGGATTTGAAGAAAATTCTTTCAAAGGAGAAGCAACCGGACGACACCAACATTCGCAGCACGTATGTTTTGACACCTCTTTGTCCACCTTCTGAGGACGAGGTTGTGCATCTTCTTCGCGGATCATCTTCAAATTCTGCTGAGCCTGAGTGCTATTTTTCCCTAAAGGAAAAGGTGTTCGACCCCGGTATCAATATTCTTAAGCCATCTCAGTATCCATCTGATGAAATAAAAGGAAAAATCTTTGGAACTTATGATGATATGCTTGCACCTCTTCACCCTTGCTACCACCGTGCTCCATCTTTGCTTAAGGGAACCTTGCGTACTCTTCTTTGGCTTGCCTTGTTCGCCTTAAGCTTTTGCTATTTGATGGACGAAAACTATGTATTTGATCCCGGTGGATGTGTTTCATGCTTCTTCCTATTCTAATCAAGGTCGAGTCAGGCTCACGACTCGGTGAACAAAAATCAAGCGCTTCTTGGGAGGCAACCCAAGTATCTATCTTTTAGCTATCTTTATCATAAGCGTAGGGGAGACCCGTTGGTGTTTGCTATTTCCTCTCTTCTAATATTCAGGGATTCGAGCGCTCAATGATCCAATCTTGATGATTTTTGATGACCCGTGATTCCGTGTTCCCATCTTCCCGGTTCTATCCTAAACTCTTTTCGATTCACTATTTTATACCTCTCAATATTAAAATAGGAATCTCTTTAGTTGTCTCTTCCTTAGCGAGATTTAAACAACGTGCACAATGTCCTAAGTGTAGGGGAGTTTACTCCCACATGCTTAAACATTGAGGACAATGTTTATATTAAGTGTAGGGGGACTTCTATCGAAGTTAAGTGGCCTTTTCCTTGTATTTGTCCTCATTTTAACCGGAAAATCAATTTTTTGACATTTTTCAAAATTTTTGATCTATTTTGGCCTATTAGTTTTTCCTTTGTATAGTTATTTCCTTTCCTTATTAGAATAAATTTTTAATAAAGTGGTTTTAATTTTCAAAACGTTGTGAATCTTTTGACTCAACCCGAGTTTACTTATCTAAGCTTACTCTAGCTAGTATCCTTAACGTGTTTAAGTCAAGTTTTGCTAGGCTTTTATATAGGGAGCTTTAAAACGCGAAAGTCTTAACTCTCACGGGTTAAGAACAAGAACTTTTCGCAAGTTCCTATAATTGATCCTAGAGAGTCGTTTATCAAGGGAACTTTAAAATGCGATTTCTAAACTTGAAAAAGTCTAAGAATTTGCAAGATCCTATAGATGACTCGAAAACCCAATACTTTGATTTAATAGGCTAAGCATCCACGAGTCTCATTCCTTGAGATTTTAAACTGTGGAGAACGAGAGATGATAGAGTCAGTTATAAGTTTGGTATCCTTTCGTGAATTTATGTGAGTTAATTATAAGCTTATTCTCCCATCGCTTGCTAATAAATCTATCTGCAATAAATAAGGTTGTACAATTTGAAAAGTTAATTAGCTTCTAGCCCAAGATCGTTTAAAAGTTACTCGGTATGGATTAGAGTTCATAGCCAAGGCATAACTTATTGAAGCGGGATGCGAAGATTCGCGAGTCCGAAAAGGCCCTAACAAGGCATGAGGGCTACATTTTGTTGCTAAAGATCCCAAGTGATGTGAAGAATCATATATCGAAAATCAATATGAAGGATCAAGACACACGACGAAAAGCAAAAACTCCCCAAAAGTCATGGAGAAGTCTATCCAAAAAGGCCCTAACAAGGTATGAGGATAAATAAATCCAAGTCCAAAAAGGAGGCGGATCGTTGTATATCAAAGTCCAAAATAAATATTGGAGAAAAATGAAGAAGTCATGGTCCAAGTATGAAGAATCTCTCAAAACTTCAAGTGAAGAAATTCCTATTATGAGGAGAAGACCATTATTTCATGAACGTCTCTCAAGATTTGAAGTATGAAGTCGCTGCCAAATATCGGTCCGAGAAAGATCTCAAATCGCGAAGCGAGTTATGCCAAGATATGAACTTTATGAGGTCCGAGAAGCAGTTTTAAAAGATTTTGTCCTTTAGCTAACTATTGATTAAATCGTCCCACTTTGTTTTCAGCCTAAATAACTATCGAAATAAGTCAATAATGCATCCTCGTGATCATTCAAGACAATAATAAAATATAAGAGATACACCTAGGAATAAGGGAGTCTAAGTAAATAATTCGCCCACATGAGTTCGTGTTAGTTTACTAACTTATAATAACAATGATCGCGTTTTTAAGATTGGTTTGGAGAATGTGAAAACTTGAGGATGATGATCATTCATGACATTTTTAAAACCCCAAGATAGCATGACATTACATTTTGTAATAGTTTTTTCAAATATCAAGGTACGTCTTCGTTCATAAACTTGGCGAATCGTTGTTAACTTCCAGGTTAATGTCATTTTAGACACTTTAAATGTTATTTTAGACCAAATTTTCAAGCTGTTTGTTTTTTCAGATATTTTTAGTCTAAATCTGAATGTCATGTCTAAATGTTAAAAGCTGGTAAAAAAGTCTGAATATAAATCAAATAACATTGTTTGTTTTTTTAAACATCTGATTATTAGTTGTTTTGTGGTAATCAATATATGCTTGGCATAACTTTTTGGTTTTCATATACATACATGCACACGTACAAATGTGTACATTCACAAAAAAATGGCATTATCAATTTCTTTTGGGGTAAATTGATAAAAAATGAAAAATATATTACATCCTTATTTTCTCTCTATAACATTAACACATACTTTAAAAACAACGAGATCTCAGGAAGAGCATCCAACAATAAATAACTCTTCACACAAAAATAAGTTTTTAAATCTTCAAATTAACGATGAATCAAAATTAAGAATTCAAGATTCGAAAAATCAATTATAGAATGATATGTGTGTAAACACCCATCCTTTTTAACACTTAACTACAATATTAACAAGACAAAACGTGTATTTTATGTCGTAAATGTCGGAGTTATGCGTGGTTTGTGTTTTTGTTGTGATTTAGAACAAAAATGTGAAAAGGGGAGAAAACACGGGCTTTCACGGGCTTTTATCGAAGAAAAGACAAAAGACGAAGTCAAGAAATCAAGAGTGCAAAAAGAACGGAAGTCCAAGACCAATTCTGAAGATTTATCGAAGAAAAAGTCAAAAGACGGAAGTTTACTAAAAGCCGAAGAACTCAAGTCTAATTTATGAAGAAATTTCAAGACGAGTTTAAAGAAATCCCGAGACAAAGTCGTTAAAGTCAAAGAATTAAGAAGATTAAGGACTTAATGGAAATTAAAGAAAGAAGAAAGAGGGGAGGAAGCTTCCTCTAAGCACCTCCCTAATCCTCCTATAAATAGTCTTCATTTTCCTTTCATTTGTTGTTGTTGGCTAAGTGTGACAATTAGTCTTCCACCCTTTAATTACTTGTTCTTTAATTACATGTCATTTAATTAATTGTCTTGCACCTTAAATACATTTAATTTCAAGTAAGTTTCCTTTTAATTATTGTCAATCTTTACTTTTATTGTCAATCTTCTATCTTTCTTTCTTGTTAATCTTTAATCTTTATTGTTTATGTTCATGTTCTTAAGTTTTTATTGATTTGATTAAAGTGGGTTTTGATTATTTTGATTAGTATTGTTAGTTTTTATTGATTTGGATTGTTTGTTTATGATTAGTAGATGTTTATTGATTAGTTTGATTTAATCTTGTTGTTGATTTTGATTAATTTTGTTTAGATTCGTGTTATTTGTTCTTCCGTGTTCTTCGCTATACTGTTGTTCCCCAGGTTATTCCGGATCAAAACAACTTCTTCCGAATCAAGTGTTTCAGTTGATTATTCCGAATATAGGCAGATATTCTGGATAGGTGACATATTCCAGATCAAGCTTTTATTCCGGATCAGAGCAGATATTCCGAACCAAAGAAACATTCCGGATCAACAACTTCTTCCGAATCAAAGGGTGTTCATTCGGAACATCCAATATTCCGGATAAAGGAGTTCATTCGGAACATCCAATATTCCGAATAAAGGATTTCATTCGGGACATCCAATATTCCAAATAAAGGAGTTCATTCGGAACATTCCGAACGAAGGGTTGGAGAATTTGTTCCGGATCAGCAGAATATTCCGAGTCAAGGAAAACATTCCGGATAAAGCTTTTATTCCGGATAAGTGACATATTCCGGATGAACCATTGTTCTGAGTGAAGCATTTATTTCGAGTGAACTAGATATTCCGGATCAAGGTTTTGGTAATTATTCCGAGTGAAGAAGAATCATTCCGAACGAAGGTGACATTCCGGATGAGTGATTATTCCGAACGAAGGATTATTCCGAATGAGCTGTTTTTAGGTTCTTTTTAGTTTCAGTTTTTAAGTTTTAATTTTTAAACTTTACTTTTCTCGCCTTTTTACTTAGTCGCACTTTAAGTTACTTGCCTTAGATTTATTTTAAGCCTTGCCTTAGTTTAAGTTTTAGTTGCGTTTTAAGTTTGTCTTTAGGATAGTTTTAAGTTTGCGTTATTTACTTTAAGTGCCTTTTAACTTTTCGTCACGCTTTAATTTCTTGTCATTTATTTCAATTAGATTTAAATTAATGTCATTTTCATTTACGTCTTGCACATTTATTTTAAAACAACCAAAAATATTCTTTTTCACCAAAAACAATTGAGTCGCACTTTGAACCGGAAATCAATTCGAGAAGATACCGAGAATTAAATTGAACCTAGCAAAATCATTTTATTATAGAACCATTAGAAGTTGTGTAAGAACATTGATTTGAAGATTTAGAAAATCAATTTTGGAGCACCAAACGAGATAGAGGAGCAGATAACTTGATAGTAGCAGCGAATCAAGATGTGAAAGTTGCTAGCTAATTTTTGATTTTCTGTTGTATAGTGTTTCAGATGCTGATCAGAAGTAATCCAACCTCTAACTGAAAAAGAGGTTATTCAGACATATTTAGCCTTTTAACTCTAAATTAAACAAACAACTAAAATAAAAGAAAGTTTGACCGATTCAGACATCAGAGGTTATTCAGACTTGTTTTTGGAAAACAAACAACATAAAACAAAGTGAGCATTGTCTATTCAAATGTTAACTCACTTTTTAATTTCTTTTTTATTTCTTAGTCTTTAGTGCAAAAATTTATGTCTATTTCAAATGTTGAATCACTTTTTAGTTTCCTTTTTGTCTTCGATGCTAAAATTTATGTCTATTCAAATGTTGACTCACATTTTAATGTCTTTTTCATTTCTCGGTCTTCAATGCAAATTATCAATGTAAAAAGTAAAATTGATACTCACTCTCTTAAATTATTAGTCCCCGACAAAAAAATATAGTATTTTTTTAGAAAAATCACTATTACTTAATTCTCCCTTTTATTTTTTGTAAAATAAACTCTTACCCTTATGCAATTAATTAAAACTTTTTCTATACTTTGTAACTTTTAATACCAATAGGTTTAATATGATAAACTTTTTACATTACTTACATTTATATTTGAAAGAAGATTATCATTTTGAGACATCCCAAAGTAGTCACTATCAACACTATTCATACTTTCAACCTCTTTATTTTAAAAGGCAAAATTTTAAGTTTTAATGTGAAATGGTTTCCGATGTGAGAAAGACGCAACTAATCTGGCTCATGGCTAAAGCATCGTTAGTTTGTTAACAACAAAACAATTTAAAAATATAATAAAACCTTAATATGTAAGAAAAGAGATCCAAGCCTTTACGCTACCTGTAACGCGGGCGATTTGATTCGGTCCTCACTCGGTCGCCCCCGAGTCGTCTCATTGTGGCTATTCGGTCGCCTGGACTCGGTCGACCTAAATCGGTCTTACTCAATTTGTAGCGTGATCTAGCAATTTATTGTTTGGGCGCAAATGGTTGGTCGGTTAGGTGAATCCTAAGAAACTAAATTTTTTGATGATTTTTAGATTACTTAAATTATAAACTAGTAAAGCTTTTAGCATCATACGTCACAAAAATACTTGTTTTATTAACCCTTATACAATAGTAAATTCGAATTAGAAGAGTAAATAGGTTTTCATAGAGATACACTAGTGACAATGACATGACAGAGTTAGCTAGCTTGTTGTGTCATCGTAGTTTGCACATGCATATTGGAAAAATATTTGGTTTATAATATTGTACGGAGTAGTACGCAAGTAAGTTTATTTTACAAAAGTACAATAATTCGCAAATGGAAAAACCTTTATGGGAATCTTTTCAAAATTGCTTTTGTGTTGTCGTCTGTTGTCATGACATTTCTCCTAAAGTAATTGTATGTGCTTGTCTCCTAAAGTGTATGCATTATTCAAAATATAATGTCCCAGGATATTTCAAATATATCTCTAACTAAAATTGAATCTGTTTTCTTAAAGAACATATATAAAACTTAATTAAAACACTTAAAAAAACATTGAAACAAAATTAAACCACCAGCATGAAACAATAATTCTATAATACCCTAAATACAACAACAGAATCACAGTATGTTTTAAACATCAGTTTTGATGAATGAGTACCAAAAATCGATGCAGATCAAATGTTCATTTAACAAAATTGTTCTTTACATATATTAACATACATCTTTTACATCTTTTATATATCTTTTTTGATTATTTTCTACTCAAACCATTCACATTCCATTAATTTAAAACCATAACCACCATCACTTTTAGATCCAAAACCACCATAAACGACTAAATACGATGATTAGCCGATAAGATCCGACAATTAACGATCAAATACAGTCATGAAAAAGCTCGATCCAAACAACGCTTTCCAGGTCCACTACCAGGAACACCCGGTTACCTTTCTCCATCCCTTCCCGGATACCAGATCAAACTCCTCTAAATGTGGTGGTCGGATGGTGTAGTGCTTCTTTAATGCTGATAAAAAAGAGAAATAAAGTATCTCTTTCACACACATTTACACATAGTTAATAAAATAATAAGGAAAGATGATAAGTGATACGGAATGCTCGATTCGAACATGTAGCGACCCTAATTTAGTAACTACCATGCATGCACACTTTTAGTAACTGCCTACATGTTCTCATGTTTACATTACATGTTGCTTAATTTTAGGAATAACAGTATCTTTGTTTGCCTATTTATATGTGCGTACTTGTTAAAGGAAAGATGGAATGAAAAGAAAAGTGTTCTAGTTTCTCTCCTAGTTTCTTTGGAGTCTTGCTCGCTCTAAGGGCCCTATCCGTCTGCTTCTCGTATCTACTTCTTGGGAGATTAACCATCTATAATCGGTCTTTAACAATGGTGCTTTTATCGGCATATTCGATACCTCCAACATCTAAACCACCCACAAACATCCAAGATCAATTATCCATCCTAAGCGCAAAAGTTGATGCCCTCGTCAATATTCTTCAAGCCCGCTACCGAATCACATTTCAGAATTGTCAATCCACAGTCCCTAAAACTGACCCTCATGATTGCACCTCCGATACCAACACCGACACCACCGAGACCAGCACAACATTCATCATCTAAACCATCTCGGACGACCACACCACCATAAACATGACTACCAAAAATCGTGTTACACTAGTCCCAAACATCGACACAAAGTTCACCATCTAAAGTACTCCCCATTCACTTTCCAATGCTGCTCACAAATTGTCAGCAACCCAAACAAAGAATTTAAGCATTCATTCGGCAGTTCAACAAACATGTGAGCATGACATGCGCACCAAAGACATGTTAGCCATCTTCAGTTGCGAAAAATCCATTTTTCGGGCTCACCCGTGTCATCCACCAAAGTATGTTTTTCTTCAATGTGAACCGAAACCACCTTGGAAGCCATATGACACAAGAGATAACACTACGAGTCTTCTCCAACACTATTGCAACCGTACACGTACTCGGCATGCTTACTAACCCATCAAAGATAACATATGCAATGCAGTTACATCACTGTTCACCCAAAGGAATCTAAATTATTCCTAGCCAAGGACTCTATTTTAAGTACCAGTAAACATTTCATCTCAATCGCCATTGCCCACCCAAGTATATTTTTCTCCGAAGAGAACCGGAACCACCTTGGAAGCCATAGACCTGAGGTGCAGAGCCATGATCCTTGAGGACAAGGCTCGTTTTCACGCGTGGGGTATTGATACGGAATGCTCGCGTCGAACATGTAGCGACCCTAATTTAGTAAATGCCATGCATGCACACTTTTAGTAACTGCCTACATGCTCTCATGTTACATTACATGTTGCTTAATTTTAGGAATAACAGTATCTTTGTTTGCCTATTTATATGTACGTACTTGTTAAAGGAAAGATGGAATGAAAAGAAAAGTGTTCTATTTTATCTCTAGTTTCTTTGGATTCTTGCCCGCTCTAAAGGCCCTATCCGTCTGCTTCTCGTATCTACTTCTTGGGAGATTGACCATCTATAATCGGTCTTTATCAAAAAGTTTTACTCAGGATTATTTTTTGTTATATGTGTGTGAGAGAGGGTGGATACGTCTGAAAATATGAAAGTGACAGAGAAGGACATTTTTTATTTTGAATTCACCTTCGTACATAAAAAGTTTTGTACTTTTAAGTTATTGGTAGTGTGAAAGGGTGTTTGGATCCTATAGTGGGGATGTCTTAACCCATCAACATAATACTCCCTTTTTTTGAAGTGACGTTAAACATATGAATCATACTCCCTTTTTCTTCCTTGATATGCTGCGAAAATTACGTACAGGGCCTTAATGGCTATCTATTGTCCTACAGAGGCCATACTTTTGAGACAAGTCCAAAATGGACATCTTAGTCGGGAAATTATTGACCCGAGTATGTCTTTGACACGTGTCGAATTTTCGTTAGTTCACAAAAAAAAAACTATTTATCAATATTGGGATTCTTTGCTCCCGACTATGTCAGAGATGGGGCAGGGTGAGAGTCTTAGGAATAGGGGACAAAGGACAGATTACATATGTTGTTAGTTTTTAAGGTAAGTGAAGGGGATGGACTATCTATTTATACGTGTGTTGAATGTATTATAAAATGACAAATTAGTAATATATATTAGCATGTGGAGGGATGTATGGCTTGGATTTACAACTATTGAATTGACTTGCTTTTTAAAATATAACCAATACTCGGGAATTCCTATAAGAGAGGAATTTTTTTATGTTCCAACATTAAAAGCGAAAGGACACTGCCAAGTTGCAGTGGGTGTACAGTAAAAAATGTGGGTGGACCCCATCTCTGCCATAGTCAGGAAAAGCAAATACCAATTTTTTTTTCTAATTGCTGACACGTGTCAAAGACATACTCGGGTCTATAGTTTCCCGACTAAGATGGTCATTTTGAACTTGTCTCAAAAGTATGGCCTCTGCAGGACAATAGATAGCCATTAAGGCCCTGTACGTAATTTTCGTTGATATGCTTAGACAGTGGCGGAGCCAGCCACATAGCCAAGGCGGTTCCTAGTTTTGTCTAGGCGAAATGCTTCAATCTATGACGGATTGGGTCGGTTCTATTTTTTCGATCAAAATGATTCACCTTTAGCATAGTTTTATAAAAGAAAATGAAACATTAAATATATAACTTGTCTAGAGTGTGTATCATTTTTTTTATGGTCCTCACATGCACGTTAAAGCGTGAGGCGCGACTGCCACGCCACACAACAGGCGAAGGCGTTGATTTAAGGTGTGGCCTGAGTTAAGACGCGCACGCTAAGGCATGAGGTGTGAAGATTTTTTTAAATTAAATTTCGAAAAATAAATATTATTACATGTAAAAACAATTTTTTAACTTTAAATATTACATATAACATTTATTGTTAACTCAATATAATACAACACTTACTTTAACTTTAATTATTATGTATAACGATTAATTTAAATTTAATTTATATAAAATATGAAAATATGGTACAACTATTATTTTTAACTTTAATTATTATGTGTCTTCAAAGGGTCCAAAAACTCTAACCATTTCACCAAGTATCTTTAAAAAACTTCGATTAAGAAAATGCTATCATTTGACTCATTCATATTATTAGGAGAAAATTGTTTTAATAACACTCAACCACAATCTTACTCCCTTATAAAAAAAATTACACTTTCTCTCCTAGGAAAAATATCTCTATAGACCCTTATTCTAGCATAGACTCAACCAAACAATCACAACCATCCATTTTTATCATGTAACAAAAAACCCATTTTTTAAAAATTAAATATCTCATAACCCGTTCATCGTTACGTAAAACAAAACATATCATCGCGACGAGAATTAAATCATCTATCTATCGAGGGGCACATGTATATACTTTCGACGAACTTTTTTTTCGACTTTTTTTCTTAAGTCACGTCTGGAGAGAATCATATATGATTCGTCACGAAACATATATGATTCTCAGAAAATCATATATGATTCATATCACGAATCATATATGATTTTATGAAAATCATATATGATTCGTGACGAATCATATATGAATCGTGACGAATCATATATGATTCGTGACGAATCATATATGATTCGTGACGAATCATATATGATTCTCTCCAGACGTAACTTAAGAAAAAAAGTCGAAAAAAAAGTTCGTCGAAAGTATATACATGTGCCCCTCGATAGATAGATGATTTAATTCTCGTCACAATTGTGTATTTTTTTCGTTTGACGGTTTACCGTTTGTGAGATATTTAATTTTTAAAAAAGCGGTGGAAAGTGGGTTTTTTTAAAAATTGGTGATTATGATTGGTTGGATAGGTCTATGCTAATTTAAGTGTCTATATAGATCTTAACTCTTCTCTCCTATTAAATGCAAAAAAAATTAACAGGTACAACTTTACAAGCCAAATGTACAACTACAACAGCATACTATACATCCTTTTAATGCATCAACTTACATTTGATTTTAAGTAATACAAGTTCAACAACATGATGTACAATCCAAACTTTTCCTAGAAAAAATACAATTAATGATAACATAAATACACCCAAACCCCTTCTATTACAACATAAATAACATAATGTACAACTCAATCACTATTTTTTTTCTTTTCAAAACAATATTCACATAACTATTATAGATTGACAACAATAAGTTATATATGTTTCACCACTAAAACATGATAAATACATAGATCTATGAAAAAACCTAAAAAGTGGCGACAACACCAGGATTCTGTGACATATCAACAGAGTCAGCGACGCGAACACGAATCTGTATGAAGAACCTTATTAACATGAGAAATATATACGGTCATTTTTTTAACACACATAAAAACTCATATCTTTAAAATACCTTATATCAATAAGTAATTTATGGTTGTTGTGGTCCTTATGTTGTGGTTCGCTAGAAAATTTTATCACAGGGTAACCGTCGCCGCATCGCGCTGCTACCCTGCTAGTCATTTATAATTGCTAGAGGAAAATTTAAACATTTTTTAAATTAGTACAACCTTAGGAATATAAAAACTCAAATTTTGAGAGAAACTATAAAAGCAAAATAGTTTCTTTACGTGGCTTTTTAACAACCACAAATTATGCATAGCTCACTCTTGGCTCTTGAGGCCCACTGACTCACAATAGTTTTAATTTAAAATACCATCATCTTCTTCCTTTCTCAGCTAGAGGATATATGTCCGACTTTATGTCTGCACCGGGTTTATTCCGACTCGGCTTTTTTCCTTTTCTTTCCTCCGTTTCCCATCTTTCAAAAAATCTAAGGTGGTTTCTCATAAATTTCTAAAATAGTTCCTGAGATATTTTATACATCGATTTTTAACAAATTTCTTATCTAAGGTGATTCCTAGGCACCACCTATAACAGTTGTAGCTCCGCCTCACCTTAGATACTGACAAGTAGCTTTGCTGTTTTTTTTTCACTACACAAGCAAAGTTAATGTTTTTCTTCACTATACACGCAAAGTTAATAATACAGAAGTACAAACTAACCCTTGTAGATTCAATAACTTTATTTATCATTCATATGTTTAGGTTCCGCCACTTAAAACACATATAAATATTAAAACAAATAAGAAAGCTAAATACCTACCACCCTTGCCCTAAAAACAACATGAGAATAAAGCTAAAATTAACTTAAGAAACTTCCTTAACACCATGGAAACCTATCATCATAGAGGATGGTTGGTTCAACTTGATACACTTGAACGCCGAAAGACAAAGGAATGAAAAGTTTAGCCACCTTAGACGGGTACCAAAGCTAATCTAAAACTCCATTATACAAATATCGCGAAGGACGTCGAACCCTATAATACTGAAACCTTCTAGTCCCCGCTCTTTACCCCAAGTATTTTTCAATTCAACATAATTTAAGCTCTTGTCCACATTCGTGTTATCCATACCAACAATTAGCAGACAATGCGGCATCGGCTCATTCTGGAGTCTCTCTTGATAATCCTTGTGTGTTGGATGGTGAAAGGGTACACCACTGATAACAGCGTTTTTGCCACTATTGGAAGCTTCTTACCTTGTACGCCAAAATTTTAAGCAAGTAACGCCTCGAACTCTTCCGGCGTTTTATTTTTATGCATTGAATATTCAGTTATGTTGATTCTTTTTTAGGACGTTTGCCAAAACGAGGTTCCCTATCATGCTTCGTGATCCTGGTGACAGCATCATCATCTATACTCTGAAGCCCTTTTTTTGGTTTATGAGTATATCTCGTGTTGTTTTGCCAAACTGTCTGCATCTTTTAGTGATCAGTGGTCCTGGTGAACACACCAGATTTCCACCGTATTGTATGCGATGACTTGTGCCAACGGCGTCTGCGACCGTGAAAGCGAAACAGGTGCTTTCCTCACCCTGATTTTCCACGTGTGGAGTCTTGGAGCGGATGACAGGAACATCACTACCAGTACCAGCCATGGAAGCATTACGACTAGTACCACCTTCAGGCCTGGTGAGAGGAATAGGAACACTAATGTCAGCTGCACTAGTCATGGGAGCATACCGGGGAGCCTACCACCTTGAGCCCTGGGAAGACCAGGAACACCACAACTAGTACTATCCTCAAAACCGGTGATGATAGAATCACACCACCAGGCATGGGAATAGATCTAGTAAAATCGTTTAAACAGAAGAATCTGGGTGTAAAAAATAAAACATGTAAAATCGTCTCTAAGAAAGCGTCCACTAGAAGGGCTACAAAACGAACGAAACGAGCTTTGATTAACATTAGTCAATCCAACCCAACAGGTGATTCAAGGATAGTCGTATGATGATGAAAGAGATAATGGTAGATAGGAATGTAAATTTTGATGTGTTTTTAGTAAGTTAGAGGGTGCCTGATATATAGATGAAAAAAACTTTTACCCAACGGTTACTTGTGCTTGTTTGTGGTGGATAATTGTGTTTGTTTTGAGATGATCTTGGCCTTACATTATGAAAGAATTGAATCCGTGTGACACAAAATGAATGGTGAGATCAACAATTCTAGTTTAGTACTACGTATTTGATAGTATTTGTTTATAAAAAAAAACAGGAGTTTAGAGACTAGAAACAGGGGTGAGTTAATATAAGGTACAGTGGGTAGGTGGGTAGTTTGTTTTGAACTTAAGTTTCAATTATAGATCTCTGGTTTGGCGTTAAGTGTGATTGCTCAAAGAAAGATGTTTGGTGTGATTTTGATGGAAATGACCAAACCATGTGACCAAAACCCGAGAATCGTCGAAACCGAATCAAAGTCATAAAAAACCGAATCGAAAAAACAGACCGAAACTAGAAACCAATGTTTCGGGTTTAACTTTTTCAAACACCAAAACTTTCGGTTCGGTTTCGGTTTTTATCAATAGTGACATCACACTTTGAGTAGGTAGCTTTGTGACTTCTCCTAATTAATCAGTCCTGGTTGCATCCATATATCACCTCTGTTGCGGACTTGCGGTTAGACAAGCAAGCCCAAAGAGGGAATGTTATCCTGTGGAAGATGCGAAAATCTATTAAAAGTTAGACAAGTATCAAAGGCCGCTTCTCATAACTTCTCTTAGTCTAAAGACTCTAAGTGACGGGGATATGTGGATTGGGTAGATGAAATGATGACATAAGAGTTTAAGCATCACTTGTGGTCTTGTGGCGTGCGTAGAACTGCTGTTGCCTCATCCAGGTCCCAATGGTACGGTGGGTGATACGGATGTCAAGTAGATGAGACATCGCACTAGTTCATAGCATTCTTGGGGAGCATAGGCTCATTCCAAGTACACAGTAGCACAACCATCATGTTATGAGCTCTTTGAAAGGTATATTATGAGTTCTTCTCCACTCAAACAATCTTTTGCAAAAAAACGAACCATTTGACTAAACCAACACCATATTACAAAAGCTTTCAAGGATGACGCATAAGTTGAACTAAAGCTTAGGCATCTATGTTTGCTAACTTTCAATCAAAACATTAATTAAGATAGCTAATATCACCCAATTCCTTATAAGCATGTACTTGTTACGAGTGAGATATCAAGGGGGTTTAATGTAAAAAAACGCACCTCTGTCTGCATCATACACCTTTGTAGCATATACAGTTCTAAACCTATTGAGAAAAGACTTGGACTAAGATTTATCACGCCCTTCACTGTATCTTTATAAACTCGCGTTGCTAATTGCCTGGATGGCCGACTTAGAGTCAGCAGAAGACCACTCAAGGTGCACTGTTATATAATCAAGTCTACCATTCCCCCCGCAACTCCTACTCATGTTGCAAGAGTAGCAGTCTTTTTACAAGACCACACCTTGTCATCACAGACATCTAGCAACATGATTATAAAAATTAAGAACCAACAAAGGTTTTATTGATGACAGAATTACCATACTTGTTTACTACAGTAAATTACATGCGTTGGTTTGTGTTAGCTAACACATATGGTTATCTTGACCTTTTACCTTAAAAGTCATATTTGCATTCCCTAACTCGGAAACAAGCTGTCGTCGTTACATCTGTCAAGTAAAGTCCCTCGTGTACCTTTCACATGAAGGAACTAAAAACAATACCAAGGGATGATTTTGGACAAAAATTATAAAACCAAAAGCCTAAGCAAAATCAAGTCTAGTCTAGGTTCAATTCTTTGGTTGTCTTCCGGATTGATTAAATTTACGAGATTGGTGTTCTTATGGGCCAATTTCAAGTTCCATTAAGGAACTGGCGGGTTTCAATGGCGTCGTTTACAATTAATGGGACATCTTGTATTTCAACATAGAATGATTGGTTTAAGAATGTACAATATCAGGTGATAAGCTATTGAGCAAGATCTTGTAAACTTGAAAATATAAGCAACTAACTGATAAACTTACAACAACTAATCATCCTCGATCAGTTCATGTGTGATTATCATCATTATCATCAATAGGGCTACTATTATCCTTCGGGTCACAAATGTCGTCTGGTCTGTTGACATGATCACCCATCTTCAGAAGCTGAGCTAGCATCAGTCTCCTTTTCCGGACAATCAACTTGCACACACTCAGCAGCCAACTTTGTAGGCGAATTATTATTTATTGTATCAAGGATTCTATATGATGGGGTCAAATCCCCTTTCTTCACGACATTGAAAACAATGCCATTATTGATCATCTCTGGCTGAAGAAGATCACCTTCAGAAACCGTAATACTTGTATGAGCTCTATGATTCGTACCCCTTTTTTCAGATGCTAAATCGAAGCTTCTATGCATAACTTTCGAGTTCTGATGATATGGCATTGCCATGTTTGTTCCGGAACCGGTTGAGTTCTCTCGAGCCTGCAGTTCCAAGAAGGGATCCTTTTGGATGCATTGAACCGAAACGTGTTGGCTAAGCTGTGAGTATCTGTAGCTGAAGCTGCTCTGCCTGCACTCCTTTTAAGTCTGCGCATGTGGTTGAGAATTGCAACACACTCATCAATCACAAGCTCGATCCTGCAATTGGCTTTATTGGCTGAAAGCTTCTCCCATGTACATTTCCTGCCTTGGTTTGCAGCCTTTGAAGCTCCAAGTGGGATGGATTCTGTATGATCTTTGAGTACTGTATCATAAAAGTAACATAATTCAGTCCACTGAAAACATCAAAGTTACATAATCTGAACATCAATATTCAATTGCATAGTTTAGCATGAACCACAACATTTGTATATTAGAACTAAATATCAAACTGAATTTCGTTTTTGCTGGGACACCCCCTTCGTAGTAATGAAAAGTTTCATCTAATATTATCAAACACACACCTGAGCTAAGGTAGCAGGCATAACAATAGTCACATCACCCTCCCAATCCTGTGCAAAGAGCTTTGCAAGTCCCCCCAACGGGAAGCCAAATTTCAACTCCGGACACTGTCATTTTAAAAAAAAAAGAGAGAAACATTTTTTTGCCAAAACCGACTTCCGGTCATATAGCTTCAGGATTTAACTGGCTCAACCGACGCGGACAACTGGATCAGGTCCTAAAACACTGATCTAAACAACACAAATCGACAAATCCATTAGACCACTATTCTATGTCAATATGTATTATTGTATATACAGAGATACCCAACAACAACAAACATGTTCATAGTTTATGTATCTTCCGATTTCGGCAATATGGTTCGAAATTGGAATGGGACCCGTCTCTTCCTCATCATACTGATCACAGCACCGACGCGTCTTCACCAGTTCGATCATATCTCCTTACAAACGCACCCATCTTTACCGGAAAATTCACCATCATCAGATCTCTAATTCAAGTTCGAATGCTGTGGTGATATCAGATTTTGTTTTCATATATACATAGTAAGAAGTTGGTTTAGTTAATCAAATGTCATACGTGTTGATTGTTTCTATAAATAAATTTTACTATAGTACATACACATTCATTAATTTGCCAACCAAGCTTCATACTTCAAATATTAACAGTAAGGGTGTTGGTTACATGATGTTTTCAATATTAAGGAAAAAGAACCCATTTTTTTGACTAAACCTGATGGATATCAAAAAGGGCTAGACAATTGTGCAGAAGTTTAAAATCATGTTGACCAAAATTATAAAAGATAACGAAAATCCGTGATAAGGTCATGTTGTATTAATCTGTTCCTGGTGATGAGTATATAACGCAGCTTGGGTCTTTTTTCTTTCATAAAGGGTATTTCCATGGGGACGGGCTCCTGTATAAGGAGCGAGGTATTGTAATGTAGCAGGGGCATCCGGATTCTTGTATTTTTGTCTGTCGTAAACTTAAGACTCAAGATATGATTCACACTTGGGAGGTGACTCGTTAGAGTCTGTGTGTTCGCTTTGTGGTACTCAACCCGACTCGGACGATCATTTATTCTTTACATGCTCATTCTCACAGGATATATGGAATTGTATGAAACAGCTTGCTAGTCTTGATACTTACCCTCACGATATCTATTCTATAATCATCAGTTTGCTCCTATTGCTAGTCGAAGATATATGCATAGTATTATTGTTAAGCGTGTCGTTGCTGCAACCACGTACTTTATTTGGTAAGAACGCAACGATCCTCTTTTTAAGAAAGCTAAGAGAACTTTGACACGGGTTTGTGAATGTATTATATTGGCAGTGCGTCTCAAGTTACTCTGGTGTAGGCTTAAGAAGTCCAAAATAAAAAATACTGAAAAACAGAAAAACAGAAAAACTAAAGGTGCAAACATGATTTTAAGGTTCTTAAGATTTCTTGGTAATATTAGTTCAAAAAATATCAATTTCTATGTTACCAACTTGTATTTATTGGTATATGTTATCAATATATCAAGTAATCCGATGTAGTCCAGAGGTTAGGATATCTGGCTTTCACCCAGACGACCCGGGTTCGATTCCCGGCATCGGAAATTGTTTTTTATTAGAAATACAGTATACTAACTTGAGATATTTGTATTTTTGTTACAAAGCTTAGTCCGGGTAACATCCTTTTATTTATCAAATTCTTTATGGACATTTTATATCCATTAGATCTTACATTAATCTAATGGCCATGATTAATCTCCCCCTTAACCTTATACTTTTTACAAAAAAAAAAATAGATCGGGATCCAACCGTTTTTAAACCACCACAACAAACCCATCTCCAGCGACCACTACAACAAACCCAACCGTTTTCTGGCGACCACCACAACAATCCCACCGTTTTCCAACGACCATAACAACAAACCCACGTTTTTTCGGGCGACCTCCATAACAAACCACCATTTTCCGTACATATGGATACTAATGCCATAAATGAACCTGATGTTGATGCCGATGTTATTGAAGATGAAGATGTAGTTGAAGATGAAGATGTAGTTGTTTGTAAACAGGTAATAATATAAGTAAAACACATGTTATGATATTTGATGCACACCATGTGTTTGATGAAATAACACAATGATAATCACATGTGATTTAGCAAGTTCTAATTTATGAATGAGCATTTTTATTGAAGTATGTTCGATTTTTGTAGTTGATAAGCTGATTACAGAAGTGGGACTTATGATTACAGAATTGAGACTATGACTCATATATGAGTGGATATGACTCATATATGAGTCACGGGACTCATATATGAGTCGTCGTGACTCATATATGAGTCACGGTGACTCATATATGAAACTATACATATGTAAGTCTTTTTAATGCAGGTAATAATATAGCTTCATTTGTGACAAAATCATGGTGACTCATATATGAGTCACAGTGACTCATGTGTGAGTCATTGTGACTCATATATGAGTCGAATTGATGGCGATGTTAATGAAGATGTAGTTGCCGATGTCGATGTTTCTGAAAATGTAATTGTCAATGTAGGTAATATCTTTGTAACAAAATCATAGTTTTGTGGCAGATTTAGTTGGTGACTCATGCATGAGTCAGTGTGACTCATACATGATTTATGCTCACTTATTAACTCATTTCATGTTTATGTTCAAGGTTCTCCATAATCCTGGAGATGGATCAGTTGAGTGTACGTGTAGGCATTTTATGCGTTATGATTTTCTTTATCGCCACATATTTTGTATTTTGAAGAACCGTGATATTGAAGAGATTCCAGAGAAGTACATTTGAAGGCGTTGGAGAAGGGATATGATACCGCTTTCATTAAGAAGAAACACAAGCAGATACGGAGAGAAGAACGAAACAATTCAGTGACTAACAAATGAGGCTAACTTCCACATAGACGAGTGCTTGTTTTGGTTGAGTAAAGATGCAGAAAAGTAGGATAATAAAATACAACAACTATTTTAAGTGTTGAAAACATGTGTTGAATATCTGATTTAATTTTCTGTTTTTCTTTAATAAATATGTAAAAGTGAAAACATGTCTTGAATATTTGATTTAAATTTATGATTTCTTTTATTGAAGTGTTGAAAACATGTCTTGAATATGTGATTTGAATACTACGTATTGAATATCATGAGTCACCTGACTCATGCATGAGTCGCCTGACTCATGCATGAGTCACCTGACTCATGCATGAGTCATATAAATTTGCAAGTTTTTATAAACACTTGTACATTTGATTGTTGTCATTTCTACACTTAATACAGTTTTATAAATATGTAAAAGTGTTATTAACAATTAAAACATATTCTGAGTCATTATGACTCATGCATGAGTCATATAATTTTGCAAGTGTTTATAAACACTTGTACATTTGATTGTTGTCATTTATACACTTAATACGTAAAAGTGTTTTTACAGTTAATACATATTCTGAGTCATTATAATACATATTCTGTCATTATGACTCATGTATGAGTCATACTGACTCATACATGAGTCACAGTCACCTGACTCATGTATGAGTCACCTGACTCATGTATGAGTCACCTGACTCGTGTATGAGTCACATGACTCAAGTATGAGTCAAATGCACTTATGATTCTCAGAAACCCAAAAACATACTACTATAATTTTTAAAACATACTACTTAAAATCATAAGTATGATTCTCAAACACTGAAAACTATCAACATAATTAAGTACTACTATTAGTTCTATTACAATATAACACTTTCCTTCTGCAGGCTCTTCTTGTTTCTTCTTGGCAGATGGTTTCTTGGCAGCTGCTGGTTTCTCCTTTCTCAGCTGTTGGTTTTTTATTGATGTTATCTCGGCTACTTCTTTTGTATCAGTGACAACAAAAGCCAATATGGACATTGGGACATCCTTGGATGTTTCAGAAACTACCTACCTTTTTTTAACACATGACTCATAATGAGTCAGTGTGACTCATACATGAGTTAGAGTGACCCATACATGATGGTTGTTGTTTATACTCTTTTATATCCTTCTTAGTAACTATTTTCTTTGCCTCTACTTTCTATGGTTTCTTCTTCTTAGCTGCTTTCTCGGCTGCTGGTTTCTCAGCTACTGGTTTCGCGGCTGCTGGTTTCTCGACTGCTCTTTCCTCAGCTGCTGGTTCCTCATCTGCTTGGTCCTCGGCTGTTGGTTTTTCAGTTAATGGTTCCTCAACCTCTTTTAACGCGACTACTTTATTTGAAGGAAAAGCACTAATAATCATAAAACTCATGAATGGTTCCTCACAGTGACTCATATATGAGTCACCATGACTCATATATGAGCCACCATGACTCATGTACGAGTCATAGTCCCAGTTATGCAATCATAAGTAATACTTCTGTAATCAGCTTCTCAACTACAAAAATCGATCAAACTTCAATACAAATGGTCATTCATAAATTAGGCTTTGTTAAATCATATGTGATTATCATTGTGTCATTTCATCAAACACATGGTGTGCATCAACAATCAAAACATGTGTTCTACCTAGAGTAGGGTTCAATCCAAACCATTCGAAGCAGCAAGTTCGTGACGGATATCCATGGTGGTTAATTCGAAGCAACAAGTTCAAGCCAAACTATTCGAAGTAAATAGTTAAGCTTAGGGTTTGATGTTGAGTAAAATTACCCCTTTAGGAAAAGGAAGGTAATTAGGGCAAGTAAGCACGACGATTTAGGAAAACCGTGTGTAAATGACCCTACAATGAGTTCGTTCTCAAGGAGGCTAGTGTGTTATGTGTGTAATGATATGGATTAATTTGTGATTATATTTGAGAAAGAAAAATAGAAAAGGGATTAGAAGAGAATGACGGTTACGAAGACGGATTAAGTCTAAAGAGGCGTACACGTAAAACCGTAAAAAGTACCAAAATTAAAATTTTAACCTTAAAATTCATAAAAATTACCAAAAATCCCTAATAATATTCTAAGAGTTTACAAAAAATCAAAACTTGCAAAAACCTTTTAATTAATTAGATAATGACTTTTTAATGCTAATTAAAGCCCTAAAAATCAAAATTAATTATTAAAAAGCCCTAAACAAGATTTTAAAGTTTGTAAACCTCAAAAATTCACTAATTAAGCTAAAAACTATTTTTCAAAATTTTAAAACCAATTAAAACTATTTTTAAACAATTAAAAACTCCTAAAATCAATTAAAACTTAAATTAAATATAGAAAATAATTAAAAGACCTAAAAAATATTTGGAAAGTTGAAAAAATCCTAATTAAGTGTTTAGAACCTAGGAAAAATATAAAAACCTAGAAAATCAGACTTTTAATTTTTAATAATAAAATAATATTAAAAATCCAAAAATTATAAAAAATTCTAAAAACTTGCAAACTAGCTCAATTTAACCTAAGTAACTCAGAAATGAAAGTGAAATCACCTAAATACCCCTATTGGGCCTAGAAAATGGTCTAAACCCAAAACAGTACACTATTGGGCCACATTTGGGCCCAATAACAAAAATTGTTCAAAATAAGCCCAAAAAGCATAGGTTGACTCAAAATTTGATTTTAAACAACTTTTTCCAAAGGCCCAAAAGCTGAAAATGTGAAATAAGCTAACTTATAATAAGCAGCTTATTCTTAATGGGCTTTTAAGCCCATTAAGCTATAAATTGATGCCATAAGCTAAAATTTGACACACAAGCTTCTTTTGACCTAACAAAGACTTCTGCAAAACGAAATTTGAAATAAGCCCAAGGAATAAGCCTGAAAATGCAATAAGCAATCTACACAAAACGACAAAATAGTCGTTTTTGAGTTCTAGGCCACCCCAAGTGCTGATTCAAGTTCCAAAAGCTTTTAAATGACTTAATTAAGCAAAATCAACTAAGAGTTTTCAAATAAGCACACTCAATAAGCTGGAAAGTCAAATAAGCACTTATGTTAAAAGTCAAAGTAGTTGGTTTTCTAGTAAAAAGTCAAAGTCAAAGTCCAATAAGCTCCAGTCTACTTAAATGGGTCAAATAATGAAGACCTATTACAAAAATTAAGTTGTTGCAAGTCTGAATAAGCTAGAATAGCTTATTGATAAGCTGATGACAAAATTGCACTAGCAGGGGCTAGTTTTGGATGTTGAGCAGTGGAAACTTTTTCCACTGCTTGACTATTTTGACTTTTTGTCTTTAGTGACTTTTTTGGAGATTCAGATTACAGAAAGGCACCCAAATGATCTTTGGATCAAAAGGAGTCAATCACAATCAAAATAACACAATCACTAACACCCAATTGATACAGTTTAATCAATTAATCATCAGACATTGCACAGACATGAACAATAAGCAGTTGAGCACAAATAAGCAGTTTTAGCAATAATCAGCCAGCCAAATTCAACCAAATGCACACACAAGCTATTATAAACTCCAATAAGCAAGTCTAAACAGGTTTCATGCAATGGTTCAAAGAATTAAGCAAGATTCAAGCAATGAAAGTTACTGATGAACACTAACACATGCAGTTTTTCTACTTTGCTGATGTATTTGACACTTAAGCCAGATTCAACACCTCAAATCTTTCAAACAGGTTATATTAACTTCGTTTAAACCACTTTTATCCCTAAGCATGCATACACACTAAGTGTTCCCAAAATCCTAGGTCAAAACAAGCAGAAACAAGGTCTATATAGCAGATTGTTTGATTCAAGTGTTCAAACCCAAAAACTTGCAGCAAAATACTCTCAACAAGGTATTTATCAGATACAAAGCATAAACAACAACTTCCCTTAACACAATAACAAGTTACAAGCATAAACAGTTAGTCCCAAACACCCCTTTATCTTTTCCAAATCAAATTTTTCAAAGGCAAAGTGAGATTTCAGGCCAACCAAGCATCAATTAACACTAAAACAAGTAAGATAAACAGATTCAAGCAGATTTAAGCCACAAAATTCACAAGAACAAAAGTTTCATACAAATATCACCAAAAATCACAAATTAAGCAGATTTTGAGATTGAGTATGCAAACCTCATGGATGTACATCCACACCCACAAATTTTGAGCTTATGTGCCAGCAAGAACAAGCACAAGCTTCCACAATAAGCCTGCTAAGATTGAACAAAGTTAAAGCACAATAACATAAAAATCAGAAACTTTGAAAATCTTGATTGATGCAAACTTGTTACCCCACACTTGATTATCCCCAAGTTATAAGCCTCACCACACCTTAACTAACTCAGTTAGGATGCTATGATCAGCCCTATAGCCCAAGAATTCCAAGATTGGAACAAGACTTAGCAAAATATCAAGAATGAGGAAAATTGCAAACTTTTGCAACCTCCAAGTGAAAACAGGTTTTTACTTCTAAAACTAACAAGCATATAACAATAGAAAGCAGTAACAAAGATTGGCCAATGACTTTTCTTCAATGTTTCAAACTCAATTTCATTAAACTTTGAAATGGGGTTTACAGAAACTTGAACAAGGAAAAATCAAAAGCAACTACAAATGTTGAACCCCTAAGCCTTTATATAGGCATACATGTTGTCTAAGAAAGCTGAAAAAACTAAAACCCCTAGCTTGTGAAAGTCCCAAAATGCCCTTGAGGGTTTGAACTTCTTGGCTTCATGTGACAAATTCTTGGACGTTTGTGGAGTAGATAGCTGTTGAAAAGTTGATCAATGGTCTCAAATAAGCTTCAGTTTGAAGCTTTGTTGTGGGACGTTGGATCCTTTTTACTGTTTTGTCTTCTTCTCCAAGAGGTGGGTAAGGTTGTTTCATGTGACTAAGAGAGTGAGGGTGGCAGTTCTTTTGAGAGTTGGGATGTGATTAGGGTCACCTTAATCACTAATCTGCACAATTTTGGGGTTTAATTTTGGCTAAATCAAAAATCCCTAATTGTGTTCTTGGTAAATAGTTTCTTGTTTGATCCAGATTAAGAAGTGATTAACTTTTAAAAAGTTGTTAAGGCGCCAAAGATTTAAAATTAATAAACAGGTGAGTGGAGTGTGACATTTAGGAAGGGAGTGTTGTGATTGGTGGAGGTGGTGAGTGGGGTGAGGTGGCAGCCTTTGGTTGGTTAAGGTAAGTATTATGTCTGGCCCCTTTTAGTCCCTTGTCTTCTTTCTTCTTGTCTTTCCAGTTATAAAAGCTATCAACGCCACAACTAGCCTTATCAACTTTTGCCCTTTTTCATTTTTGGCCCAAAAACTTTTACAAAATGAATTCAGGGGTATTTCTTGCCATATTTGAATTCTTCAAGGGCTAATTTGACATTTTGATGATGGATAATGGTCTTGACTTGTATAATTGATGTTTTGGAGGACTGAAATTGCCAAGTCATGTTTGATGAGGGACCATTTTTGCCAAATGTTGAAAGTTGAGGGTCCTTTTTGTATTTTTGGAATTTTCAAAAGACCAAACTTGTAATTTCTTGTACTTTGAAGGACTTCATGATGTGTTTGACTTTGTGGATGATATTGGTTGACAATTTAGCTTTGTTGAGGGGCTAAACTTGCCAATTCTTCAAAGTGGAGGGCCCTTTTTATAATTTTGACAAACTTTAGGGACAATCTTGTAATTATGAGGATACAAGGGTATAAAGTGTCAATTCTTCCATATTGGAGGACCCTTCTTCATAATTCTTCAAGTCTTCAAGGGTTGATCTTGGGAAAGTCTTCACTAGGGCTTGATTCATTGTGCGGCTTCGTTTCCCGTGTTCGTTTTTGCATGATTCTTGTGATCTTTTGTCATTTTCTCAATATCCGTACCTAAAATACACAAGAAACAAACACAAGCATATATATGGGTATTTTGATGATATTTAATGCATTTTAAGCCCTATTTGGAAGATGAGACTATGTATAAAAGCAGTCTCGTCACTCCCCCATACTAAACCATTGTCGTGCCCTCACGCAATGCTAGAATAAAGTATCGTAGCATCTCCAAAAATCATTTTTATTCTCTTTATTGAATGATAGGTGTGTAAACACCCATCCTTTTACCACTTAATTCGGGCTAAAACGAGACCAAAACACGTATTTAATATCATTTGTTTGGAATTATGCGTGGTTTTTGTGTTTATTGTGTTTTCAGAGCCAACCGGATAAATATTGAAGAAAACATGGGATTGCACGGGTTTTACTGAAGAAAAAGACTCAAGATAAAGTCTATTGTCCAAGAGATGCAAAAGATTTGAAGTCACTGGGCCTATTCGAAGATTTATCGAAGAAAAGGACCAAAGATGGAAGATTTATATAAGTCGAAGAAACTCAAGTCTATTAAAGGAAGAAATTAAAAGACGAGTTGAATTTAATCGACAACAAATCCCGAATCAGAATCGAAAACGGAAACTTTTCTGAAAAGACGAAAAGACACGAAGAACGGGAGAAAGCCCACTCACCAACCAAAGGAAACACCTATAAATAGGCCATCCCACACACATTTTTGGAGCTAGCTAGTTTTTTCCTTCTTCTTCTTTTTCTTTCTCCTGGTTCGTAGTACACCATCACCACTAGGGTGATTGGTGATTTTTATTGTTAGTTCTTTGATCTTGTAATTTTAATCCTTGTTTCATCTTGTCAAAACATTAATCATCCAATTCAAAGTTCTTGTTTAATCTTTCATTTCATCTTGTTCATCTCCATTTTTATCTTCAAGTTCTTAAGTTTTATTTTTCTTGATTTGATCTTCAAAAGTTGTTTGGATTTGTGTTTTTATTAGTGGGATTTGTTGCTTTTATTGTCTAAATGATTTGTGTTTAAATTGGTAAAACCTTTTTAAGTGTTTGATTTGATTTTGATTAATTTGGTGTTCCGTGTTCTTAGCTTTTACTGCTACTGTATCTGTTCCCAGAAGTTCCGAACCAAACAAAAAAGTTCCGAATGAGTCCTTCATTCGGAAACTTCCGAACCAAGCTCTAAGTTCCGAATCAACAGGAAAACTTCCGAATCAAGCTTTCATCCGGAAAGTTCCGGATCAGTCATAAAGTTCCGAACCAAACCCTTCATTCGGAAGTTTAAAACTTCCGAACCAGTGACTTCCGGACGAAGCAAAAGTTCCGAATCAACCCTTTCATTCGGAAAGTTCCGAATCAAGCTGAAGGTTCCGAATCAGAAACTTCCGACCCAGCATGTTCCGAATGAACATGTTCCGAATGAATGAATAGTTACTTCCGAATCAGATAGTTCCGAATCAAGGTCTAAATTTCCGAATCAGTTATTTTTGAGTTTAGTTACTGTTTTACTGTTTTTTATTTACTATTTCTTTACTCCTTTTTCACATTTTATACTTTAATTTTAATTTGAACTTTAAAATTTTAAATTTTAATTCTGATTTTGATTTTAATTTTTAGCCAAGTTTTTATTAATCTTAATTAAAGTAATTGCCTTTGATCTAAACTTTCATTTCCACTTTCCATTAGACTAGAAAACCCAACCCCTTTATTTAGTAACCAAGAACAATCATTCCACTTAAGGCCTAGATCAATTCGAGAGGATATCGAGAGACTAAAATTGAACCCATACAAAAACATTTGTATCAAATGGCGCCGCTGCCGGCTCTTCTCGTTAAGATCAAAAGTTTTTTTGTGAGAAATTGGATTTTGGGATCCGTTCCCCGTGAACGTTACTTTTTCAAGAAAATCTTCAAAAACAACTAAAAAATATAAAATTTTCAAAAATCCTAAAAAGTAAAAAAAACAATAAAAACCAAAAATATTTTTGCCTTGTTTTTCCTTGTTTGTTCTTTTGCAGGTGTATGCGCACTCGATCCACGTCTTATCAAGAGCCCGAGCCTCTCGATAACCTAGACATGGCTGGTGTACAAAACAACAATAACATACCACCTCCGCAAAACAATAATAACAACAACAACCCGCCTTTCAACAACATGAACAACAACAACAATGAGCACCTTCCGGATAATCGCCCAATGATTGAATTGCTGCAAGCTCATGTTGATGGCAACACGGATCCAATTGTCATTCCTCCAATTGCCGCCAACAATTTCGAGCTCAAGTCAGGCTTTATCCAGATGGTCTCCGCTCAGCCATTCTTGGGACGCACCATTGATGACCCACACGACCATATCAAGAGGTTTCTACAACTCACCAACACGGTCAAGTTCAATGGAGTTTCACAAGAAGTGATAAGGTTACAACTTTTTCCCTTTTCTTTAGAGGGACAAGCCCGGCATTGGCTTGCTAAGGAACCGCCACAGAGTATTCTCTCGTGGACGGATTTGGAAACAAAGTTTATCAACTACTTTTTTCCACCCTCTCGTACTACCGCTTTGCGGAATGAGATTATAAACTTTGAACAAAAGTACGATGAGTCATTCAGTGAATCTTGGGATCGTTTCAAAGATCTTTTAAGAAAATGCCCACAACATGGTTTTACCAAAGTACATCAAATAAATACTTTTTACAATGGTTTAAGCATGAGTGACCAAGATTCACTGAATAGTGCCTCAGGGGGTAATTTATTGGCTAAGACTTCCAATGCTGCTTGGGATATCATTGAGAACAAATCTCGTGTGCAAACCAAGAGCGTTAGGACCAATGTTGCTAGTGCTAGCACTAATGACAGCGACAAGCGATTAGACAAAATCACCACGCTTCTTGAATCGCTTGTCACCCACACCGTCAGCAACAACAACAGCAACAACGCCAAAAATGCACAAGTGAACGCTGTCAGCCAACCTTGTGAGATATGCGGTGGTCCCCATTCTTACACAACTTGTACCGCCACTCAAGATTACCCTGCTGAGAATGTGAATGCGGCATATGGCACCTACCAACAACCTGCTTATCAAGCTAGACCTCAAGGTGACCGTAACTTGCTTAGCTATCGCAGCACCAACTATCTTTCACCACCTGGCTTTCCTCCTTCCAACCCAAACCAACAACAAAACCTTAACCGCCCTACTCAACAACAACAACAACCTCGACAACCATACGTCCCACCTCACAAGCAGCAACAACCACCTCAACGTAACAATCAAGTATACCAACAACCTGCTTACCAACCACCTGCATACAATGCTCCTTCCAACCAAACCAATACTGCACTACACCAAGAGGTCGCCACCTATATGAGGACCAATGATGTGATAGTGGGAAATCTCCAAGAGGAAGTGCGCAATTTGAAGGCAGATTTGGTCAAGCAAGGAAATGATTTGAGAGCCGATATGCGAAACACGTTGGATAGTCAGACTAATGATCTGAGGAACATGATGGCTAGTTTTTTCCAAAGTAGTCAACCCTCTTCTTCGGGTACTCTTCCGAGTAACACCGTTGCGAACCCAAGAGGGGAGATGAAAGCAATCACTACTAGAAGTGGTAAAGGTACCAAGGAACCCGAGCTTCCTATACCTCCACCGGTGGTTGTGACTAAGGAGAACGAGTCGCCTGCTCCTATTCCTCCTCCTTCCCCAATTTCTCCACCTCTTCTTTCTACCCCTCCTCCACCCGTGCTTGTGAGTGATCCTATTCCCCTAAAGCCTTCCTCTTCTTCCAATATACCTTATCCTTCAAGGTTGAGGAAAGAGAAGCAAAAGAGCAAGGATGATATTCAGGTTTCGAATTTCCTTAAAATGTTCAAGAAACTGAATTTCAATATCTCCTTCGCTGAGGCTCTCGCTCACATGCCCAAGTATGCCAAAATGTTTAAAGATCTTCTGAGCGACAAGGAAAAGCTCCTCGATCTCGCCAACACCCAACTTAATGAGAACTGCTCTGCAGTGCTCTTAAGGAAATTGCCAATCAAGCTTGGTGATCCGGGTCATTTTCTTATCCCTTGCAATTTCCCGGGAGTAGAGAATTGCATGGCCCTAGCCGATCTAGGTGCCAGTATTAATCTCATGCCTCTAAGTGTTTGGAAGCAATTATCTCTCCCAGAGCTAGTCCCCACCAAAATGACTTTGGAATTGGCCAACCGTACGGTTGCTTATCCAGTGGGGATAGCCGAAGACGTCATTGTAGGAGTCGACAAATTCACCTTCCCTGCCGATTTTGTTGTCGTCGACTACGAGATGGACCCCCGTGTGCCACTCATTGTTGGTCGTCCATTCTTGAGGACCGGTCGCACTCTCATTGATGTTGAAGCCGGTGAGCTTATCATGAGAGTGGGTGACGATAAAGTAGTCTTCAACATGGGAAAGTTATCTAAACAACCTTCTTCTTACGAGAATGTTAATTGTATTGACGTTCTTGATGAAGCTTGTGAAGAACACTTCAAGGATGCTTGTAAAAACATTCCTACCTCTCTTCCCAATGTTGAGACCGTTTCCTCTATCGACTCATCACTATCTCTATTTGGAGAGAGTGATTTCCTTTGGAAAGATTTGGAAGCCAGCTTAGGAGATGTGAAGCAAGACAATGACGATTCTATTGCCACTTGGGATGAAGACCTCAGTTTCATTGCAAACCTCCTCAAAGAAGACAATCCTTCCCCTCCATCTCCCACTATCATTGCTATCGAGACTCCGACTTCGAATACGCCTCCCGTCGACAATCCTCCGGATTTGGAACTTAAGGAGTTGCCACCCCATCTTGAGTATGCATTCCTCGAAGAAGAGAAGAAGTCGCCAGTCATCATTGCTAAGGATTTGAAGGATGAAGAGAAAGCCCGACTTGTCGCTGTGTTGAAAGATCACAAGAAGGCTATTGCTTGGAAGATTTCGGACATTCGTGGAATTGATCCTCACTTCTGCACACACAAAATTCTCATGGAGGACGACTATAAGCCCACTATTCAAAGCCAACGAAGGGTGAATCCAAAAATCCATGAAGTCATCAAAACAGAGGTTATCAAACTTCTTGATGCGGGTATGATTTACCCTATTTCGGATTCACCGTGGGTTAGTCCAATCCATTGTGTGCCCAAGAAGGGCGGAATAACCGTTGTTCCCAATGAACACAACGAGTTGATTCCCACTCGTCTCGTTACTGGGTGGAGAGTTTGTATAGACTATCGCAAACTCAATGATGCCACGAGAAAGGATCATTTCCCTCTACCTTTCATGGACCAAATGCTTGAACGATTAGCCGGTAATGAATATTACTGCTTTTTGGATGGTTTCTCGGGTTATTTTCAAATACCCATCGATCCCCAAGATCAAGAGAAGACTACATTCACTTGTCCCTATGGCACTTTCGCTTACAAAAGAATGCCTTTTGGCTTATGTAATGCGCCTGGGACTTTTCAAAGGTGTATGTTAGCTATCTTCCATGACATGGTTGAACAAACCATGGAAGTCTTCATGGATGATTTCTCGGTCTTCGGGGATTCCTTCTCTGCTTGCCTTGCCAATTTAGAACGTATGCTAAAGCGGTGCGAAGACACTCGCCTTGTTCTAAATTGGGAAAAATGCCATTTTATGGTAAAAGAAGGCGTCGTGCTTGGACATAAGATTTCGAAAGCCGGTCTTGAAGTAGACCGTGCTAAAGTTGATGTTATAGCAAAGTTGCCTCCACCTTCCACTGTGAAGGGTGTGAGAAGTTTCTTGGGTCATGCGGGCTTCTACCGTCGCTTTATCAAAGACTTTTCTCAAATCGCTCGCCCGATGACCCACCTCTTAGAGAAAGATACTCCTTTTATCTTCTCCAAAGAGTGCCTTGAAGCCTTCAACTCGCTTAAGGATAAGCTAACTAAGGCACCCGTCTTGGTTACCCCTAATTGGGAGCTGCCTTTTGAGTTGATGTGCGATGCTAGTGATTTTGCTATTGGAGCGGTTCTTGGACAAAGAGTGAACAAACACTTCCAACCGATCCATTACGCTAGCAAGACAATGACTGGGGCACAATTGCATTATACGACAACCGAAAAAGAGCTTTTAGCTGTTGTCTATGCTTTTGAGAAATTCCGCCCCTATCTTGTCCTTTCCACCACCATTGTGTATACCGATCATTCCGCGTTGAAGTACTTGTTGACAAAGCAAGATTCCAAACCAAGACTTCTTCGCTGGGTTTTGCTGCTCCAGGAATTTAAAATCGAAATCCGCGATAAAAAAGGAGCAGAAAACCTAGCCGCGGACCATCTTAGCAGACTTGAGGATCCATACCAAGGGGATCATCCGACCAAAGAAATCAATGATTCTTTTCCCTTGGAGACCTTATTCTCTGTAAACTCGAAGCCGAATGAAACCCCGTGGTTTGCGGACTTTGCAAACTACTTGGCGGGTGGAATTCTCAAGGAAGGGTTGACGTCCCAGCAAAAGAAAAAGTTCTTTACCGACATCAAGACTTACTTTTGGGACGACCCTTACCTATTCAAACAATGTGCTGATCTGATAATTCGCCGATGTGTTGATGGACCGGCAGCGAATGAAATCCTTCATGCTTGCCACAAAGGACCCACCGGTGGTCACTTTGGTCCCAACTACACCGCTAAGAAAGTGTTTGATTCGGGATTTTATTGGCCCTCCATATACCGTGACGCTCACGATATGGTCAAGCGATGTGATGTTTGCCAAAAGCAAGGCAAAATCACACATAAAGACGAGATGCCTCAGAATTTCATTCAAGAGTGTGAAATTTTTGATGTTTGGGGTATCGACTTTATGGGGCCATTCCCTTCATCTAAAGGAAACAAATACATCCTTGTAGCCGTTGACTACGTTTCAAAGTGGGTTGAAGCCAAAGCTTTGCCTACTAATGACGCAAGGGTGGTTTGTAACTTTTTGAAAGCTCTTTTCGCTAGATTCGGTGTGCCTCGCGCCATTATTAGTGATCGTGGGACTCATTTCTGCAATGACCAATTTGCTAGAGTCATGGCTAAGTACGGTGTAAATCATCGTCTTTCCACAGCCTACCACCCACAAACTAATGGCCAGGCTGAAATATCCAACCGAGGGCTGAAGCGAATTCTTGAAAGGACCGTGGGAGAGCATCGTGCCTCATGGGCTGATAAATTGGATGATGCTTTGTGGGCTTTCCGTACTGCTTACAAGACCCCGATCGGCTGTACGCCTTATCGTCTTGTGTACGGGGAAAGCGTGCCACCTCCCCATTGAGTTGGAGCACAAGGCTTATTGGGCCTTGAAGTGGGCTAATTTTGATATAAACAAAGCCGGTGACCTACGCAAGATCCAACTCAATGAGCTCAATGAACTTCGGAATGAGGCTTATGAAAATTCTTTGATCTATAAGGAAAGAACTAAGCTCATTCACGACTCTAAGATCAAAAACCGAGAGTTCCATGTTGGAGACAAAGTCTTACTTTTTAACTCTCGGTTGAAAATCTTCTCGGGAAAGCTCAAATCTCGTTGGTCCGGCCCATTCACCATTTCCCAAATTTTTCCATATGGTACTCTCGAGCTCGCTCAACCTGATGGACCAAATTTTAAGGTGAATGGCCAACGAGTGAAGTTGTACTTTGGTGAGGACACCTCTAAGGAGGTGATTCCATCCCTCACCACGTTCCCCATGAACTAAATTTGGGTCGAGTCAGGCTCGTGACTCGGTTATCAAAAACAAGCGCTCCTCGGGAGGCAGCCCGAGTATCTATCCTTGTATGTTTTAATCCCCTAAGTGTAGGGGGGGGACTTGTATATGTGTTTGCCTTTTGTGGTGATGTGATTACAGGGATAAGTGCACTCTTGGAATCTTTGAAGAACCGTGCTCCCGTGTTTATCCGAAATCCGGTTCTATCTCTCAACTATCGTGATTCAATTTTCTTCATACTCACATTTGAAATTGATCACGTTAGTCGTCTCTTCCTTAACTTGAGTTAACCAACGTGCACAATGTCATAAGTGTAGGGGAGACTTCTCCCACATGCTTAAACATTGAGGACAATGTTTATCTTAAGTGTAGGGGGGACTTCTATCGAAGTTTTAAGTGGACTTTTCCATGAAAATGCCTTCAATTAACCGGAAAATCCTATTTTTCAACATTTTTCAAATTTTTTATTAACTTTGGCCATTTAGTCGTAATTTTTAAAATTTTTATTGTTGCTTTCATATGTATATATCCCGCAATAAAGTCAAAAATATTAATAAAGTGATGTAGCTAGTTTAGAAGTTTTTGACATATTAGGCCCGTTGCGTTTATTTTGACTCAACCCGAATAAACTTATCCAAGTTTATTCTAGCTAGTATCCTTAACCATGTAGACCTTAATTGGTTTATTAGGCTAAGTATCCACGAGTCTCATTACTTGAGATTTTAAATTGTGGAGGACGAGAAATGATAGAGTCAATTATAAGTCGGTATTCTTGCACAAGCTCACTTGGTGTAATTATTTGCCTATTCTCCCATCACTTGCTAATAACTTATCTGCAATAAGTAAGGTCTTACGATTTGAAAAGTTACTTAGCTTCTAGCCCAAGATCGTTTAAAAGTTGCTCGGTAATGATAAGAGTTCATAGCCAAGGCATAACTTATGAAGCGGGGCGCGAAGATTGGCGAGTCCGAAAAGGCCCTAACAAGGCATGAGGATTCAATCTTATTGCTGAAGATCCAAAGTGATGTGAAAAGCATTATTCCTAAAGTCAATATGAAGGATCAAGACTCACGACGAAAAGCAATCAACTCCCATAAAGATCATGGAGAAGTCTATCCGAAAAGACCCTAACAAGGTATGAGGATAAATAGATCCAAGTCCGAAAAGGAGGCGGATCGTTGTATCTTAAAATCCCAATTAGAGATTGAAGAAATAATCATGAAGTCGTGGTCAACAAAGTTGGAGAACCCCTCAAAAGTCTCCAAGTGAAGAAACTCTATTATGATGAGAAGACCATTATCTCAAGAACGTCTCTCGAAGATATGAAGTATGAAGTACATGCCAAATATCGGCCCGAGAAAGGTCTCAAATCGTGAACCAAGTTATGCCAAGATATGAACTTTTTGATATCCCGAGAAGCAGTTTTAAGAGATTTTGTCCTTTAGCTAACTATTGATCAAATCGTCCTACTTTGCTTTCAGCCCTAATAAACTATCGAAATAAGTCCAAAAAATGCATCTTCATGATCATTCTAAGACAAAAATAAAATATAAGAGATACACCTAGGAATAAGGGAGTTTAAGCATTTAATTAAGCCATGAGTGTAAGTGTTTGAATTGCTAACTTATAATAACAATGATCTCGTTTTTAAGCTTAGTTTGGGGAACGTGAAACTTGAGGGTGATAAATCTTCGCAGCACCAAAGCCCTAATGTAAGTCATCGATTTCTCTACAAGTTATTTCCATGTAGCTATTTTCAAGTGAAAATGGTTTTTCTATCCTTTTGTTACCTTTGAAGTTTTATTTCTTTAATTTTTGTTTAGTAGAATTTTAAATAAGGCCAAGGTTGATTAATTATGAGAAAAGTGTAAGCTTGCTTTATCACTAAGCATTGCATGAGGGCATGGCAATGGTTAAGTGTAGGGGATTTGATAGGTGTGTAAACACCCATCCTTTTACCACTTAATTCGGGCTAAAACGAGACCAAAACACGTATTTAATATCATTTGTTTGGAATTATGCGTGGTTTTTGTGTTTATTGTGTTTTCAGAGCCAACCGGATAAATATTGAAGAAAACATGGGATTGCACGGGTTTTACTGAAGAAAAAGACTCAAGATAAAGTCTATTGTCCAAGAGATGCAAAAGATTTGAAGTCACTGGGCCTATTCGAAGATTTATCGAAGAAAAGGACCAAAGATGGAAGATTTATATAAGTCGAAGAAACTCAAGTCTATTAAAGGAAGAAATTAAAAGACGAGTTGAATTTAATCGACAACAAATCCCGAATCAGAATCGAAAACGGAAACTTTTCTGAAAAGACGAAAAGACACGAAGAACGGGAGAAAGCCCACTCACCAACCAAAGGAAACACCTATAAATAGGCCATCCCACACACATTTTTGGAGCTAGCTAGTTTTTTCCTTCTTCTTCTTTTTCTTTCTCCTGGTTCGTAGTACACCATCACCACTAGGGTGATTGGTGATTTTTATTGTTAGTTCTTTGATCTTGTAATTTTAATCCTTGTTTCATCTTGTCAAAACATTAATCATCCAATTCAAAGTTCTTGTTTAATCTTTCATTTCATCTTGTTCATCTCCATTTTTATCTTCAAGTTCTTAAGTTTTATTTTTCTTGATTTGATCTTCAAAAGTTGTTTGGATTTGTGTTTTTATTAGTGGGATTTGTTGCTTTTATTGTCTAAATGATTTGTGTTTAAATTGGTAAAACCTTTTTAAGTGTTTGATTTGATTTTGATTAATTTGGTGTTCCGTGTTCTTAGCTTTTACTGCTACTGTATCTGTTCCCAGAAGTTCCGAACCAAACAAAAAAGTTCCGAATGAGTCCTTCATTCGGAAACTTCCGAACCAAGCTCTAAGTTCCGAATCAACAGGAAAACTTCCGAATCAAGCTTTCATCCGGAAAGTTCCGGATCAGTCATAAAGTTCCGAACCAAACCCTTCATTCGGAAGTTTAAAACTTCCGAACCAGTGACTTCCGGACGAAGCAAAAGTTCCGAATCAACCCTTTCATTCGGAAAGTTCCGAATCAAGCTGAAGGTTCCGAATCAGAAACTTCCGACCCAGCATGTTCCGAATGAACATGTTCCGAATGAATGAATAGTTACTTCCGAATCAGATAGTTCCGAATCAAGGTCTAAATTTCCGAATCAGTTATTTTTGAGTTTAGTTACTGTTTTACTGTTTTTTATTTACTATTTCTTTACTCCTTTTTCACATTTTATACTTTAATTTTAATTTGAACTTTAAAATTTTAAATTTTAATTCTGATTTTGATTTTAATTTTTAGCCAAGTTTTTATTAATCTTAATTAAAGTAATTGCCTTTGATCTAAACTTTCATTTCCACTTTCCATTAGACTAGAAAACCCAACCCCTTTATTTAGTAACCAAGAACAATCATTCCACTTAAGGCCTAGATCAATTCGAGAGGATATCGAGAGACTAAAATTGAACCCATACAAAAACATTTGTATCATTGAACGATAAACTAGCTACACTACTACTACTACTTGCGTTTTAGACATAATGTATGATTTTCATCGCAAAATGGGACGTTTAGGTTTATAGAATAAGAACACGTGAATGCTTCGTTAGAAATAATTTCATCGTCCTCGATTTTCACCCCAATTCCATGCCAAGCGTGCAACGAGATCATTGTCATTATAAGTTAGTAATGCTAACACTACTCATATGCCCTAATCACGTACTTATCCTCCCATTATTCCTAAGTTGTATCTCTTATATTTTATTTTGTCTTGAATGTTTCACGAGGATACATTGTTTGACTTATGCGATAATAGAGATTTAGGTCTAAAAATAGAGTCCTAACGGTGTAACTAAGACCATCAAATCAATAACCCCTCCTAATAGACAACGATGTTAAAAAATTAAGTTGATAAGAAGAATCGATAAACACGGTTTTATAACGGTTTTGAACATGAGACTTATTACCAAGACTTTTATACGCCCCCTAACGGAAGGGCCTTATTATCTTTGGTTTACCTCCATCTTTTATTCAACTTCGCCATGAAGCTTTTATTATGACTTCGGTCTTGCCTTGCCTTTTATTATCCGCCTCATCGGTGGTTTTATTAGCCAAAGACGTATATCCTCACGCTAAGGCGAATTTTGTATCTTTAAAGCTTCGAAGATTAAGGCTTGATTCACTTTCAATTTCGCATAGATTTTTCGGCCTTGTGGGGCTTCAAATTGTTTGCTTGATTTAGGTGAGCACTTGAAATCTTATTATTGGGTGAAGCTTTCGATTATTCGGGTGCCAATACTTCAAAACCGTGACGCTGGCGATACCTTAATGTCTTCCCAATTTAATTACACGGAAGCTACTAGAAAAGACTAGAAACCCAACAATCCCAACTAAACCGCTAAGTCAATATTTATTAAGCAAAAAATATTTACATGCGAAGGGAGAATAAGCAAACAACGAGAACACATGAGTTTTTGAAAGAATACGAGTACTCTACGTTTAGCATAGTAACTTATAATTAACTCTATCATTTCTCGTCCTCATATAAGAGACTTAGCCTAATGTGTAGTTAAGGAACCAAAGCTAAGTGCTCAACACGCACGGTCGAGTCAAAAATTACTCTTATTCTCGCCATCGGAAAACCTACATTCGTGTCTTCAAACACTTATAAAACATGAGAAAAATTTTAAAATTTGGCCATTTTTAGCCTTATTTTGCAACAAAATGATAAACAAAAAGATAAACTTTGGAAAGCGTGAAGGTTTGGCAAGGCAAGTATCTATTCACCCCCCCCCCCCCCATACTAAAGTTAAACATTGTCCTCAATGTTTCGAGTCTAGGGGTGCAAACACCCCCATACTAGAGACGTAGTCGAATGCCTAATCTAGCATGGAAAGGGTGTAACCAATAAATTAATAGCCGTTTATGAAGTGTGCTATAAACCTAAGGTTAGAACATCAAAAGGATATATCATGGATATTGAGAAAGTCTTCAAAGCAAACGATCGAGTGCTCCCATAAAACGAACACGAGAGGCTCCAATCGTGAAGATCATGATCATCTAAAGTTAACAATTCACAAACAACCACGGAACAAAGGTTGGAAGGGCACAAATCCCCTCACATAAGCTACATTAGAAAGCGATAATATGTACATAGGATAAGCATGGGACTCCCCCACGAGGCTCCTCGTTTTTGATTACCGAGTCATGAGCTCGACTCGATCCCCTCAATACTAATTATCATTGGGGAAGGTGACTTGGTCGAGGTAGTTCAAGGATGGAACTTCCCCGCCAAAGTAGTGCTTCAACCTATGTCCATTCACCTTGAAGTTAGGACCATCATCTTGAGCTAGCTCGATGGTCCCATACGGAAACACTTGAGTCACGGTGAATGGACCGGACCAACGGGATTTCAACTTACCGGAAAAGATTTTTAATCTTGAATTAAAAAGCAAAACTTGATCCCCAATGTTAAAAACCCGGTTTTTAATTTTAGAATCATGCAACTTTTTAGTTTTTTCTTTATAAATCAATGAATTTTCATAAGCAATGTCCCTCAATTCATCTAATTCATTCAATTGCATTTTCTGGTGTTTCCCCGCGGTCTCCATATCATCATTACAATGCTTTAGGGCCCAATAAGCCTTGTGTTCTAATTCGATAGGCAAATGACAATTCTTTCCATACACAAGCTTATAGGGAGTGCACCCAATGGGTGTCTTATGAGCGGTCCTAAAGGCCCATAAAGCATCGTCCAACTTACCCGACCAAGTTTGTCGGTTTTCCCCAACGGATCTCTCCAAGATCCTCTTCAAAGCTCGGTTTGAAACCTCGACTTGCCCACTCATTTGTGGGTGATAAGACGTAGAAAGCCGATGTGTAACCCCATATTTCCTTAGGACCCTTTCGAATTGGTCGTTACAAAAATGGGTTCCACGATCGCTTATGATAGCACGAGGGGTTCCAAACCGAGAAAACAAACTTTTCAAAAACTTGACTACCACACGAGCATCATTGGTGGGCAAGGCTTTGGCCTCCACCCACTTAGATAGGTAGTCAACCGCAACAAGGATGTACTTATTACCACGAGATGATGGGAACGGCCCCATAAAGTCTATACCCCAAACGTCAAAGATCTCACACACTTGGATGATGTTTTGTGGCATTTCATCTTTTTGTGAGGCTTTTCCTTGTCGTTGGCATGAATCACAAGACTTCACAAGATCTTGTGCATCTCGGTAAATAGTAGGCCAAAAGAAGCCGGCATCAAATACCTTTTTAGCCGTGAGATTAGCACCGTGGTGACCACCCGTGGGTCCCTCATGGCAAGCTCTAAGGATGTTAGAAGCTTCGATGCCAAATAAACAACGTCGGATGATTTGATCCGCACAAGTTCGAAACAAGTAAGGGTCGTTCCAAAAGTAGAACTTGACGTCACGAAAGAATTTTCGTTTTTCTTGAGTCGTCATACCCTTAACGATGAAGTTACCCGCATGGTAATTTGCAAAGTTCGCAAACCATGGGGTGGAAGGATCAAGCTTAGAATTCACTACACCAAGTGTTTCAAGCGGAAATGTTTCGGTGATTTCCTTGGGCTCGTAAACACTTTGGTGAGGATCTTCCAAACGAGAAAGATGATCGGCCGCTAGATTCTCGGCTCCTTTTTTGTCAACGATGGTGTGATCAAATTCTTGAAGGAGGAGAATCCAACGAAGTAATCTAGGCTTAGCATCTTGCTTTGCCATGAGATACTTGATAGCCGAATGGTCCGTATACACTATGCATTTAGCTAAGACGAGATAAGGTCGGAACTTCTCAAATGTATACACCACGGCAAGGAACTCCTTTTCCGTTGTAGTGTATTTTAGTTGAGCCTCGGTCATCGTCTTGCTAGCATAGTGAATAGGCAAGACGTGCTTATCATGATGTTGCCCCAAAACGGCCCCAATAGCGTAATCACTAGCATCACACATAAGTTCAAAGGGGATGTTCCAATTGGGAGCAACAAGAATGGGAGCTTCGGTAAGTTTCCTTTTAAGGATTTCAAAGGCTCGTACACAATCTTCGTCAAAGACAAAACGTGCCTCTTTTTCAAGAAGATGTGTAATGGGTCAAGAAATCTTTGAAAAATCATTGATGAATCGACGATAAAAGCCCGCGTGGCCTAGGAAACTCCTAACTCCCTTAACGGTTTTGGGATGAGGTAATTTGGCGATGACGTCTACCTTAGCTTGATCTACCTCAATCCCCGCTTTCGAGACCTTGTGCCCTAAGACGATTCCACTCTTAACCATAAAATGACATTTTTCCCAATTGAGCACAAGGTTGGTTTCCTCACAACGTTTTAACGTTCTCTCAAGGTTCGACAAACACGAAGTGAAAGAATCACCAAACACGGAAAAGTCATCCATGAAGACTTCCATCGTCTTCTCGATCATGTCATGAAATATAGCCATCATGCACCTTTGAAAGGTTCCCGGTGCATTGCAAAGTCCGAATGGCATTCTACGATAGGCAAACGTTCCATATGGACACGTAAACGTAGTTTTTTCTTGATCACGAGGGTCGATGGGAATCTGGAAGTAACCGGAAAAACCATCTAAAAAGCAATAGAAATCGTTTCCCGCAAGACGCTCTAACATTTGGTCCATGAAGGGCAAGGGAAAATGGTCTTTTCGAGTGGCTTCATTCAACTTTCGATAGTCAATGCACACTCTCCATCCGGTCACGAGTCTAGTGGGAATTAACTCGTTGGCATCGTTTGGCACAACGGTCATCCCTCCCTTTTAGGGACACAATGAATAGGACTCACCCAAGGGCTATCGGAAATAGGGTAAATCATTCCTGCGTTAAGGAGTTTAAGGACCTCCTTTTTGATGACGTCGTGAATTTTAGGGTTCACCCTCCTTTGACTTTGGATTGTGGGCTTGAAATCCTCCTCCATTAAGATTTTGTGGGTACAAAACTTGGGATCGATTCCCTTAATGTCGGATAACTTCCACGCAATTGCCCTTTTGTGGTCCTTTAGAACATTGACAAGTGCGGTTTTTTCATCATTCGAAAGTTCCTTCGCAATAATAACCGGCAACTTGTCTTCCTCCTCTAAATAGACATATTCGAGGTGAGGAGGTAAATCTTTCAACTCGAGAATGGGTGGTTCCTCAAGTGAAGATTTGGGCTCAATACTCATAACCTCCTCGCTTGGAGGAAATGGGAAATCGTTAAGAAAATCCTTGATAATCGAGAAGTCCTCATCGTTGTCGAGGTCTTCGTCACAAGTACGTGGAACATTGCATTCTTCCAACGTAAAACCACCACCTTCAAAAGGAGTGAAGGTTGGTGTCGAATTATCAAGAATTAGATCTAACATAGTGGGATTGCCACTAGTTTCTTCATCACCAAAACCTAGAACTTCTTGTGAAAATTCCTCGCAAACCACGTCAATCATATCAACGAGGTTTATGGTTGCAACGGAATAAACATGAAAAATTTGAGAGTTTTGAGTTGCGTTTATAACAAGTTCCTCGTTGTTGAAACGTAAGGTGATCTTTCTAGCATGCACATCAATCAAAGCCATAGACGTATCTAAAAACGAACGACCTAAAATGAGAGGAACTTGAGGATCCGTGGGGATATCAACAACGATAAAGTCTACGGGATAGTAGAACTTCCCCACTTTCACAAAAACGTCTTCCGCCAAACCACATGCGGGAATCGTGGAATGGTCTGCCAACTCGATAGACATTAGTGAAGGAGTAAGATTAGGAAGATTGAGCGACTTGAAGATTGAAAGTGGCATCAAGTTAATGCTAGCACCAAGATCGGCCAAGGCGAAGCATTCTTCCATATCTTGGATTGCACAAGGGATCAAAAATTTACCGGGATCACCGACTTTTTGAGGTATGCGATTAAGATAAACCGACGAACAACTAGACAATTGGTGCAATTTCTCCTTGTTGTTCAACATACTCTTAAAGTTAGCGGCAAATCGAGGCATCATGACCAAAGCATCGGCGAAACTCACATTAAGGTGCAAATCACGAAACATTTTCATAAAAAGCTCAAATTGGTAATTGTCGCGCTCTTGACGTTTCTCCTTCCTAAGTCTCGATGGATAGGGCAAAGGTGGTGTAGGTTGAGGCATAGTAGGCATAGCCTTTGGAATCTCGGGTTCCAATGATGGTAATGGGTCAACCGTAGGTGTGGCATGAGCGGTACTTCGTGGGATTGGGACATGCTCCTTTTGGACCACCACCTCGGGTTCTTCCTCAATTGCTTCCTCCGTAGGAGCAATTGGTTGAGGAGTCGGTTCCTTAAGTGTCTTGCCACTACGTGTGGTATTCACTTTCATCTCACCCTTAGGGTTGGATATGGTGTTGCTAGGAAGACCACACGAAGACGGTTTACACATTATTTCCTCAAACATAGACGAGATTTTATCTTCAAAATTAGATTGCCTCAATACGGCATCGGTTTGCCTTTTCTCGGCCTTAATCATCTCTTGTTTAATCTCATGTTGCCCTTGTTCCATCTTTTGTTGGTTTTATTGCAACCTAGTGACATTTCCTTCCATCTTGTTGGTGTGGATTTTAAGTTCATTAGCTAACTCATTTTTCAACTCTTTCTTCAAGTCGTTCTTAAACTCGGACCTTAGGCTAATGATTTCTCTTTGAATATTGTCAAACCTAGCATCATTCCCACTAGCATATTCAACAAACTCACTTGGAAGATCTTTCAATGTTTGCAAACTTTTGTTGTTATTTTGAAAATCATTTTTGTTTGAAACTTGATTATTAGCCCCTTGATTCCCATAGTTTCCCTTGTTGTAATTGTTTTTGAAACCAACTTGATTGTTGCGATAGTTGTTGTTAGCAAGGAAACTTGACCGTTTTGGTTGTAATTTCTCGTGGCCGCGAAGGCACTCGAAGTGTTACCACCGTTGGTAATGCACTCGGAGAAATCATGACCTCCACCACAATACATGCAAGAAACCTCAACCGCTTTAGCCGTAGCGGGAGCACTTTGTTCACCAACTTTAAACTCAATCAAAAGTCCTTTCAACTTATCAAAAATCTTGTTTTCCAAGTTCGCCTCAATTTGGCAAGCATCGATGGTAGTAGACAAAGAAGGTGAAGTCGAAGACGAAGTCTTACGAACACTAGACGTGCTACGAGGACTATACACCTTAGATCTATTTTCAATTATCACCAAAGCTTCCTCAACCGTTTTACACAAAAAATTACCACCCGCGGCGGCATTCAAATAATCCCTTTCATGATCATTAAGTCCATTGTAAAACGTGTCAATTTGATGCAAATCGGAAAAACCGTGATGAGGACATTCATGTAACATTTCCTTAAACCTATTCCAAGCCGTTGAAAAACTTTCATTAAATTCTTGTGAAAACTTTGAAATCTCGTTTTTCAAGTGCGTAGTCTTAGAGGGCGGAAAAAATTGGTTCACAAATTTTGAAACGAGATCCTTCCACGTCAATATAGAATTGGGTGGCTCTTTCTCTAACCAAATTTTAGCGGGCCCCGATAAGGAATACGGAAAAAGCATCATCTTAATTGAGTCATTCGAGACATCCTTAAACTTGCAAGTAGCGGTAAGACGATTGAATTGGCGGATATAGTTGTGTGGATTGTCCTTCTCATCACCACGGAATTTGTTGTTTTGGATCATCGACAACAAACCCGTTTTCATCTCAAAATTCTCCGCAAGGATAGCGGGAATCACAATAGCCTCTCCATAACCCTCGGTGGGTGCTTGAAGTAACTCCATCATAGTTCGATTCGCCATGGTTGGTGCTTCTCTTACAATGGGTTCGTCAATAGGAGACTCCTCACTAGAATTGTTTGGAGTGGGAGTTTTGTTCTTTCGTTTACGTGCACGTCTTGCTTGATTACGAGTTAGCATAAACGTCACGTACAACGAGGGGACGAGCAAAGAAGATTCTTTTTGGTGTTTTGTATTTTTCAATTTTTTTTGTGGTTTTTGATTGTATTAACCTTTTGGAATTTGGTGAAATGTATTAAGTAGACACAAATCTACAAATCTCCTCCTTAATCAAATCTCTTGATTAAAGAAGCCTCAAGGAATGAAAACGATCACGTGAAGTGAATGCCTTCGATGACTTTAGAACGTTGGTGGAACACCAAAACGTTCAAGAGGGTTTAATCAATGAAAACCAAGAAAATATATATGATACTTAGTAATAATTTGGGCGGCAAAACCCTCGATTAGCTCTCACAATCAAATACTCACAAGCAAGCGGGGAAATGAGGCGGCGCGAAGCACTTAAGAGCCTTTTTCCTTAGGATATATTTTATAATATCCGCCTTATACCCACCTTATAGTTTGTATTTTCAAGATTAAGCTTCACGAAAGTATTTATCTATTTTTGCCTTTTTCTTTGGTTTGAGATTCGAATACAATGATAGGGTAATGACCTCCCAAGTCAAGGTTGTGATTTCTCACTTATTTGGAGTACTTGTGAATTTTTTGTTCTACGTATACAATATATTAATAATATTCACACAAAAACCGAAAACCGATAATACGTATTAGTAGAGTGCTAGTAATAAAAATACTAATTATGGTTAGTATAAAAACAACAATGCCAAATCAAAACACGACACACCTCCCCGGCAGCGGCGCCAAAAATGATGTTGAGTAAAATTACCCCTTTTGGAAAAGGAAGGTAATTAGGGCAAGTAAGCACGACGATTTAGGAAAACCGTGTGTAAATGACCCTACAATAAGTTCGTTCTCAAGGAGGCTAGTGTGTTATGTGTGTAATAATATGGATTAATTTGTGATTATATTTGAGAAAGAAAAATAGAAAAGGGATTAGAAGAGAATGACGGTTACGAAGACGCATTAAGTCTAAAAAGGCGTACACGTAAAACCGTAAAAAGTACCAAAATTAAAATTTTAACCTTAAAATTCCTAAAAATTACCAAAAATCCCTAATAATATTCTAAGAGTTTACAAAAAATCAAAACTTGCAAAAACCTTTTAATTAATTAGATAATGACTTTTTAATGCTAATTAAAGCCCTAAAAATCAAAATTAATTATTAAAAAGCCCTAAACAAGATTTTAAAGTTTGTAAACCTCAAAAATACTCTAATTAAGCTAAAAACTATTTTTCAAAATTTTAAAACCAATTAAAACTATTTTTAAACAATTAAAAACTCCTAAAATCAATTAGAACTTAAATTAATTATAGAAAATAATTAAAAGACCTAAAAAATATTTGGAAAGTTGCAAAATCCTAATTATGTGTTTAGAACCTAGGAAAAATATAAAAACCTAGAAAATCAGACTTTTAATTTTTAATAATAAAATAATATTAAAAATCCAAAAATTATAAAAAATTCTAAAAACTTGCAAACTAGCTCAATTTAACCTAAGTAACTCAGAAATGAAAGTGAAATTACCTAAATACCCCTATTGGGCCTAGAAAATGGTCTAAACCCAAAACAGTACACTATTGGGCCAAATTTGGGCCCAATAACAAAAATTGTTCAAAATAAGCCCAAAAAGCACAGGTTGACTCAAAATTTGATTTTAAACAACTTTTTCCAAAGGCCCAAAAGCTGAAAATGTGAAATAAGCTAACTTATAATAAGCAGCTTATTCTTAATGGGCTTTTAAGCCCATTAAGCTATAAGCTGATGCCATAAGCTAAAATTTGACACACAAGCTTCTTTTGACCTAACAAAGACTTCTACAAAAAGAAATTTGAAATAAGCCCAAGGAATAAGCCTGAAAATTCAATAAGCAATCTACACAAAACGACCAAATAGTCGTTTTTGAGTTCTAGGCCACCCCAAGTGCTGATTCAAGTTCCAAAAGCTTTTAAATGACTTAATTAAGCAAAATCAACAAAGAGTTTTCAAATAAGCACACTCAATAAGCTGGAAAGTCAAATAAGCACTTATGTTAAAAGTCAAAGTAGTTGGTTTTCTAGTAAAAAGTCAAAGTCAAAGTCCAATAAGCTCCAGTCTACTTAAATGGGTCAAATAATGAAGACCTATTACAAAAAATAAGTTGTTGCAAGTCTGAATAAGCTAGAATAGCTTATTGATAAGCTGATGACAAAATTGCACTAGCAGGGGCTAGTTTTGGATGTTGAGCAGTGGAAACTTTTTCCACTGCTTGACTATTTTGACTTTTTGTCTTTAGTGACTTTTTTGGAGATTCAGATTACAGAAAGGCACCCAAATGATCTTTGGATCAAAAGGAGTCAATCACAATCAAAATAACACAATCACTAACACCCAATTGATACAGTTTAATCAATTAATCATCAGACATTGCACAGACATGAACAATAAGCAGTTGAGCACAAATAAGCAGTTTTAGCAATAATCAGCCAGCCAAATTCAACCAAATGCACACACAAGCTATTATAAACTCCAATAAGCAAGTCTAAGAAGGTTTCATGCAATGGTTCAAAGAATTAAGCATGATTCAAGCAATGAAAGTTACTGATGAACACTAACACATGCAGTTTTTCTACTTTGCTGATGTATTTGACACTTAAGCCAGATTCAACACCTCAAATCTTTCAAACAGGTTATATTAACTTTCTTTAAACCACTTTTATCCCTAAGCATGCATACACACTAAGTGTTCCCAAAATCCTAGGTCAAAACAAGCAGAAACAAGGTCTATATAGCAGATTGTTTGATTCAAGTGTTCAAACCCAAAAACTTGCAGCAAAATACTCTCAACAAGGTATTTATCAGATACAAAGCATAAACAACAACTTCCCTTAACACAATAACAAGTTACAAGCATAAACAGTTAGTCCCAAACACCCCTTTATCTTTTCTAAATCAAATTTTTCAAAGGCAAAGTGAGATTTCAGGCCAACCAAGCATCAATTAACACTAAAACAAGTAAGATAAACAGATTCAAGCAGATTTAAGCCACAAAATTCACAAGAACACAAGTTTCATACAAATATCACCAAAAATCACAAATTAAGCAGATTTTGAGATTGAGTATGCAAACCTCATGGATGTACATCCACACCCACGAATTTTGAGCTTATGTGCTAGCAAGAACAAGCACAAGCTTCCACAATAAGCCTGCTAAGATTGAACAAGGTTAAAGCACAATAACATAAAAATCAGAAACTTTGAAAATCTTGATTGATGCAAACTTGTTACCCCACACTTGATTATCCCCAAGTTATAAGCCTCATCACACCTTAACTAACTCAGTTAGGATGCTATGATCAGCCCTATAGCCCAAGAATTCCAAGATTGGCACAAGACTTAGCAAAATATCAAGAATGAGGAAAATTGCAAACTTTTGCAACCTCCAAGTGAAAACAGGTTTTTACTTCTAAAACTAACAAGCATATAACAATAGAAAGCAATAACAAAGATTGGCCAATGACTTTTCTTCAATGTTTTAAACTTAATTTCATTAAACTTTGAAATGGGGTTTACAGAAACTAGAACAAGGAAAAATCAAAAGCAACTACAAATGTTGAACCCCTAAGCCTTTATATAGGCATACATGTTGTCTAAGAATGCTGAAAAAACTAAAAACCCTAGCTTGTGGAAGTCCCAAAATGCCCTTGAGGGTTTGAACTTCTTGGCTTCATGTGACAAATTCTTGGACGTTTGTGGAGTAGATAGCTGTTGAAAAGTTGATCAATGGTCTCAAATAAGCTTAAGTTTGAAGCTTTGTTGTGGGACGTTGGATCCTTTTTACTGTTTTGTCTTCTTCTCCAAGAGGTGGGTCAAGGTTGTTTCATGTGACTAAGAGAGTGAGGTGGCAGTTCTTTTGAGAGTTGGGATGTGATTAGGGTCACCTTAATCACTAATCTGCACAATTTTGGGGTTTAATTTTGGCTAAATCAAAAATCCCTAATTGTGTTCTTGGTAAATAGTTTCTTGTTTGATCCGGATTAAGAAGTGATTAACTTTTAAAAAGTTGTTAAGGCGCCAAAGATTTAAAATTAATAAACAGGTGAGTGGAGTGTGACATGGAGGAAGGGAGTGTTGTGATTGGTGGAGGTGGTGAGTGGGGTGAGGTGACAGCCTTTGGTTGGTTAAGGTAAGTATTATGTCTGGCCCCTTTTAGTCTCTTGTCTTCTTTCTTCTTGTCTTTTCAGTTATAAAAGCTATCAACACCACAACTAGCCTTATCAACTTTTGTCCTTTTTCATTTTTGGCCCAAAAACTTTTACAAAATGAATTCAAGGGTATTTCTTGCCATATTTGAATTCTTCAAGGGCTGATTTGACATTTTGATGATGGATAATGGTCTTGACTTGTATAATTGATGTTTTGGAGGACTGAAATTGCCAAGTCATGTTTGATGAGGGACCATTTTTGCTAAATGTTGAAAGTTGAGGGTCCTTTTTGTAATTTTGGAATTTTCAAAGGACCAAACTTGTAATTTCTTGTACTTTGAAGGACTTCATGATGTGTTTGACTTTGTGGATGATATTGGTTGACAATTTAGCTTTGTTGAGGGGCTAAACTTGCCAATTCTTCAAAGTGGAGGGCCCTTTTTGTAATTTTGACAAACTTTAGGGACCAATCTTGTAATTATGAGGATAGAAGGGTATAAAGTGTCAATTCTTCCATATTGGAGGACCCTTCTTCATAATTCTTCAAGTCTTCAAGGGTTGATCTTGGGAAAGTCTTCACTAGGGCTTGGTTCATTGTGCGGCTTCGTTTCCCGTGTTCGTTTTTGCATGATTCTTGTGATCTTTTGTCATTTTCTCAATATCCGTACCTAAAATACACAAGCAACAAACACAAGCATATATATGGGTATTTTGATGATATTTAATGCATTTTAAGCCCTATTTAGAAGATGAGACTATGTATAAAAGCAGTCTCATCAGGGTTCAAACAACCGGTTAGTTAATTAGGGTTAGAGTTAATTGAAGGTTATTGATCAGAATTTATGGTGGTTAATTGAAGGTTATTGATCAGAATATACTATGAGATCTCTTATAAGAAAGGGAGTGAGAATATGGTGGCTGATGCTTTGTCTAGGAGAGATGTGTAGAGTCAATTATTGGCCATAGTTTGAACTAACACCAATGATGAACTGTTCAAGAAAATTGAGGCAAGTTGGAAAAAAGATGACAAGTTGGTTGACCTTATCAAGAAGTTTGCAGACTCTGATTATCAGTCCAAGAATTATACTTGACATAATGATCAGTTGAGAAGAAAAGAGAAATTGGTTGTGGGAGATGATGCAATCTTGAGGAAGCTGATTTTTTTCACAAGTGCATGATGAGCCTATTGGTGGTTATTTTGGTGTGCAAGTTACTATGCAGAAAATGAGTTCTCTTTGCTATTGGAAGGGAATGAGGAAGTAGGTAAAGCAATGGGTTAGGGAATGTGATGTGTGTCGAAGGCAAAAACCATATCTTAGTGCTTATCCTGGATTGCTTCAACCACTACCTATTCCAACTAAGGTATGGTGTGACATATCCATGGATTTTATGGAAGGTTTACCTAAGTCACAGGGAAAGTCAGTAATCTTTGTGGTGGTTGATAGACTCAGCAAATATGCTCATTTCATGGCCTTACAACACCCTTTCACAACAGCACAAGTTGCACAAGTCTTCCTGGATAATGTGTACAAGTTACATGGGTTGCCAAATACCATTGTCAGTGATAGGGACAAGGTGTTCTTAAGTCATTTTTAGCAATCCTTGTTTAAAGTTTTGAAAGTTAAGCTGCAGATGTCCACAGCCTATCACCCACAATCTGATGGTCAAACAGAAGTGGTCAACAAATGTCTTGAGTGCTACCTTAGGTGTATGACTGATGAGAAGCCTAAGGAGTGGACTAACTAGATTTCTTTGGCTGAGTTTTGGTATAATACAAATTTCCATACAACCATTAACACTACACCATTTAAGGTCCTATATGGTTAAACTCTACCTATCCACATGCCTTATTTGCCTAGAAAGAGTTCTATAGAAGCAGTGGACAGAACTATGTTGGCTAGAGAACAAGTTATGGAGATGCTTAAGTTTCACTTGATGAGGGCCCAAGATAGAATGAAGTGTCTAGCTGACAAGGACAGGACTGATAGAAGTTTTGAAACTAGTGTTTGGGTCTACCTAAAACTTCAACCATACAGACAAGTCATAGCTTGTTGGGCCAATGAATGTTTTAACTATGGCCCAGTCTAGATTTGTTTAAATTAGACTAAGTGTTTACTTATTGCTGAGAGGACCAACGACAAAGACTAGACCAGTGGAAGGCAAAGCATCAACTGGCACACCAGGAACATTCAAGTCAAAGACAACGTCATAGAAGTCGAAGACAATCTTAAGTCATACTCACCAGCGATTATGGATAGCTGGGATGTTGAAGGAATGTACTTGTGTTCAAGGATCTCTGAGTTGACAACACTCAGAGATCACTTAAGAACACTAGAAGTCTGGGACAAGCAAAGCTTATCCAATCCTTTATAGTTTAGGCAGGAGAATCTACCAAGTGTTTTGAGCGGGACAAAACAAGAGATTCAAGATAAATCCTAGTACGACCTAGTGGGACAAAAGGTGAACAGTTGGCAGAACTGTTCACCTAAAGTTGTTTAAAGGTATGTCTCGATTTGGACATGCATTTAATATGTTGTACTCTTTCATTCAGAAGGTGACACGTATCAACTACTCCCACTAGGGAAGCAACCTCGTACACTTTAAATAGGAGTGAGAAATAAGAATTAAATTAACCCTTGTGCTTGGATAATTTATCTAAGTTCTTTCTCACTTTGGAACCGCTGAGCCCCCAGCTGTCTACCAGCGTCTCATTGGTTCCCTTGTAAACTTGAGTCTCGAATCTAGTTTACTTGTTCTAGGGTTCATATCTTGTTGTCATTCAACGAGTGTATTCATAGCACTTTGTAATACTTTGTTTATAATACTTAATAAAGCATTACGCGTTTGAAAAGTATTTCATTGTGTTTCGTGGTTACAAGAGTTATAGTTTATCAACAATTGTCATATTAAGGGACTTTCAATTGGTATCAGAGCGGTTTGATTTATAAAACTTTTCATAAACCGTTCTTGTTTTTAAAATCAAGATCTTAATATGGCTGATACTATACCTCCTCCACCTTTTGGTCAAACCAGTTTAGGTACCACTTCGACCACCATACCGGCCACCACATCTACTACCATGCCTACACCAGTTGTAAGCACTGATAATAATGATGATGACCTTCCCCAACTACTTGATGTTCTAGGGGGGTCACATGTGTTCAATGTACCAACATTCGATGAAGAGGATTTCTCAAGTTGGAAAAGTGAATTTCTTATATATTTAGATGGCTTAGAACCCTTCTTGATAGAAATCTTAGAAAATGGTCCCTATGTACCATTGACCGTTTCCTCTACCCCTGAGAGACCTATTAAGAAACCTGTTAAGCAATGGTCTCCAGCGGATAGACGTCTGGCTAACCAGAATAAGAGACTCAAAAGTATCATAGTCTCTTGCCTACCCAAGAACATTATGAAGTCCATCATTAAATGCAACTCTGCTAAGGAGATTTGGAATGAATTAGTTCTAGGGTATGAAGGTCCAGAGAAAACAAAAGAAACCAAAATCCAAGCCCTTAGACGTAAGTTTAATGCTTTTAAAGCTTTGGAAACAGAAACTGTTGCACAAACTTATACTAGGCTTAAGATTTTGTTGAATGATTTGGCAAACAATGGAGTTGTTCTACCTAAGGCTGAGGTTAATGCTACTTTTGTTAATAGTTTACCTAGAAAATGGCTTAGCCTAAATCAGACCTTAAGAGCTAACAATGCTATAAAGAATGATACTTTATCCCAATTGTTTGGTAGATATAACTATGAAGAAGGGCTAATTGACTCCATTTACAAATCAAAGACTGACAGGTTTACCACCAGTATCACTGGTTCAAAAGCTCTTGTTGCTAACCATTCCTTTCAGGACAGCGACTCTGACATTGAAGAGGACACCAGAAGTAGTCAAGAATTTCTTGATGAATTACATGCTGAGTTCCATGACAGAGCTATTTTAGCTGATCAAAAGAGGTAATACAAGAGATCTGGTAGAGTTGGAGCTACAAAGGTTGATAAATCCAAGGTGTCATGCTACACTTGTGGAAAGACTGGTCACTATCAGAAGGATTGCTGGTCAAACAAAACCTCCTCTCCAAGCTTCCCTTCATCCAGCAACAACAACAGCAAGAAGAAGTTTTCCACCTCACCTTTCAAGCAAACCTCTCTCTCTGACTCAGAAGGGAAGAAGGACTACAAAGTCAAATACAAAGCCTTGAAAGCTGAGCTGTTAAAACTCAATCAGAAAGCCGATGATGCAGCAAAGAAAAAAGATATTAAGAAGACTGAAAAAGGTCTGATCGCTGCCTCATTCGACTGGGATGATGAACCCCTCACTTCTGAGGATGAAGGTACCACTACCGTCAGAGCCTTTATGGTTGTCGCTGATGAAGAACCCGCTGTGGGTAAAAGTGAAGCAAGATCTGGTCAATGGGTGGACATCACCATGAAAAAGGTGCAAAGAATGTTTTCTATGGCTGAAGGTCCTGATAGAGACCATGTCAGTGACTATACCTTGGTTGACCTCCACTTTGTGGAAGAGCAAAGAAAAAACCTGTTAAACAAATTTCATAGTCTTAAAATAGAGTTAAATCTTTGCCAATCTGAATTAAAAAATCTTAAACCATTTGTGAATCTTGCTAATCAACTTCAAAATGAAGTGACCAAATTATCCATTGAAAATGAGTCTTTGTCTGATGAAAATTCTGAACTTAGAAAAACCATTGAAAAATGGAATTTGGCTCAATCCACAGTGGAAGAAATAGTCGCTGAATCCATACCTGGTGATGTGGTTCAGGCTATTGGGGGAAAGGGTAGATACAAAAAACACATCCCTGTTCCCAATGTCAAATTTGTCCCTTCAGATGTTTCTTCTCCTTCTTCCACCTCTGTGGATGAGAAGAACTCTGACAAAGAATCAGAGGTACCAGCCCCACCAAGACTCACTGGTGCTAACCCATCTGATTCCTTGCTTGGCCCCAAACCTCCAACTAAAACCCCTGGGAATTCAATTCTCAAAGTCGCTGATAAAGCGAATAAAGAGGTTTTTGTGGCTAAGGACTCCAACAAACCCACTCCTCCCCCTGAAGAGCTTTCACCCACCAAGCAACTTCTCCTCACCTTGATGGAAGAGGTAAAAGGGTTGAAAGAACAAATCAACCCTAGAGTTAATAGTCCATCTGTTAACTCTCTTAGTGAAGGATCTAGTAGCTCCAAGGGGAGAGCTTTGTTCAGACCTTGCAAGCATTGCGGTTTCAAGAATCACTCCGCTGAGGATTACACTAAGAAACCAAAATGTATCACATGCAAGTCCACTGAACACACATCTAGAGAGCATGAGGAGGTCATTGCGGTTCAAAGAACTAGAACTCAAATGAGATCAAAAACTCCTCATCGACCCTCAAGAAAGGCTGAGCCTAAACCCAGAGATAACTCTCAGGGTTACAGACTGTGACAATCCGTTAATTTATGGTTGATATTTTATTCTCAATATTTATTTGAAAACATTATTTTAATGTTACAATATGAACTCACTTATTTTTGGGAAGAAATTTGGATTTACGTCTTGAAGTAGCATCGACTACGTTTAAACCGGAGGATTCAACGTTACGTGCTTACGTTTACATACACCGTCTTTGGTGACAGTCCGACATTTTAGAAAATAAATTTATCCGTGAATATTATTTTGGAGTTTTAAATTTGTGTTGGTTCATAAACTTACAAATTTACGAGAAGAGATTAGGACTTACGATTATAATTTAACGTCCTTTACGACTAAACCGGAAACCTTAGGATTATTTATTTACGTTTTTGAACTCCTTTTTGATGAGACAATTTTTATTAGATTCGTTATGTGACGTTGATTCATAATTTATAAAAATGTTTTTCGTAAAACGACCCGAGGGCACGCAAATCGAGAAAACTAGAATCGAGGAATACCCGTAAATTAGTGGGATGGGACAAACTACTTTATCCCACCCCACTACACATGGGGTGGCCTAACATCACCAACACATCTTATGATGTGTCAAAACCTCAACAACTTAGCTAACACATGTCTTAGCTTAATGTAAAGCTACAACAAACCAAAACCACTTGTAGCTAAACCACTTCCTCACATTTACACTCATGCAAACAACACAAATCCTCTCATTCCTCTCTTGTTTATGGCGTCCCATATCTAACCAAGAACACCCTCATTTGATCAAAATCAACCACAAAATCTCATGTTATTCATACACATGTTGAAGCCCTTTTGAAACCCTATTGATTGGTGGTGATTATAACATCCAAGGAGGAGTTTCCATGGAGTACTAAGGCTGATTTTCCACAAGGTGTTCATGAAGAATGATGGTCTTGAAGATGGTCATGGTTATCCACAAGTTTCTCCATCAAAATCAATGTCCAAATCATAACTTACATCAACTTGGTGGTATAAAGATTGTCCTCCTCATCCTCTTGTTATTTTTGATTATGTAAACTTGTATTTATTTTACTTATGTATATGTATATGATGATTAATGATGATTAAAAATATTGTGTGGGGATTTGGTGTTGATAAACATGCTTAAAAAGATGAAAGACTATAAGAAACAAGGCTAAAATCTTGTTTAAATTTGTTGGCTGTATAAAAACAGTAAAGAATCAAATGATGAACTGATAAAAATGGAACAGATTAATGGATTTACAGTAAGCTATGGGTCTTGTACACATGTGAGAGTTGGCCATGCAATGGAATCATTATAATGAATGAGATATGATCAAAACAAGTTTAAGGTACAAATCTGAGTTCACTGTTTTGGATGATTTTTAGAAAATACTTGGAGGATGATTCAACAGTAGCTATAGGAGAGTTAAATGGAGCACATATCATTTAGTTTATGTGATAAAAATTTGAGCTTCTATCTCCATATAGAACTCTAGATATGGCAGTTTTGGTGAAAATGAAAATAAAAATCAGATTTTGAGAATTAATGTTTATTATTATTATATAAGCACTCAAAATTATATTGTATAAAATGTAAAATAAAAACCCACTAACTTGTGGATTTTATTTATATAAATATATAAATGGTTAAATAAGTGTATAAATTATAAAAATAGTAGTGGAATAATACTTATAAGTTATAAAACTATAAACATGATTTTTACGACTTTTTCGGCTATTACCGTAAAATTAACGTTTTTGTTAAATAAAACTTAGATTGTTGGACCCGTCTAATGTAAACTTTATAAAACTCATATACTGATATATAAACATATATAACAAGTAAAAACCGATAAAACCCGAACTATAGGACATATGGACATTAACGAGCTAAGTAAACATATTGGACTAATAATTGGACTAAATAAGTTAAACTCTTATAAAAAGAACTTATAGGGCTTAACCCATTTGGGCCCAACTTGTAAAGTTTAAATACTGATAATATAAGTATAAAATGGAATAAAACAAGTTAAATAACTTATAATAAGCTTATTGGACTTAAAACGTGTAAATAGGTCAAACTAGTAAACTAGTATAAAAGTTACCGACATATAACACTAAAATGAGTAAACGAGAATATGTAAACCCACTTGATCATCATATATATATATATAATCATCATATGTATACATAATTGTTATTTTATAAAGTCATTGGACAAGAGTCTAAGACGAGTATTATTTGTCTAGGTTTCCGTGATTGAAGCACGTACCGTACGTCCGAATTGCCGATAACCCGCCTTCCCACATCAACGTGAGTTCATAGCCTCGCACTCTTTTAAATGTTTTTATAAATGTTTTATAAACCCGCGAGGGAGATAACATGTTAGTTTTTATAAAATAGGACACCATTTGTCCCGATTGTTTGTTTATTGATTTGGACCCATTGAATGACCCGATTGTATGACCCGATAAATGATTAAAGGACCCGATAGATGAAATTAAATGGATTATTAAAGTTAGGTTATGTCACTAAAAGTCCCATTAGCATGAATTGTGAACTACCGGGATTTGGTAGACGCTTGTGCATATAATAGTACTATTTGGGGACGATCACCCCAGTTCGCGCCTTGACGGTTAATCCCCGTCGTGCCACATTGATTGGTAAGCGAATTTATGTATGAGAAGATTTCCATAGCGTGACCTTTGTGACGACACGCTACTTTAGATGGGCAAAATTGGTATCGGGTTAGCTACCCGTTGTTGGTTTAGTAAGGTAACAATGTCATGAGGCTTATAATAATCCAAAACTAACGAAATACTACTAGACGCTCCGAATTACGATGTATTGCCTGACTAGCAATACAGGGTCATACTATTGATATTATGTTTGTGTTTTGGTTTTCATAACCATATTCATATAATGGTTTTTATTTTCATACAACGTCATAAGACTTGTTGTATGATGTTTTTACGACATTGGCTCGTATAATGATTTTTAAGGCAAATGCCTATATTATGATTTTCGATAAAGATTTGTATAAAATGACTTTGGCTATTTTATGGCCTATTAAAATGATTTGTACAAGATGATTTTCAGTAATAATTTTATACTGATATTATATTGATGGATTTTATTAAACTCTATGAATTCACTCGGCGTTATCGCTGACCTTTTCTTTTAACATGTTTTATCTCAGGTACTTGAAGGTAATTCTCGGGAAGACAACAAGAATTCATGGCCCGCACTTAAATTATAATTTCCATTCAAATGCTTTGTAAAACGTGTATTAAATACAATGACTTGGGACCGATGTAACTTTGATGTTTATGAATGGAAATGATTTATTATTAAACGACGCGATTTTTATGCGTTGTCTATGATGTGAGTAATGTGCTATCCTGTAACATCAACGAGTCTTCCGCTGTATTGAATCGTATAAATTTGGGGGTGTTACAGTTTGGTACCAGAGCTCTCGTTATAGAGAACAAAAGATTTTTAAAACCATGGTTTTGAATAAAACATTTCAAAATCTTTTAACTATAAACATTTTTCCCAAAATGTCTAAAAATCTTTTGACTATAACGGTGCCAAAGAATTCCCGAGTTACCGACAAGGCCAGACTGAGAAGTGTTATTTTAATATATATATATATAACTTGGATTATATATATATGATGTAATTTTATTACATGATTGTTTGATGATTATTTTGATATTTATACGAGGTATTTATACGACGTAGATTGTCACAAGAAACCCTAACTCCCCTAGTAAATTAATCGAAGCTATTCTCGTAGGAATTCTAGCTATCCTAGATCTAAACCAAGTTGTGGATCTTTATGATCCCAACAAATGGTTGATATTCGTAGAAATGTAGATATTAGTTGATGGTGATATTGAAAAAGAATTGGCAAGATTAAATCTGATATCGATGTCATGGCGATCTTTCCTTATAGAGTGGAGTTTGACAAAACGTTACCACCTAGAAAGATGTCATCTGATTCGTTGTCATCCAATTCTTAAATTTGAAATCGAAAGGGTGAATGTTGCACTTGAGGCTGTTATTGGAACCATTACCCAAAAGCCTCATGCCACTAGTACCTTTCCGAGAAGTCTAGTTGAATGATCAAGTCATTTCATACTAGCGACTTATTTGATAACTATTGTTGTAAGAGCTATAGGATTGGAAATTAAGTGTTGATTATATCAAGCTTTTAATGCCCTATTAAGGTCTAAGAATAAGGTTGAAAGTATTGGAGAATGAGGTAAGATATCGAATTGAGTATAAAAGTGGTTGAAATTTGAATGAAGTAAAATTTAACTTGTATGGAATATGAAATTGTTAAGAGGAAGTCGTTCAGTCCTGTGATTGAATTATAATGATTTAATTGATTGTTGATTCGTGTTAATTGTTGTTCCTAGGCCATTGTCCACTAATGAGGATGCCCAGTGTCCAAGAAATAAATTGAAGAAATCTTCTTCTGAATTGAGACCGATGGATCTTCTGGGACATGTGGAACACCTAATGACTCTTGTAGACTAGTATTCATTGTGGTATCTTTTAAAAATAATCCCTAACTTAACTGTGACATCAGTTGGTAGGATGAGTTCTGAGAATTGTATGACATAGTGACACATAATGTGTTACGGTACAATTTGACTTGTTTGTGATTAACGAAAAGACTACCTTTGATTGCTAAATTCTACATGTATCGATGTTATCTATCTTTTATTGCTTCATCCTAATGTTCACATTAGTGATGCAACCATTGAACAAGTACTCATCTTGATTTGAGTTACGTTGTGGATTATTCTTTTGAGTGCCATCGAGATCATAAACCTCATGATTATTTGGCTAAGCTCATTTCCTGATATATTGTAGTTAGTTCTTGGTGAACCACTCTTCATCACTCTTTTGCAGATTACTCATTGTTTTTATAAGATAAAACAGTACCCCTTGAGAAAAATTGAATTTTCATCACTATAAGGATTATTCAAAGTGAGATTTATAAGTGATTGTTATCGAAATGAAGTTGTTTATGAAACCCTTTGGAAAACTTAATTGTTTTCATGGCAAAGAAAATCTTTGTAAATTTATTTTTGATTCTTATTTAAGAATTAAGCATGAAAATGTTTTTATTATAAACATGATGATAAAATTTTGACGAACTGAGTATTGCATCGTTAATCTTGAAATTGTATATAGCTGCGCGCCTACATACAATTTGGAATGGACCATGCAAGACTGATTAGTAGTCACCATAAAACTAATGAATAAACACTACATTTTCTTTAAAGATTGTGAAAGATTAAAATTTTATGAGATCTGCAAGAAGTGAAAAATAGGGACATAGTGTTAGGGACACCTACATATGTGCCTGTAGCATCTATTCTTCTGAGTCAAATTTACTCATCTATGGAAATTGTCTTATTTGGCAAATGACAATTCTTTCTTGACCAATTCTCCCGTAGTGAGATTCTTAGGAAAAGTGTATGATTACCGAGTGTTGATACCCGACTGGATGTATTGACGTTCTTATCATTTCTTATGATTTGATTTCATTTGAATGACCTGGGTAACGATCCGAGGAGCTTTCGAATGCGTACTCAAATTATGAAAACATGGGATATATTCATATTCGTTAAATGTTTTCGTCTGTATCTTATTTGAAATTCTCTCGCATAGATTTTGCGTAGACCTTACTCATTAGATGAAAGTTGTGTCTCCATATATCCTTGAACTTGGGAAGGATTATGAGTTATTATTAGACCTTTGAGAAGTTCACATCTTATCAATGGTAATGAAACTGGAAAGTTGATAATTCTAGTAGAATGGATTGATTGATTATGACATGACGACATTGTCTTAATTGATGGGAACTCAAGTAGAATTCCCTGAAAAGATAAGATGTTGATTATCAAAAGTGATTTATATAATTTTTGGTGGATGACCATATCCTGCATTTAGACTTGAAAGTATACCATGAATGGTTGTGAACTTGTTATAGATATTATAATCTAGAAAGAACCTAATATGAATTTATTAAAAGATGTTTTTGTTATCTGAAACTTTAGGAGGTATTCATTGGTGAATTACCTAAACTTTCGCCATTAAGGCAGATTAAAATTGGTATTGACTAGATTCCCCGTGCTGCACTTGTGGCATGTGCACTGCACGTCAGCACCATCTGAATTAAAGGAATTACCATACAACTGAGAGAGTTGTCGGAGATAGATTTTATTCTATCGAGCTCGTCATCATGAAAGAGCTATGGTGTTATCATTCCTTATATTTACAGATTACGGTAAACTGAGTAAATTGACAATCGAAAACGATATCCATAACTCGAAATGGAAGATTTGTTCGATCATTTACAAGGTACTAGCAATTTGATCCATGGCATGGTTATCATCAACTTCGCATCTGCGGAAAAGATTATGTATTCCAATCACTACATCCGGTACTTGTAATGAACATTATGAGTTTCACGTGGTGATGTTTGGATTGACTAATACACATGTAGCATTCATAAATTTGGTGAATCACGTGTGTAGGCTGTAATTTGATAAATTCATGCTCGTGATCATTAAGGACTATTTGTTCGTTTATAAGAATAAGAATGAAGTTAATAATTCTTGATAGATTACCTTGAATTGGCCGAACAATGAAAACCTGTACCTTGAATAACTGATATGTGATTAAAGACTTAAACCTTTACATTAATTGACCGTGTGATTAATAAGATAATGGAATATATTGACTCTTCAAAAATTAAGAGCCCTTTTAAGACTTTGGATTTTTACCAAAAAGAAAGTGCAAACGTGTTTTGACAAATGTCTTAACAAAGGATTTTAAGGGATTATTCCCTTATACACAAACCATTTGACTAAACTTCTGTTTAGGGGTAAATGTTTGTGTATACTTCTAGACAACCTAAGAAGAATTGAGGAAACTATATAACTTATGACTTGAAATTTGAAACGACAATTTTTGCTTTTCAACTAAGAAAAATTCTACCAAAGTATAAACAAAGATTTTTCGAACATTTACGAATCTTATTAAATATTTTCGATAAATCAACAAAAATCTTGTTAATTAAATTCAAATTTACTTTGAACATTTTATATAATTGGTCAAACTAAGAAATTTAAAATTTTTACGTTTACGTTTCATAAAAATTAAATAATTATTGTTAATTTACATGTAATAATTATCGACGCTTTAGACGTCAGATTGAGTAAAACAGATAAAGATAATAGTAAAGGCGAAACTAAAACATAGAAGATATGAAGAAACAATTTTGAATAAATACGGTTATGATATTTATTTCATCAGGAAAGTGAACGTAATTACTGACACATTATGTATAAAAGATAAAGAACCAGTTAGGACATGTTCCTTAATAATGAAGGTGCAAAATAAATTGCCGAACAATATAAAAATGAACGATGTTTGTAAAAAGGATAATATAGATAATAAAAAGTGGTTCGCGGCTAATGTGAACCATTAGAATTGAGAAGCCAATAGCGTTAAATGTTTTAAAAGACCACTTGTGATTGTCTAAACATGGAGATTGTGGGATATAGTTATGTTGGAATTTGTAAGTATAAGTATTCTATTTATGTCATTTATGACTAAAAGTATCTTTGTCTAAAGGAGTTGTACTAATGAAAAATTATGAAGGCAGACATCGCCTCATACCTTAGTAAACGTCTAGCTATTGTAAAGGTCATCATCTGAATTTGATTCGATTTGGGTCATCGTCGACAGACTGACCAAATCTGCTAGTATCATTCCCGTTGATGATTAATGCAAAAGAGTTATGTAAACATAGTGTGCCTGTATCAAACATCTTTATCAAGATCCTCGCTTCGCATCGAATTTCTAGAGATTTGCTCAGAAATCATAGAGAACGAACCTTGATGAGAGTACTATGTACCACCCCAAATCAAAGGGACAAGGTAAAGTAACGATACAAAGTAATAGACCGTATAATCGTTTTCCTTTGGAGAAATTATCATTGATAATTATCGTATTAGGATCGAGATCTAATCTTGTTAGGATCTATATTAGAGCATCTGTAAGCAGGAGTTGAGATGAAGACACCTGACATACACCCACTGTGAGTTGGACATGTCTTTTAGGTTTAAGGTTTCCTATGATGGCGGACCTAACCTTGCTGTGGATTTGCTATTTAGGATCCGGTGGTCTAACATGGTGGAATATGGTGGTGGAAGCCATTGTTAGTTTAGAGAGAGAAGAGAGGTTGAATGTGTGAAATGAAAAATGAATTCAAAATGATAAAATGACAAGCAACACCCCTCCTTGGAAGCTAAGGAGGGGTATATATAGCCACACACACAACATAAACTATACAACGAACCTAGTCTAGTCTAAATGTGTGTAACTATGATAACTAATGGGAATTCTTAAATGTCGTCACATAAAGTGAGTTTCCAACAATCTTCCCCCATGGGACGACGTGTAGAATTCCTTACAATATTCTTCCTAACAAGTACATAATGATAAAGAACAAGAGCTTTCATGAAGCGTCCAATGTTGATGATGTCTTCAAAACGACTCATCTTCAACTTGTAGTAGAAGTACTGTAACGGCACGAGCTAAGTAACCCATACACTTCTAGTTAAGGAGAAGCTTCTGAATTAGCTTCCCCCTAATTCATGCCACATAAACTTGATGTAGAAGCTTTTTAAATAGCTTCCCCCTAAATCGACAATCCTCGTAAGCAACTTCAAAGCTTTCAATAAAGCTTAGAATGATTAAGCGCATAGCGGAATCTAACAAGCAAATCCCATCATATAACATGACAACGTTGCTAAGAGGGATTGAAAGTAAGGGGTACACCAAGTAGATCAACAACTTCTCTTCTCACGCTTGAATAATTCTTCTAAATTTTTCTTCCCCCTGAGAGTTCAAGTTATGCATACCAGAAAGAATCAAGACACTTCTTCCCCCACATAGTTGAAGAAGGTAAATCAATCCTAATTATGAAGCTCAAATACTGAAGTGGACACTTTATCCCATTCATGAAGTTGACATCGTAACACCAGAGTCAATTAAGTCCTGGAAATGCACATATCTTCTTCCGGAGATGCACCAGAGTCAATTAAGTCCCGGGAATGCATATAGGATAATGATGATGTTTAATTGCAACAATCAAACAATTAAACCTCGAATCAGTAGTGTACCGTTTAGAGATTGATAACGCCACGAGTTAAAACACTGATATTCTCTGCGGCTATGACAAAAGTCATCCCGGAATGTCTTCAAATCAAAAGAAGGTATGAAGTTCATCACGTGTACTCGTTGTGCGTTCAATGTGTCTTCTTCTTCCCCCTTGATGGTTTCGAATTCGGAACCATCAACAAATCATACGCACATAAACCTGAAATCTCGTGAGAATAATAAATAAGCTGAATTATATATTTTGTGAGAATCAGTTGTTGATCGAAAATCTCTTCTCATAAACTCTCCATGGCCACCTTTACCAACCCACGTGAAAGCAATTTGAAGTGACCACTGAAAGAATGAACCAGATACATCAAACGTGAAACTGAATAAGAATCCTTCGATCTTGTGACTTAAGCTTGCACAATTGTTGAATGAAGAACAGTGGAGAAATCTCTAAGTACTCAATGCATCACTGAAGAAGTCTATAAGTACAACACCTCTTGAAATTATCCACGTCGACTAAGCGCGTGACACTGAGTACAACAATGTAACCCCTTTAAGTGATAGTTATCCAAGTCATCAACCATCCACCCCGAACCCGGAAACCAGATAAACAAGTCTTCATTCTAGGATTAAGCACGAGCAAGTTATCTATTAAAATATAAAATAAATACACGCCTTCGAAAAATCCGTCTTCAACATCACGTAATTAATACCCGATCAAACAAAATCTGTAGCCACTAAAAAATCGCCCAAATTTTTCTTGGTCTTGTCAAAATAAATCTCGTCACAATGTCTCGTCACTTTGTCACTTTGTCACGTCACTTTTGTCCCGAGAATACACAAAATTTTATTCAAAATAAAAAATTTTAAAAAAGTTTGTGTAATTTGTGAATTGGATCACACGGTTCATAGCAATGTTTAATAAATGTTTAAAAACCAATGTTAAAAACTCGTGTATCCATCAAGTGTAAAGCCCAGCCCATCAAAGTCTTCCAAGACCCGGTCCATAAGGGAAGAATCAGTTATATAAATAGGTTAACCCTAAAGATTAGGGTAGTAAACCTAATCACATAAAAATACACAGCCGCTTTTCTTTTTCTCCCAATCTAATCCTTCTTACCCTCTTATCATCACCAAATCCTTATCTCACACTAAATAATCTCAAAACCTCCGTCCCCTAAACTCATCTAAATCCCAGCCACCAAAAACTAAACTATCTCAACCCATCTCATCACGATAATCATCTCAATAAACGAATAAATCAATCCCTCCTACACCCAATATCATATCAATCCGTCCACATATCAAGGTATATCCCACCTTATGACTATCAATCAAGTCACAAATCAATCTCGACCGATCTGTAGACACGAAGCTTAGCAGATCCGAAAAGGTGAGTCAGGTAGGTATGATTTTGTTTAAATCGAATAAAAGAAAGATTATAACAAACTTGTTATAAATCTTCTTTATATTCGAAGATTAAGGACAGATTTATGATTGCATGTTGGGTTTTGATTAAAAAACGAAACAAATAAATGGTTTATAACATAATTGTTATAAATCCTTACTTGATTTCGTAAATTAAATTAGATCTGTGATGATTTAATTTCGTGAGTTTATAAAACGAATTAAAGAATGATTTTAACAAAGTTGTTAAAAAATCTTCTTTGCATTCGTAAATTAATGACAGATCAGTGATGAGTGATTTATTTTCGTGTAAATGATCTTGCATGTGCAAACACGAAAAATAAGGAATCTGAGATCTATATGTTATATTACTTCGAGGCTTGTTCAGATTTATATAGGGTTAGGAGTCAATGGGTTATAGATAGATTTGGTGTTGATTGGGAGATAAAAGGTTGGTGTTGTCTCGGTTTACAAGTCAAAAACCATTCCACAACTCTTGATTCAAAATAATTTCGCAACTTGTATTAGATGGAAAGATTTCGCAACTTGCTGGTGTACTTGATTTCGCAACCCCAATATCAACATGATTTCGCAACTTTAAATCTAACAGATTTCGCAACTTGAAATCTGAAATTTTGCAACTTTGAAATCTGAAATTTCGCAACTTTGAAATCTTAAAGATTTCGCAACTTGAAATCTGTCAATTTCGCAACTTTGAAATCAATGATTTCATAATCTGATGATCTTATCCAAATGGTACGATTTCCGTGATTTTTGTGGATCTGGGTTTTCGAAATCTAATTTTCTGGGCAGATCTGAAATTCATCTTCTTTTTCATTAAAGAACAAAGAAAAAAATGTAGGACAGATGATCTTATCCAAAATGTAGGACAAAGAAAAAACAAAGATAAAACCAGATCTCAAAGCCTTGACCAGAAAAACCAATACAGGACATTACTGATGGACCAGAAAGACGTGACAAGTAATACAAAGATACACCGTGACAAATTGACCCATTGTGACCCAATAATATCAGACAGAGATCAAGAAACGTAGACCACCAAAACATTAATTTGTAACAAAAACTTTAAAAACAGAGTAAATAAACTGTTAAGCAGATTTTGAAACAAAAAATTTAGACCACCAAAATTAATAACGAAAGCACGTCAATCCAAGGATTGAACCGAAGCTCTGATGCCAATTGTGGATTTGCTATTTAGGATCCGGTGGTCTAACATGGTGGAATATGGTGGTGGAAGCCATTGTTGGTTTAGAGAGAGAGAAGAGAGGTTGAATGTGTGAAATGAAAAATGAATTCAAAATGATAAAATGACAAGCAACACCCCTCCTTGGAAGCTAAGGAGGGGTATATATAGCCACACACACAACATAAACTATACAACGAACCTAGTCTAGTCTAAATGTGTGTGACTATGATAACTAATGGGAATTCTTAAATGTCGTCACATAAAGTGAGTTTCCAACACTTGCAAAATACCCGACCCGTGAAATCTGAAATGATTGTTGAAATTAGGATTTGATTATTGACTGCCGATAGTGGGCAGGAGGTTATGTGAATATGAAATGTAGATCTTGAAGTGCCAGATGGGTAGCGAAGTTATGCCAAAATTTTTAACCTTGAAAAAATGAATTAATGATCTGACAAATCATGGGATGTAAGTCCCCGTTGTATGGGACCATTGAGATGATGTAAAAGATTGGTTTGAAAGGCATATAAGCTGGATCTACCCTAGGACTTCAAGAACTGCGTGAATTATGTTTCGTAAATTGAACTTGATGGAATATCTATCAAGTAAAAATCTGAATTCTTCTTAATAGAGCTTAGATCGGCGAAAAGTTGCATTCATCAAAAACCCGTGAACATCATGGATAGAGAAAGTAAGTCAACATTAAGCCTGATCTTATTCCCGTAGTTAGGTTTGATGAAACTCGCGTATTGTAATGAATTGCACTTGTGAGAAAAGACCGAGTGTGGAGGAAATACCCACATGGCTTTAACTCAATAAGAAGCGAGTAGTAAGATGATCTTTGAGGAGAAAGATCCTGTTTAGGGGTAAATGCTGTGACAATCCGTCAATTTATGGTTGATATTTTATTCTCAATATTTATTTGAAAACATTATTTTAATGTTACAATATGAACTCACTTATTTTAGGGAAGAAATTTGGATTTACGTCTTGAAGTAGCATCGACTACGTTTAAACCGGAGGATTCAACGTTACGTGCTTACGTTTACATACACCGTCTTTGGTGACAGTCCGACATTTCAGAAAATAAATTTATCCGTGAATATTATTTTGGAGTTTTAAATTTGTGTTGGTTCATAAACTCACAAATTTACGAGAAGAGATTAGGACTTACGATTATAATTTAACGTCCTTTACGACTAAACCAGAAACCTTAGGATTACGTATTTACGTTTTCGAACTCCGTTTTTGATGTGACAATTTTTATTAGATTCGTTCTGTGACGTTGATTCATAATTTATAAAAACGTTTTTCGTAAAACGACCCGAGGGCACGCAAATCGAGAAAACTAGAATCGAGGAATACCCGTAAATTAGTGGGATGGGACAAACTAATTTATCCCACCCCACTACACATGGGGCGGCCTAACATCACCAACACATCTTATGATGTGTCAAGACCTCAACAACTTAGCTAACACATGTCTTAGTTTAATGTGTAAGCTACAACAAACCAAAACCACTAGTAGCTAAACCACTTCCTCACATTTACACTCATGCAAACAACACAAATTCTCTCATTCCTCTCTTGTTTATGCCGTCCCATATCTAACCAAGAACACCCTCATTTGATCAAAATCAACCACAAAATCTCATGTTATTCATACACATGTTGAAGCCCTTTTGAAACCCTATTGATTGGTGGTGATTATAACATCCAAGGAGGAGTTTCCATGGAGTACTAAGGCTGATTTTCCACAAGGTGTTCATGAAGAATGATGGTCTTGAAGATGGTCATGGTTATCCACAAGTTTCTCCATCAAAATCCATGTCCAAATCATAACTTACATCAACTTGGTGGTATAAAGATTGTCCTCCTCATCCTCTTGTTATTTTTGATTATGTAAACTTGTATTTATTTTACTTATGTATATTTATATGATGATTAATGATGATTAAAAATATTGTGTGGGGATTTGGTGTTGATAAACATGCTTAAAAAGATGAAAGACTATAAGAAACAAGGCTAAAATCTTGTTTAAACTTGTTGGCTGTATAAAAACAGTAAAGAATCAAATGATGAACTGATTAAAAATGCACAGATTAATGGATTTACAGTAAGCTATGGGTCTTTTACACATGTGAGAGTTGGCCATGCAATGGAATCATTGTAATGAGTGAGATATGATCAAAACAAGTTTAAGGTACAAATCTGAGTTCACTGTTTTGGACGATTTTTAGAAAATACTTGGAGGATGATTCAACAGTAGCTATAGAAGAATTAAATTGAGCACATATCATTTAGTTTATGTGATAAAAATTTGAGCTTCTATCTCCATATAGAACTCTAGATATGGCAGTTTTGGTGAAAATGAAAATAAAAATCAGATTTTGAGAATTAATGTTTATTATTATTATATAAGCACTCAAAATTATATTGTATAAAATGTAAAATAAAAACCCACTAACTTATGGATTTTATTTATATAAATATATAAAAGGTTAAATAAGTGTATAAATTATAAAAATGGTAGTGGAATAATACTTATAAGTTATAAAACTATAAACACGATTTTTACGACTTTTTCGGCTATTACCGTAAAATTAACGTTTTTGTTAAATAAAACTTAGATGGTTGGACCCGTCTAATGTAAACTTTATAAAACTCATATACTGATATATAAACATATATAACAAGTAAAAACCGATAAAACCCGAACTATAGGACATATGGACATTAACGAGCTAAGTAAACATATTGGACTAATAATTGGACTAAATAAGTTAAACTCTTATAAAAAGAACTTATAGGGCTTAACCCATTTGGGCCCAACTTGTAAAGTTTAAATACTGATAATATAAGTATAAAATGGATTAAAACAAGTTAAATAACTTATAATAAGCTTATTGGACTTAAAACGTGTAAATAGGTCAAACTAGTAAACTAGTATAAAAGTTACCGACATATAACACTAAAATGAGTAAACGAGAATATGTAAACCCACTTGATCATCATATATATATATAATCATCATATGTATACATAACTGTTATTTTATAAAGTCATTGGACAAGAGTCTAAGACGAGTATTATTTGTCTAGGTTTCCGTGATTGAAGCATGTAGCGTACGTCCGAATTGCCGATAACCCGCCTTCCCACATCAAGTGACTTCATAGCCTCGCACTCTTTTAAATGATTTTATAAATGTTTTATAAACCCGCGAGGGAGATAACATGTTAGTTTTTATAAAATAGGACACCATTAGTCCCGATTGTTTGTTTATTGATTTGGACCCATTGAATGACCCGATTGTATGACCCGATAAATGATTAAAGGACACGATAGATGAAATTAAATGGATTATTAAAGTTAGGTTATGTCACTAAAAGTCCCATTAGCATGAATTGTGAACTACCGGGATTTGGTAGACGCTTGTGCATATAATAGTACTATTTAGGGACGATCACCCCAGTTCGCGCCTTGACGGTTAATCCCCGTCGTGCCACATTGATTGGTAAGCGAATTTATGTATAAAAAGATTTCCATAGCGTGACCTTTGTGATGACACGCTACTTTAGATGGGCAAAATTGGTATCGGGTTAGCTACCCGTTGTTGGTTTAGTAAGGTAACAATGTCATGCGGCTTATAATAATCCAAAACTAACGAAATACTACTAGACGCTCCGAATTACGATGTATTGCCTGACTAGCAATACAGGGTCATACTATTGATATTATGTTTGTGTTTTGGTTTTCATAACCATATTCATATAATGGTTTTTATTTTCATACAACGTCATAAGACGTATTGTATGATGTTTTTACGACATTGGCTCGTATAATGATTTTTAAGGCAAATGCCTATATTATGATTTTCGATAAAGATTTGTATAAAATGACTTTGGCTATTTTATGGCCTATTAAAATGATTTGTACAAGATGATTTTCAGTAATAATTTTATACTGATATTATATTGATGGATTTTATTAAACTCTATGAATTCACTCGGCGTTACCGCTGACCTTTTCTTTTAACATGTTTTATCTCAGGTACTTGAAGGTAATTCTCGGGAAGACAACAAGAATTCATGGCCCGCACTTAAATTATAATTTCCATTCAAATGCTTTGTAAAACGTGTATTAAATACAATGACTTGGGACCGATGTAACTTTGATGTTTATGAATGGAAATGATTTATTATTAAACGACGTGATTTTTATTCGTTGTCTATGATGTGAGTAATGTGCTATCCCGTAACACCAACGAGTCTTCCGCTGTATTGAATCGTATAAATTTGGGGGTGTTACACAGACCTAATCCCCCTTGCAAGTACTGTGGCTTCTTCGACCATCACTATGATGAGTGCGAGTATTATCCTGGATATGACATCTGTGGAAGCATGCGTTATGAACCCAGGGACTGCAACCAAAGAGGGGGAGGAAACCAGAGAAGGACCAATGTCGCTGGTCAGCGACAACATGGATCCACTGGAAAGTGGGTTCATCATAGAAACTAATCTGGCTTAGTTATATCTATGCAGGAATATCTAAAGAAATCTGTTTGGTATCTGGATAGCGGGTGCTCTAGTCACATGACAGGGGTTAAACAATATCTGCATAGATATAAAAAGGAGTCTGGTCCAAAAGTAGTATTTAGAGATGATTCCTCAGGGGCTACTGAGGGTTATGGCTCAGTGGATTGTAATGGAATAACCTTCACAAGGGTCGCTTATGTCAATGGACTGAAGCACAACTTAATCAGCGTTAGTCAACTCTGCGATGCTGGCTTCAAAGTTCTGTTCACTAAGACCCAAGGAACAATCTTCAATCAAAATGATGATGTCGTTCTAATTGCACCCAGTAGAAGGGATGTGTATGTCATCGACATGACATCTTGTCCAGAAGGGACAAACACTTGTCTCTATGCCAAAGCATCTGATAGTGAAAATTGGCTATAGCATAAGAGATTCTCCCATCTCAACTTCAAAAAGATTAACAAACTGGCCAAGAATGATTTAGTAGCTGGGCTTACCTCTCTGACCTTCACCAAAGACAGACCCTGCTCAGCGTGCGAGAAAGGGAAGCACCACAGAGCCTCATTCAAGACTAAACAATCATTCTCCATAAATAAGTGCCTCCATCTTCTTCACATGGACTTATTTGGACCAGTAAAACCTCAATCCCTTAATCACAACAAGTATACACTAGTCATTGTAGATGAATTCTCCAGATTCACATGGGTATTCTTTCTCAAAAGAAAGAGTGATGCTACTAAAAGAATAATGTCCTTCATCAGAGAAATAGAGAATTGTTGGAAATTCACTTTATGTGACGACATTTAAGAATTCCCATTAGTTATCATAGTCACACACGCTTAGACTAGACTAGGTACAATGTATAGTTTATGGGGCGTGTGTGACTATATATACCCCTCCTAGGCTTCCAAGGAGGGGTGTTGCTTGTGTTTTCATTTTGCTTAATACATCTTTTCTTTCTTTCACACACAACCTCTCTTCTCTCTCTCTCAACAATGGCTTCCATCTTCCACCACCATGTTAGACCACCGGATCTTATATAGAAAATCTACAATTGGCATCAGAGCCTCGGTTCAATCCTTGGATCGTGTTCTTGTTTTCGATTTGGTGGTCTAAAATTTTTTTTATCTCGTTCTATCATTTTTTTTGGTCCGTATGTCTCTTTTTTTGTCACGGTGGTTTTAATGGTTTCATTTTTTTATGGAAAAATTGTGTTAACTGTTTGTCACATTTATTGTCCCAATGCTCAAATGTCTTTGTCTCACAGTCCATATTTGATATTCTCAAAACCACAACTTTTCACAACTGGTTTTTAGTCCCTGGTTTCACGGTTTCACATTGGGTCAAATGTCTACTGTTTCTGGACTTACTTTTTATATGATATCATCTTTTCTGGGTTTCTATTGTTCTTAATGATGTAGCTACCCACAAAATTAGTCAGATTCACATGATCCTGAAAAATCGGAAAAGTACAACTTAAGGATAAGGTTTTCAGATTTTCAGATCGGAATATTGCGATCGCAAAAACCATTGGTTTCTACATTGCGATCGAATATTCCGATGGAACACATTCCGATGGAACGCATTCCGATGGAACGCATTCCGATGGAACGCATTCCGATGGAACGCATTCCGATGGAACGCATTGTGATGGGACGCATTCCGATAGGGTGTAGAGGAGACATTCCGATGGACTCATTTTGATAACATTGCGATGGAAAAAATGTAACATTGCGATGGAAAACAAAAACATTCCGATGGGACTTCTATTGACAATCCGATGGACTGTAAATGAAAACATTGCGATGGGTTTTTAAGTTGAACATCGACTGTTTTTTTATCAAACCAACATTTTGACCAATACTCATATTAATCAATCCAACCTTTTAACTCCTCAAACACCATATCTAATCCCTAACCCATCGACACCTAAAACCCAATCTAGACTCAAACAGAAACTTAATTTATCTAGATCTCAGAATCATCAGTTTTCTTGTTTGCACAAGCAAGATCATTTACACGAAACTAATTCAATCATCACCGATCCATGTTTGATATTCGAATTAAAAGAATGATTAATAACAAATATGTTATCATCAATCTTCTTTTCGATTTAACATTTAAAGAAACCAATCAAAAACCCACATGCAATCATTGAATCTTACCCGAGACCATTTAAATATGATCTCGAAGCCTCTGTCAAGGTGAACTATTCTTTGTTTGATGATTCGAACATATTTTATTCAATCAAACTGACCGATTTCGTGGGTCTGTTGGCTTTTGTAACGAAAAATGATGGAGGGTCTGGCTTGATCTCTATTGATCATTAATTATTTGTGTTCTTTGATTGGTTATAAGATGGGATGATTGTGATTTATTTTGGGTACTGTTTTTGAGAGATTTGAGATGGGACGGATGTTTCTAGGTTAACTGGGAAGAGATGAAGTTTGGTAGGAGAGTGGGGGAGGATTAAACGAGGTGGTGAGGATTAGGTATAAAATGAGAGTGAAATTAGGGGTTGTGGGAGTTATATCCCTTGTGTGATGGACCGGGTATTATGCTTGGAAATTGGGCCATGACTCACGATTGTTTAACAATGCATTTGATATGGGTCGTGTGAATTTATTCAATACACACAACTTTTTAACACAAATTTTTATTTTTGTATAAATTTTGTGTGTATTAAGTTTTACTTCGGTCATCATCGGGACGAGACAACAAGTGACGTGACAACATGACGAGACAAATGTGACAAAATTTATTTGACGAGACGAAGAAAAATTTGGCGATTTTTTAGTGGCTACGGATTTGTTTAATCGGGTATAAATTATGTGAAGTTGGAGACGGATTTTTCGAAGGCGTGTATTTATTTTATCTTTCAAAGATAACTTGCTCGTGCTTAATCTTAGAATGAAGACTTGTTTATCTAGTTTCCGGGTTCGGGGTGGTTGGTTGATGACTCGGATAACTATCACTTAAAGGGGTTACATTGTTGTACTCAGTGTCACGCGCTTAGTCGACGTGGATAATTTCAAGAGATGTTGTGCCTATAGACTTCTTCAGTGATGCATTGGGTACTTAGAGATTTCTCCACCGTTCCTCATTCAACAATAGTGCAAGCTTAAGTCACAAGATCGAAGGATTTTTATTCAGTTTCACGTTTGATGTATCCGGTTCATTCTATCAGTGGTCACTTCAAATTGCTTTCACGTGGGTTGGTAAAGATGGCCATGGAGAGTTTATGAGTAGAGTTTTCGATCAACAGCTGATTCTCACCGAATATAATTAAGCTTATTTATTATTCTCTCGAGATTTTTAGGTTCATGTGCTTACGATTTATTGATGGTTCCGAGTTTCGAAACCATCAAAGGGAAGAAGAAGACACATTGAACGCACAACGAGTACACGTGATGAACTTCATACCTTCTTTTGATTTGAAGACATTCCGGGATGACATTTGTCATAGCCGCAGAGAAATCAGTGTTTTAACTCGCGGCGTTATCAATCTCTAAACGGTACACTACTGATTCGATGTTTAATTGTTTGGTTGTTGCAATTATTCATCATCATTATCCTATATGCATTCCCGGGACTTAATTGACTCTGGTGCATCTCCGGAAGAAGATATGTGCATTTCCGGGACTTAATTGACTCTGGTGTTACGATGTCAACTTCATGAATGGGATAAAGTGTCTACTTCAGTATTTGAGCTTCATACTTGGGATTGATTTACTTTCTTCACCTATGTGGGGGAAGAAATGTCTTGATTCTTTCTAGTATGCATAACTTGATTTCTCAGGGGGAAGAAAAATTCAGAAGAATTATTCAAGCGTGAGAAGAAAAGTTGTTGATCTACTTGGTGTGCCCCAAACATTCAATCCCTCTTAGCAACGTTATCATGTTATATGATGGGATTTGCTTGTTAGATTCCGTTGTGCGCTTAATCATTCTAAGCTTTATTGAAAGCTTTGAAGTTGCTTATGAGGATTGTCGGTTTGGGGGGAAGCTATTTAAAAGCTTCTACATCAAGTTTATGTGGCATGAATTAGGGGGAAGTTAATTCAGAAGCTTCTCCTTAACCAGAAGTGTATGGGTTACTTAGCTCGTGCCGTTACAGTATTTCTACTACAAGTTACTTTAAAGATGAGTCGTTTTGAAGTCAAAGGCCTCAGAAGATATCATCAGCATTGGACGCTTCATGAAAGCTCTTGTTCTTAATCATTATGTACTTGTTAGGAAAAATATTGTAAGGAATTCTACACGTCGTCCCATGGGGGAAGATTGTTAGAAATTCACTTTATGTGACGACATTTATGAATTTCCATTAGTTATCATAGTCACACACGCTTAGACTAGACTAGGTACAATGTATAGTTTAAGGGGCGTGTGTGACTATATATACCCCTCCTAGGCTTCCAAGGAGGGGTGTTGCTTGTGTTTTCATTTTGCTTAATACATCTTTTCTTTCTTTCACACACAACCTCTCTTCTCTCTCTCTCAACAATGGCTTCCATCTTCCACCACCATGTTAGACCACCGGATCTTATATAGCAAATCTGCAAAAATCTCAATGACTGCAGAGTTAAGGCTATCAGAAGTGACAATGGCACTGAATTCAAGAATCATGCCATGGAAGCCTTTTGTGATGAAAAGGTAATATCACAGAACTTTTCTAACCCAGGCACCCCTGAACAAATTGTTGTCGCTGAAAGAAGAAACAGAACCCTCATAGAGGCTGCTAGAACTAGGCTCAGCGAATCAAGACTTCCTAAACAATTTTGGGGTGAAGCTGTGAACACAGCCTGTCATACACAAAACAGATCCATTATTGTGAAGAGACACTGCAAGACCTCTTATGAAGTATATAGGAAGAGAGCCCCTAATGTAAGCTACTTCCTTGTCTTTGGTTGCCATGTTTTCATTCACAACTATAGAGATCACCTGGAAAATTTGATGAAAAGTCTGATGATGGATTCTTCGTTGGTTACTCTCTCACCTCCAGAGCTTATAGAGTATTCAACATCCGCAGACAATAACTAGACGAATCTATCCATGTCACCTTCAATGAAGCAGATGCTGTCATCAACCACACCAACTCAGAAGAATGTGACATTGACTTCAATGAAGTTAAATCATATCCAGAGGATGATTTCTCATATCCCAAGGAATCATCCAAGGGTTGTCACAAGGACTTCCCTTATGTTTATGCATTTGATCCTCATTTAATCTCTGACATCACTCAAAAGGTTGAAAATGCTGAACAAATCACTCCACCCAGTACTGTGAATGCTGATCTCATCGAACCAATCTCTCCTCTTGATGAAGAGATTATGGATGAAGAAATAATATGTGAAGATCCCTCAACATTCATTGAACGTGCTGTGACTCTTGAACCCACAGAGACTCCTGCTCCTCAATCCAAATGGAGTAGGAACCAAGATATTCTTCTGGTGAATATTCTTGGTGAACCCTCTGATGGAGTCACCACCAGAGGCAAATTGAGACCTTTGGAAACCGCCTCAGCGAATGAATGCCTTTTCGCTGATTTTCCCTCTGAGGATGAACCTAAGAATGTGGTTGTTGCGCTTCTAGATGAAGGGTGGGTTGTTGCCATGCAAGATGAGTTGAATTATATCAAGAGGAACAAGGTGTGGACTCTGGTAAAAGCTCCAGCTGGGAAGTAAGTGGTTGGAACTAAATGGGTCTACAGAAACAAGAGAGATGAAGCTGGCATGATTGTCAAAAACAAGGCTAGGCTTGTGGTGCTAGGATATAATCAATCTGAGGGGATTGACTATGATGAAACGTTTGCACCAGTAGCCAGATTGGAAGCTATCAGAATCTTCCTAGCCTTTGCAGCTTATATGGGGTTTACTGTATACCAGATGAATGTGAAGAGTGCTTTCCTCAATGGGAAGCTTGCAGAGGAAGTATATGTCTATCAACCCCCAGGGTTTGAGAGCAGTGAGTATCCGGATCACGTCTACAGACTTCACAAAGCACTCTATGGGTTGAAACAAGCGCCTAGAGCCTGGTATGAAACCCTATCAGAATTCTTACTTGAAAATAAATTTGTCAAAGGTACCATTGATCAAACCCTGTTCACTTATAGGTCCAAGGGTGATGTCATTTTAGTACAGATTTATGTAGATGATATAATTTTTGGTTCAACCAATATTACATTGAGCAAACAGTTTGCCAAACTAATGACCAAAAAATATGAAATGAGCATGATGGAGGAATTAACCTTTTTCTTGGGTTTCAAATTAAACAAAATTCAAAAGGAATTTCCATTTGTCAAGAAAAATATGTTAAGGATTTGCTCAAGAAGTATGATCTGTCTGATTGTGCATCAGTGAAATGCCCCATGCTTCCTCCCAACAACTTGGGAGCTGATGACTCAGGGGTCTCTGTTAATGAGACCTTATATAGAGACATGATTGGGTCACTGATGTACCTCACAGCAAGCAGACCAGACATACAATTTGCCACATGTCTCTGTGCTAGGTACCAAGCTAACCCCAAGGAATCCCACCTTGTAGCTGTCAAAAGAATTTTCAGGTACTTAAAAGGATCTCCCACATTGGGTCTCTGGTATCCTAATGGATCAGGCTTCGACCTCAAAGCCTACTCAGACTCTGACTATGCTGGGTGTTGTCTTGATAGAAAGAGCACCTCTGGGAGTTGTCAAATTCTTGGAGGAAAGTTAGTATGCTGGAGTGCCAAGAAACAGAACTCTGTGCCCATGTCATCAGCTGAAGCTGAATACATAGCGGCCGCTGGTTGTTGTGCTCAAGTTCTCTGGATGAAAAGTCAGCTAGCTGATTATGGGATCATTTATGAAAAGGTTCCCATATTCTGTGACAACACAAGTGCTATAGCCATCTCAAATACTCCGGTACTTCATTCCAGAACAAAGCATATTGACATCAGGTATCACTTTATCAGAGACCATATTTTAAAAGGTGATATTGAGCTTCATTTTATACCCACTGAATACCAGCTCGCTGATATATTCACCAAGCCTCTAGCTGAGCCAAGTTTTACTAGGTTGGTTGCTGAGCTGGGTATGCTTAATATCGGTAAACAAATCTGATAAATGATCTCTAATCTCTGTCTCTGGGAATTAAAGGGAATTGAATGTAACGAGGTAATTACATTCCAATGGGACTTAATATATTCTCATATTTAATTCAAATGATTAACATTTATTGTCAACAACTTTCTCGCTTTCCAAGGGATAGAAAAATCACAAGAAGAGTCAAGGGGTCCCACTTTTCCTAAAAGGTAATTTTTTGCATTAATTGCTTTAATTGTAAAACGGCTAACCATGTTATCAAAACCTTTGACTCACTTTTCAAAACTCACATTACTCATTACTTTAACACATACATACTATTCATCTTCTCCTAAACCTTCATTTCTTCCTCACATCAACAATGGCGTCTTCATCAACAGACACCGCTTTCACCGTCCTGGCCGCCTCGAACGTTGATTTTGGGATACACGATGGCAAAATTGCCTTGAACAATTGTGTAGCTCTCTTGGAAAACAACAATTCCCTCTACCAACCATTGTTCTCCTTCCTAAAAAACTCCACCATTTTTAAAGCCATAACCAGAGTACCTTCCACATGCTACCACCAATATTTGAAGGAGTTCTGGTATAGCGCCGAAGTTGATCAAACCTCTTCACACATCACCTTCAACCTTTCCACACATCCCCAACCTCTCACTTTTGATCTTCATACCTTTGCCAAAGTCATTGGACTTCCAGTCAATGAAGGCATGTTCGCTGTGCCTGCCAGCACCATGGTAAAGAAGGCTCTGGCTACCCTTCGTCCTCATGACGACAATGATAAACCCTTCACCACCCAAGGTTTCCAGAACAAATCCCTGATCAAAGTGAACTACTTTTCACCTATTTGGAGGACGCTGATGTTATACATTGTGAAATGTCTGGGTGGAAACCAGGGGTCTAATGATCAACTTAATGGAGCCCAGCAAGCAATTGCTTACAGCTTAATTTGGGGGCAAGATATAGGGATCGCTCATATACTTTACTCTGACCTCATTGCTAAGCTAGAAAACAAAGGGAAGAAGAACAGACTAGCCACCATCTGCTACACAAGATATCTCTATCTTCTCTTAGAAGATATGTTGGGTGCAGGCTACACAAATGATGAACTTATCTCCTTCTCTCCTTATCACATCACTGCTGCATCACTAAAGACTCCTTTGGAAGATGAAGTGCCTCTCAGCAGGCACATGATGCAGGTCGCTGGGCTACTAGTTGCTGATAGAGAGCCCTTGATCCCTCACAATGAGGTGAATGCTGAAAGACTAACTGACAAGTCTCTGTTAAAGACCTCTGTGCAGTCTTCTTCTCAGCCCAAGGTGCCCAAGGAAAAGAAGAAGAAGAGGAAAGACATACCCCTTTCCTCTGAAACCCCTTCTATTAATCCTTCCAAGACCAAGAAGACTAAGAAGAACCCATCCCCTTCTCTGGAGGATGTGGTTGAAGAGCCTACCGCTGACAAACAACCTGATTCTAGCGTCTCCCAGTCAGCAGAGACGACTAAGAACCTTCTCAACGCTGATATCTCTCAGGTATTAGTTTGCTATTTTATTCTCTTGGAGGTTCACATACAATCACTCTCAACATTCTGTAGGAGAGAGTGATGAAATCTTAGGGTTTGCCTTAACCCATAGAGTGTCTGTGTCAGCACCTAGAACTCTTCGGATTATCTATACACTCTGTCTTAACACAAGGATATGATTCATTTATGCTCATAACGCACCCCGATGATCCTTCACCCTCTGGACTGTGCTCTTGTCCATAGCAACTTGATCATGCTATAGGTCCCGACCCAGAATCTCTATACTTCACGCAGTCTCTGGGTCCCCTCATATGGAAAGAGTCCCAAAGAATTTATTCTTTTGGGGGGACTGAATAATCACCCCTAGTCTTCCTAGGGGCAGCGATAAAAGGCGACCATTACCTTCAAATATGTCACAACTAAAAGAGTCCCAAAGAATTTATTCTTTTGGGGGGACTGAATAATCACCCTCAGTCTTCCTAGGGGCAGCGATAAATGGCGACCTTTAACTTCCATGAATTCACAACTAAAAGAGTCCCAAGGAGCAATCCTTTAGGGGGAGCTGGATAATCACACCCAGCTATCCTAGGGGCAGCGAACGGCGACCATTCACCACATAATTTTCACAACTCAAAAGAGTCCCAAGGAGTAATCCTTATGGGGGAGCTGGATAATCACACCCAGCTATCCTAGGTGCAGCGAATGGAAACCCTCCAACATAACTGTTTCACACTTAAAAGAGTCCCAAGGAGAAATCCTTAGGGGGGGCTGGATAATCACACCCAGCTTTCCTAGGGGCAGCGAATGGCGATCTATAACTTCATATTTTTTTCACAACTGGTTACTAACAAATATTGTAACACCCCATTTTGGAAATGGAAATATCATAGTAATTATGGCATGTCATCAAAGCATACAAGGTAAAATGTCTAAACATTACTTGACCATATAAAGGAAAATACCGGAATCAAACATCGGTAGTCCAAAAGTAAAGCTCATCACACACAAACATAGTATAGTAAGGAATAAGGACGAAACAATGTCCAAAGCATAAGTATCATAAAGAAAAGAAATGCATAATGTAAAGAAGGCTAGACAGCTTCCAGTCCATATGCACGTACTCTTAGTGTCTACGAGCGTCCCTGAGTACCTGCCGTTTTGGGAACATAGAAAAGGAAAATGGCTGAGCAATACGCTCAGTGCACGGATGTACAATAAAGCATGAATAGGATAAGCATATAACATAATAACAACGGAAGGAACTAAGTCCCGAGTAACCTGGTTAAGTCTTAATAAAACTGGTTTTATAGTTTGAAAGTTTTATGTTTATCTTATAAAAACTGTTTGTCATATTTTACCATTAGCCAATATAGGTCATGAATATCCACCGTGCATGAATAATTGGAGGGGTGATCTCATCATGCAAATTAGAGGGGCTGCCTCTAATTTAATATACTGGTTTTATGGGTAGGAGGGATCAGCTCCTTGTGAAGGATGCAAGGCACACACCACATTCACCATGTAATCCTGAATAAAAACGTGTAAATAGGATGCACCCATACGCCCCACATGATAAATATAAATAAATGGCCAAAAGCTGAAGGGACGCCACGAGCAATCACTCCGCCGTGGTGAAGTCATAACATCAGTGCCTCTAATGTTATGGTTATGGTACCTCCATAAATAGGTGAAACTGGTCATGCATGTATATGGCTATAGGTAATCATATTTAAAACATAAGCAATCAAACACATAACTTATACTACGGGAAAACAGTTGGCTGCATACGGGGAAATCCTAATAAGGAAAGAATGTCCATACTGAAAGGACGGGAATCCGTACCTTATGTCCAGTGAACGAGAACGATGAACTGCGAGTATCCTACTTCCGAAACACTAGTGCTACATAAATACGTACATGAAATAAGTATCTGCTTACTAACTACATAGCTGGTTTTATGTCATGTCTTAGCTTATTTTATGTGTTCTTACTATGTTTTACTGTTTAAAGCCTTAAACTGTGTTAAATCTTATATTCTGTTCATTCTGATTAAGTATTTCTAATATTTCATGTGTTATTATACTTACTGTGTAATAATAAGTAACTTTCCAAAAATAGCAGGTTTCCTAAAATAGAAAGTTTCCAAAAATAGAAAGTTACCAAAAATAGAAAGTTTCCAAAAATAGAAAGTTTCCAAAAATAGAAAGTTCCCAAAAATATAAAGTTTCCAAAAATAGATTTACTGCTTAAAATAGATAAGTTTCTAAAAATAGAAAGTTTGCATAAATAGATTAGCTGCCTTAATTAAATAAGTTTCCATAAATAGATTAGCTGCCTTAATTAAATAAGTTTCCATAAATAGATTAGCTGCCTTAAATAAATAAGTTTCTAAAAATAGCTGGTTTCCATAAATAAAATAGCTGCCTTATTTAATTAAGTTTCTAAAAATAGAAAGTTTCCATGATTAGAAATAAGCTGGTTAAATAAGCTAAGTAAATAAGCCTAAGTATTTTCATGATTATTCCCTAAGTCATATGATATATTATATAGTTTAATAATTATTTCATGTAATTTAATTAAACTATAGGTTATAATATTTAATTAATGTGTGACATGTTTTTAATTAAATATATTAAATACTTAGGTTAAAATATGTATTATTAAATATTAATAATATAACCTAAGTCATGTTTAATTAATTAATTATATCCATGGTTTTTAAATAATTAATAGTTATAAGTCTTAGTAATATAAATACTTAGGTTAAAAATAATTTCATGATTATTAATAATTAATTAACCTAAGTCATGTTATTAAATTAATTTCATCTTTTATTAATTTAATTTTTATCATAAGTTTATAACATAAACAACTAACATAATCATGATCCGGATCTAAGCCTAAAAACATGCACCGAATCAAATCGGGGTACCCCTGCTGCCGTGGGACCCACACGCACCAACCAAGACCAAAAAGGTCTTGGTGGTGGTCGGCTAAAACAAACCGAACCCCCCTTGGGGTCGGTTACACCTTGCGGCCCAAAAACAAACACCCCTTTGATCGACCCTTTGATTAATTAATGATCAAAACATGTTAGATCTATGTTTAATTAATGTGTTTTTATGAAAAACATCACGTGTTCATAATTAAATAAAAGATTAATTAAAAGAAAAGGGTTTAAAAAGGTTTTACCGTATTCGTGGATCAAGAGGGTGAAGAACAAACACGAACAAACACTAAATCAACAAGATCCAAGATCAAAGAAATCACCTTGTTGGTGATTTGAAGGTGGCGGCACAAAGAAGGAGGAGAAAAGGGATTTTAGGTTTTCTTGAAATCTTCTGTAAAAGTGATTTTTGAGTAGTAAAAATCTATTTAACCCCTTTTAGTAAAATTGGTAATGGGCTTGGCCCATTACCCTTATTTTGGCCGCGGGTAGGGGCTCCCTCGTGGGGTTCCCGTACCTCGTTTCGTGTCTTGTTATTTAGTACTCGTTTATGTTTAATTATGTTCGTGTTTTAAATGTTCTCGTTACGTAAATACCATACTCTTATATATTTAATTACGCTCGTATTAAATATATATACGTAATTAATAATAGCTCGTGTTTTAATTACGCTCATGATTTCGTGATCGTGTGTTCGTGATTAATTATCGCTAAATAATTATTACGTGATCGTTCATACAAAATACTTATCGTGTTCTAACAAGTACGTAATACATAAACTCCTAACACGTAATCGTAATCATGCTATATTAGGAAAGTTTTTAACTAGTACGTACAATCCTAAGGTACTATGCATGGTAAAAGCATGCGGGTTTTACAACTCTTCCCCCCTAAAAAGAATAATTCGTCCCCGAATTATAGATAACGTAAACTGGAAAAGAAGAACATACCCGAATTTAAAATATGAAATGAGGGTAAGAAGTCCGGATAGACTCCTCCGTTTCCTAAGTGGCTTCCCGCTCGGTATGATCCCTCCATAGAATTTTGACGAATGGAATCGTCTTCTTTCTTATGACTCGTTCTTGCCTGTCAAGAACTCGTTCGGGTTCTTCTATAAAAGTGAGATCCTCACGAATCTGTTCCAGTGGATACTGAACCATGTGAAGGGGATGATATTGATACCCTCTGAGTAAGGACACATGAAACACATTGTGCACATGCGAAAGCTGCGGAGGTAACGCCAATCGGTAAGATACACCGACTCGTTCAATGATATTAAACGGTCCGATGAAACGAGGACTGAGTTTCCCTTTAATCCCTAAGCGTGAAGTGAATCGAGGATCTTTGTCTGAGACGATGCTGGATGGTGCACCGTGTAGTCTCATGATCTCTCGTCTGTACGTATCTGCGAGTTTACTTACCGGATCTTCCTTGCGGATCGGTAAGAAATAAGATGATTTGGTAAGTCGATCAACGATAACCCAAATTCCATCGTGCTTCCTTTTGGTAGGCGGAAGACCGGTAACAAAATCCATGGTGATTTTATCCCACTTCCACTCTGGAATGTCTAACGGTTGAAGGAGACCGCCGGATCGCTGATGCTCGATCTTAACCTGCTGGCAGGTAAGACATTTGGAGACGTAAGTGGCCACATCCTGTTTCATACCACTCCACCAAAAGTACTGCTTGATGTCATGGTACATTTTGGTTGAACCAGGATGTATCGAGAATGGGGAGCTATGAGCTTCAGCTAACAAAGCTTCCCAGAGTTCTTGGTCGTCAGGAACACAAAGTCTAGTGCCCTGCCATACGATACCGTCTGCATCTACTATGAATTCTGTCTGCTTCTCCAAATTCTGAACTATCGCCCATAATTCTCCGTCATCCTTCTGAGCTTCCTTAATCTTAGATAGTAACTCGGGTTCTACTCTAAGATTAGCCCAGTAACCGTGCTGTCCACGTACCATGATCTCGATGTCTAGTCGCTCCAAGTCTCTTATGATTTCCTCTTCAATTTTAATGTTGTTGGTCATTCCGGACTTCCTGCTAAGGGCATCTGCTATTACATTTGCCTTTCCGGGATGATACTGTAGATTAATGTTATAATCTTTCAACAGCTCTAACCATCTCCTCTGCCTCATGTTCAATTCACGTTGAGTGAAGATATACTTCAAGCTCTTGTGGTCCGTGAAAATGTCACATGATTCTCCATATAAGTAGTGTCTCCATATCTTCAATGCAAACACGACTGCAGCAAGTTCCAGGTCGTGCGTGGGGTAATTCTCTTCATAAGGCTTAAGCTGCCGTGAAGCGTACGCGATCACTTTCCCATGTTGCATGAGAACACAGCCAAGTCCCTTCCCCGATGCATCGCTGTAGATTTGAAATCCACCCGTACCAGATGGTAGAGTAAAAATAGGTGCAGATACTAGCTTCTGCTTCAGGTCTTCAAAGCTCTTCTCTCGATCTTCAGTCCAGACGAATTTCTCCCTTTTCCGCATCAGTTTGGTCAATGGTAGTGCTATGCGGGAAAAGTTCTCCACGAACCTACGGTAATAACCAGCTAAGCCTAAGAAACTACGGACCTCCGTCGCTGATGTCGGCCTTGGCCACTTAGTGATGGCCTCAACCTTCGATGGATCCATAGTGATTCCTTCTGCTGATACAATGTGACCTAAGAATGCCATCTTGTCTAACCAGAACTCACACTTGGAGAATTTAGCATACAACTGCTTCTGGCGAAGAATCTGTAGTATTGTACAAAGATTGTCTTCGTGTTCCTCCTTGGACTTAGAGAAAATCAGGATGTCATCGGTTGAAAACAATGACGAATTTGTCCAGAAATTCATGGAAGATTCTGTTCATCAGATCCATGAACACTGCTGGAGCATTTGTCAGGCCAAATGGCATAACTACAAACTCGTAGTGGCCATAACGAGTACGAAAGGCAGTCTTAGCAATATCCTGCTCCTTGACTCGTAACTGATAATAGCCTGACCTAAGATCGATCTTGGAGAAGTGTTTGGCCCCTTGGAGTTGGTCAAACAGATCGTCAATGCGTGGCAGTGGATACCTATTCCGAATAGTAATCTTATTGAGCTCGCGATAGTCTATGCAAAGACGCATACTGCCGTCCTTCTTCTTAACAAACAAGACCGGTGCGCCCCATGGAGATGCGGTCGGTCGAATGAAACCTCGTTCAAGAAGTTCTGGCAGTTTATTCTTTAGCTCCTTCAGCTCTATGGGAGTCATGCGATAAGGAGCCTTGGAGATTGGTTCAGCTCCTGGAACTAGTTCGATACTGAATTCCACTTCTCGTGCAGGTGGTATGCCCGGAAGTTCTGCTGGAAACACATCTTGGAATTCCGACACTATGGGTTGATCCTGAATCGATGGAGATTCAGCATCCATGTCGTGAACCGTAGCTAGATAACCCTCGCAGCCATGTGACAGGAGTACACGCGCTTGCAGGGTGGATATGACTTGTACATACCGTCCGGGTATGAACCCATTATGAATGTACTCTGGTGCATTAACATCACCGAAGATAACTCGATATGAATGGCAGTCTATGGTAGCATGGTGCTTGGATAGCCAATCCATGCCCAAAATCATGTCGAAGTCATTCATGTCCAGCGGAAGTGCATCGACATGTCGAACCTTATCGTCAAATTCTAGGGGAAAACTCTTGTATACATGGGTGATTAATACAGAGTCCCTTAAAGGCGTGGAAATAGTAAGCCTATTTTCTAGTGGCAAGGGAGGCATCCTAATGTTCTTAGCATAAGCAGTAGAAATAACCGAGTGAGTAACACCCGTATCGAAAAGAACACATGCAGCGCGACCATACATATACAAGATTCCAGTGATGGTACCTGTAGACTTGTTGGCCTGGTCTCGAGATGTCGTGTAGACACGCCCGGCAGTAGGAGGCGGCTTGGTATCAGCATGTCCTGATGTACCCTCTATCTCGCCCTTACGGCAATCCTTCATAATATGGCCAGGAAGACCACACTTGAAGCACGCATCAGTATTACGGCGACATGGTCCTAGGTGCCTACGGTGGCAAGTAGAGCAAAGAGGATGAGTGTATCCTCCAGCAGGTGCTCTAGCTGGCTGAGGACCTGATAAAACATTTTACATGAGACATAATAGTTGGGTACAAAGGACGAAGCGGATAATCGTAAGATTGAATACCAGTTATAGCTGGACGGCTAGGCTGTGAACCTCTCTGGTTCTGGTCCCTACCGTTTCCATGGTTCCTGGTAGAAGTTTGCTAAAGTGTCAGAATATGAGTTATAACATAAAACATAAGAAATTTCGTAAGTATTAGGACCTGCTGTTGCTGGATTGCCCGACATTGTTACGGTAATTATCATTACCGCCACGCCTATCCGTAGCAGATCGGTCATTAGTCTGACCATTTCCCTTGGGCTGATGAGGCTGCTGCTGAGTAGCCGGCTGAGACCGGTCCCCAGTTTTCTGTCTGGAAGATACCTTTAAAGAGATGAATAATTGACATATGGAAGGTATACGGATTGGTCACCGCTTGAATACGAAGGTTTACCTCTTGTCGGGTCTTTCAGCTTCCCCGAACTCATCCCTCTCCTGCAGCATCTCCAGTTTCTGTGCTGCATCGGCCACTTGTGCTACAGTATTGAACGTAGCACACACCAGATTGTTTGTGACCGATGTGCGAAGAGCCCATCTAAAGTGATGTGCCTGCTCTTCTGGAGTACCTGCTGCCGCACCAAGGAAACCAGCCAAGCGAAGAAAGCGCTGCATAAACTCGTTGCTATTCTCCCTAGCTCTCTGACGGATCCCATGGTACTCTCTCTTGAGTTTGTCCTGCTCAGCCTTGGGAAAGAACTGCTCCATCACCCTGTCCTTGAACTGAGCCCAAGTCAAACCAGCAACCCACTCATCACCACCTTCAGATTGCATCAAAGCTAACCACCAGTTGAGTACATCGCCTTCGAATCGATAGCATGCCAACCTCGCCTTGTATGCGGGGTCACAGCCCATAGCGTTGAAGATCTTCTCAATGTGAGCCAACCAGCTTTCAGCATCGCTGGGGCTATCAGTCTTTTCAAAAGCTCGAGGGCGGAGCTTGTTGAATCTCTCCAGCCATACTGCTAATGTCACTGGAGGAGGAGGAGGAGGTGCCTGATTTTGCTGCTGATTGTTGGCAGCTTGGACTTCAGCACGGATGTCATTCCTCAGTTGAGGAAGCAAGGCTTGCATGGCAGCCTGAATTGCAGCATTGAGCTGCTCCTGTTCGCGTGTGAGAACCATCTGACAGTATAACATAAAACATATGATTAAACAGTTCAAAACATAAAATATAAAATATATACATGAAAAAATTTTTATACTAAAAATTTCAGGAGAAAAATTTTATGCAAGAAAATTTTTGTGTATGAATGCATGATGCAGTTTTATGAAAACTTTGTATGCTCGAGAGTGAACGCCTCTGGTCAGTTCACCCAAAATGAAAGACATAGCGAGGGGACGCCTATGGGTCGGTCCCAAATCTAAAAGTTTCGATAAAACACATGCGACTAAATAGGGCCAGTCCTGTACCAACCATTACTTAGTCAAAAACCCTATAACAATGACATATATATGTATGCTTAAAAATGATGAATACATGAAAACAACTGTCAGTTCTAGGAAGACCGTAGTGACTACCCAATAATCACAGGTCATATTTGAGAGCCTACAGGTCGAAGCCTTAGCTCTGATACCATAATTGTAACACCCCATTTTGGAAATGGAAATATCACAGTAATTATGGCGTGTCATCAAAGCATACAAGGTAAAATGTCTAAACATTACTTGACCATATAAAGGAAAATACCGGAATCAAACATCGGTAGTCCAAAAGTAAAGCTCATCACACACAAACATAGTATAGTAAGGAATAAGGACGAAACAATGTCCAAAGCATAAGTATCATAAAGAAAAGAAATGCATAATGTAAAGAAGGCTAGACAGCTTCCAGTCCATATGCACGTACTCTTAGTGTCTACGAGCGTCCCTGAGTACCTGCCGTTTTGGGAACATAGAAAAGGAAAACGGCTGAGCAATACGCTCAGTGCACGGATGTACAATAAAGCATGAATAGGATAAGCATATAACATAATAACAGCGGAAGGAACTAAGTCCCGAGTAACCTGGTTAAGTCTTAATAAAACTAGTTTTATAGTTTGAAAGTCTTATGTTCATCTTATAAAAACTGTTTGTCATATTTTACCATTAGCCGATATAGGTCATGAATATCCACCGTGTATGAATAATTGGAGGGGTGACCTCATCATGCAAATTAGAGGGGCTGCCTCTAATTTAATATACTGGTTTTATGGGTAGGAGGGATCAGCTCCTTGTGAAGGATGCAAGGCACACACCACATTCACCATGCAATCCTGAATAAAAACGTGTAACTAGGATACACCCATACGCCCCACATGATAAATATAAATAAATGGCCAAAAGCTGAAGGGACGCCACGAGCAATCACTCCGCCGTGGTGAAGTCATAACATCAGTGCCTCTAATGTTATGGTTATGGTACCTCCATAACTAGGTGAAACCGGTCATGCATGTATATGGCTATAGGTAATCATATTTAAAACATAAGCAATCAAACACATAACTTATACTACGGGAAAACAGTTGGCTGCATACGGGGAAATCCTAATAAGGAAAGAATGTCCATATTGAAAGGACGGGAATCCGTACCTAATGTCCAGTGAACGAGAACGATGAACTGCGAGTATCCTACTTCTGAAACACTAGTGCTACATAAATACGTACATGAAATAAGTATCTGCTTACTAACTACATAGCTGGTTTTATGTCATGTCTTAGCTTATTTTATGTGTTCTTACTATGTTTTACTGTTTAAAGCCTTAAATTGTGTTAAATCTTATATTCTGTTCATTCTGATTAAGTATTTCTGATATTTCATGTGTTATTATACTTACTGTGTAATAATAAGTAACTTTCCAAAAATAGCAGGTTTCCTAAAATAGAAAGTTTCCAAAAATAGAAAGTTTCCTTGTTGGTGATTTGAAGGTGGCGGCACAAAGAAGGAGGAGAAAAGGGATTTTAGGTTTTCTTGAAATCTTCTGTAAAAGTGATTTTTGAGTAGTAAAAATCTATTTAACCCCTTTTAGTAAAATTGGTAATGGGCTTGGCCCATTACCCTTATTTTGGCCGCGGGTAGGGGCTCCCTCGTGGGGTTCCCGTACCTCGTTTCGTGTCTTGTTATTTAGTACTCGTTTATGTTTAATTATGTTCGTGTTTTAAATGTTCTCGTTACGTAAATACCATACTCTTATATATTTAATTACGCTCGTATTAAATATATATACGTAATTAATAATAGCTCGTGTTTTAATTACGCTCGTGATTTCGTGATCGTGTGTTCGTGATTAATTATCGCTAAATAATTATTACGTGATCGTTCATACAAAATACTTATCGTGTTCTAACACGTACGTAATACATAAACTCCTAACACGTAATCGTAATCATGCTATATTAGGAAAGTTTTTAACTAGTACGTACGATCCTAAGGTACTATGCATGGTAAAAGCATGCGGGTTTTACAACTCTTCCCCCCTAAAAAGAATAATTCGTCCCCGAATTATAGATAACGTAAACTAGAAAAGAAGAACATACCCGAATTTAAAATATGAAATGAGGGTAAGAAGTCCGGATAGACTCCTTCGTTTCCCAAGTGGCTTCCCGCTCGGTATGATCCCTCCATAGAATTTTGACGAATGGAATCGTCTCCTTTCTCATGACTCGTTCTTGCCTGTCAAGAACTCGTTCGGGTTCTTCTATAAAAGTGAGATCCTCACGAATCTGTTCTAGTGGATACTGAACCATGTGAAGGGGATGATATTGATACCCTCTGAGTAAGGACACATGAAACACATTGTGCACATGCGAAAGCTGCGGAGGTAATGCCAATCGGTAAGATACTTCACCGACTCGTTCAATGATATCAAACGGTCCGATGAAACGAGGACTGAGTTTCCCTTTAATCCCGAAGCGTCTAACACCACGTGCCGGCGAAACCTTAAGGAAGACGTGATCTCCAACGTTAAAGTGTAAATCCCTACGATGCTTGTCGGCGTAACTCTTTTGACGTGACCGTGCCTCCTGAATCTTCTGCCTAGCTACTGCGATCTTCTCGTTTGTCATCTCTATGATTTCTGGTCCTTCGAGTGTTCGCTCGCCAACCTGATCCCAGCAGATTGGGGCGCGACACTTTCTGCCATACAACATCTCAAATGGAGCACACTTGATACTCGTGTGCCAGCTGTTGTTGTATGCAAACTCCACCAACAGATGTATTCGTCCCAATCACCCGTCCATTCCAACGCACATGATCTCAACATATCCTCCAATGTTTGAATGGTTCGCTCCGACTGTCCGTCCGTTGAGGATGAAAAGCCGTGCTAAGCTTAAGTTGTGTTCCCCAAGCTTTCTGTAGACTTTTCCAAAAGCGCTAAGTGAATCGAGGATCTCTGTCTGAGACGATGCTGGATGGTGCACCGTGTAGTCTCATGATCTCTCGTCTGTACGTATCTGCGAGTTTACTTACCGGATCTTCCTTGCGGATCGGTAAGAAATGAGCTGATTTGGTAAGTCGATCAACGATAACCCAAATTGCATCGTGCTTCCTTTTGGTAGGCGGAAGACCGGTAACAAAATCTATGGTGATTTTATCCCACTTCCACTCTGGAATGTCTAACGGTTGAAGGAGACCGCCAGATCGCTGATGCTCGATCTTAACCTGCTGGCAGGTAAGACATTTGGAGACGTAAGTGGCCACATCCTGTTTCATACCACTCCACCAAAAGTACTGCTTGATATCATGGTACATTTTGGTTGAACCAGGATGTATCGAGAATGGGGAGCTATGAGCTTCAGCTAACAAAGCTTCCCGGAGTTCTTGGTCGTCAGGAACACAAAGTCTAGTGCCCTGCCATACGATACCATTTGCATCTACTCTGAATTCTGTCTGCTTCTCCAAATTCTGAACTATCGCCCATAAGTCTCTGTCATCCTTCTGAGCTTCCTTAATCTTAGATAGTAACTCGGGTTCTACTCTAAGATTAGCCCAGTAACCGTGTTGTCCACGTACCATGATCTCGATGTCTAGTCGCTCCAAGTCTCTTATGATTTCCTCTTCGATTTTAATGCTGTTGACCATTCCGGACTTCCTGCTAAGGGCATCTGCTACTACATTTACCTTTCCGGGATGATACTGTAGATTAATGTCATAATCCTTCAACAGCTCTAACCATCTCCTCTGCCTCATGTTCAGTTCACGTTGAGTGAAGATATACTTCAAGCTCTTGTGGTCCGTGAAAACGTCACATGATTCTCCATATAAGTAGTGTCTCCATATCTTCAATGCAAACACGACTGCAGCAAGTTCCAGGTCGTGCGTGGGGTAATTCTCTTCATAAGGCTTAAGCTGCCGTGAAGCGTACGCGATCACTTTCCCATGTTGCATGAGAACACAGCCAAGTCCCTTCCCCGATGCATCGCTGTAGATTTGAAATCCACCCGTACCAGATGGTAGAGTAAGAATAGGTGCAGATACTAGCTTCTACTTCAGGTCTTCAAAGCTCTTCTCTCGATCTTCGGTCCAGACGAATTTCTCCCCTTTCCGCATCAGTTTGGTCAATGGTAGTGCTATGCGGGAAAAGTTCTCCACGAACCTACGGTAATAACCAGCTAAGCTAAGAAACTGCGGACCTCCGTCGCTGATGTCGGCCTTGGCCACTTAGTGATGGCCTCAACCTTCGCTGGATCCATAGTGATTCCTTCTGCTGATACAATGTGACCTAAGAATGCCACCTTGTCTAACCAGAACTCACACTTGGAGAATTTAGCATACAGCTGCTTCTGGCGAAGAATCTGTAGTACTGTGAAGATGGTCTTCGTGTTTCTCCTTGGACTTAGAGAAAATCAGGATGTCATCAATGAAAACAATGACGAATTTGTCCAGAAATTCATGGAAGATTCTGTTCATCAGATCCATGAACACTGCTGGAGCATTTTTCAGGCCAAATGGCATAACTACAAACTCGTAGTGGCCATAACGAGTACGAAAGGCAGTCTTAGCAATATCCTGCTCCTTGACTCGTAACTGATGATAGCCTGACCTAAGATCGATCTTGGAGAAGTGTTTGGCCCCTAGGAGTTGGTCAAACAGATCGTCAATGCGTGGCAGTGGATACCTATTCCGAATAGTAATCTTATTGAGCTCGCGATAGTCTATGCAAAGACGCATACTGCCGTCCTTCTTCTTAACAAACAAGACCGATGCGCCCCATGGAGATGCGCTCGATCGAATGAAACCTCGTTCAAGAAGTTCTTGCAGTTGATCCTTTAGCTCCTTCAGCTCTATGGGAGCCATGCGATAAGGAGCCTTGGAGATTGGTTCAGCTCCTGGAACCAGTTCGATACTGAATTCCACTTCTCGTGCAGGTGGTATGCCCGGAAGTTCTGCTGGAAACACATCTTGGAATTCCGACACTATGGGTTGATCCTGAATAGATGGAGATTCAGCATCCATGTCGTGAACCGTAGCTAGATAACCCTCGCAGCCATGTGACAGTAGTGCACGCGCTTGCAGGGTGGATATGACTTGTACAGACCGTCCGGGTATGAACCCGTTATGAATGTACTCTAGTGCATTGACATCACCGAAGATAACTCGATATGAATGGCAGTCTATAGTAGCATGATACTTGGATAGCCAATCCATGCCCAAAATCATGTTGAAGTCATTCATGTCCAGCGGAAGTGCGTCGACATGTCGAACCTTATCATCAAATTCTAGGGGAAGACTCTTGTATACATGGGTGATTAATACAGAGTCCCTCAGAGGCGTGGAAATAGTAAGCCTATTTTCTAGTGGCAAGGGAGGCATCCTAATGTTCTTAGCATAAGCAGTAGAAATAACCGAGTGAGTAGCACCCGTATCGAAAAGAACACATGCAGCGCGACCATACATATACAAGATTCTAGTGATGGTACCTGTAGACTTGTTGGCCTGGTCTCGAGATGTCGTGTAGACATGCCCGGCAGTAGGAGGCGGCTTGGTATCAGCATGTCCCGATGTACCCTCCATCTCGCCCTTACGGCAATCCTTTATAATATGGCCAGGAAGACCACACTTGAAGCACACATAAGTATTACGGCGACATGGTCCTGGGTGCCTACGGTGGCAAGTAGAGCAAAGAGGATGAGTGTATCCTCTAGCAGGTGCTCTGGCTGGCTGAGGACCTGATAAAACATTTTACATGAGACATAATAGTTGGGTACAAAAAACGAAGCGGATAATCGTAAGATTAAATACCAGTGATAGCTGGACGGCTAGGCTGCGAACCTCTCTGGTTCTGGTCCCTACCGTTTCCATGGTTCCTGGTAGAAGTTTGCTTAAAGTGTCAGAATATGAGTCATAACATAAAACATAAGGAATTTCGTAAGTATTAGGACCTGCTGTTGATGGATTGCCTGGCGTTGTTACGGTAATTGTCATTACCGCCACGCCTAGCCGTAGCAGATCGGTCATTAGTCTGACCGTTTCCCTTAGGCTGATGAGGCTGCTGCTGAGTAGTCGGCTGAGACCGGTCCCCAGTTTTCTGCCTGGAAGATACATTTAAAGAGATGAATAATTGACATATGGAAAGTATACGGATTGGTCACCGCTTGAATACAAAGGTTTTACCTCTTGTCGGGTCTTTCAGCTTCCCCGAACTCATCCCTCTCCTGCAGCATCTCCAGTTTCCGTGCTGCATCGGCCACTTGCGCTACAGTATTGAACGTAGCACACACCAGATTGTTTGCGACCGATGTGCGAAGAGCCCATCTGAAGTGATGTTCCTGCTCTTCCGGAGTACCTGCTGCCGCACCAAGGAAACTAGCCAAACGAAGAAAGCGCTGCATAAATTCATTGCTATTCTCCCCAGCTCTCTAACATATCCCATGGTACTCTCTCTTGAGCTTGTCCTGCTCTGCCTTGGGAAAGAACTGCTCCATCATCCTTTCCTTGAACTGAGCCCAAGTCAAACCAGCAACCCACTCATCACCACCTTTAGATTGCATCAAAGCTAACCACCAGTTGAGTACATCGCCTTCGAACCGATAGCATGCCAACCTCGCCTTGTATGCGGGGTCACAGCCCATAGCGTTGAAAATCTTCTCGATGTGAGCCAACCAGCTTTCAGCATCGCTGGGGCTATCTGTCTTCTCAAAAGCTCGAGAGCGGAGCTTGTTGAATCTCTCCAGTCATACTGCTAATGTCACTGGAGGAGGAGGAGGAGGTGCCTGATTTTGCTGCTGATTGTTGGCAGCTTGGACTTCAGCACGGATGTCATTCCTCAGTTGAGGAAGCAAGGCTTGCATGGCAGCCTGAATTGTAGCATTGAGCTGCTCCTGTTCGCGTGTGAGAACCATCTGACTGTATAACATAAAACATATGATTAAACAGTTCAAAACATAAAATATAAAAAATATACATGAAAAAATTTTTATACTAAAAAAATTTCACGAGAAAAAATTTATGCAAGAAAATTTTTGTGTATGAATGCATGATGTAGTTTTATGAAAACTTTGTATGCCCGAGAGTGAACGCCTCTGGTCAGTTCACCCAAAACAAAGACATTGCGAGGGGACGCCTATGGATCGGTCCCAAATCTAAAAGTTTCGATAAAACACATGCGACTAAATAGGGCCAGTCTTGTACCAACCATTACTTAGTCAAAAACCCTATAACAATGACATATATATGTATGCTTAAAAATGATGAATGCATGAAAACAACTGTCAGTTCTAGGAAGACCGTAGTGACTACCCACTAATCACAGGTCATATTTGAGAGCCTAAAGGTCGAAGCCTCGGCTCTGATACCATAATTGTAACACCCTATTTTGGAAATGGAAATATCACAGTAATTATGGCGTGTCATCAAAGCATACAAGGTAAAATGTCTACACATTACTTGACCATATAAAGGAAAATACCGGAATCAAACATCGGTAGTCCAAAAGTAAAGCTCATCACACAGAAACATAGTATAGTAAGGAATAAGGACGAAACAATGTCCAAAGCATAAGTATCATAAAGAAAAGAAATGCATAATGTAAAGAAGGCTAGACAGCTTCCAGTCCATATGCACGTACTCTTAGTGTCTACGAGCGTCCCTGAGTACCTGCCGTTTTGGGAACATAGAAAAGGAAAACGGCTGAGCAATACGCTCAGTGCACGGATGTACAATAAAGCATGAATAGGATAAGTATATAACATAATAATAGCGGAAGGAACTAAGTCCCGAGTAACCTGGTTAAGTCTTAATAAAACTGGTTTTATAGTTTGAAAGTCTTATGTTTATCTTATAAAAACTGTTTGTCATATTTTACCATTAGCCAATATAGGTCATGAATATCCACCGTGCATGAATAATTGGAGGGGTGACCTCATCATGCAAATTAGAGGGCCTGCCTCTAATTTAATATACTGGTTTTATGGGTAGGAGGGATCAGCTCCTTGTGAAGGATGCAAGGCACACACCACATTCACCATGCAATCCTGAATAAAAACGTGTAACTAGGATACACCCATACGCCCCACATGATAAATATAAATAAATGGCCAAAAGCTGAAGGGACGCCACGAGCAATCACTCCGCCGTGGTGAAGTCATAACATCAGTGCCTCTAATGTTATGGTTATGGTACCTCCATAACTAGGTGAAACCGGTCATGCATGTATATGGCTATAGGTAATCATATTTAAAACATAAGCAATCAAACACATAACTTATACTACGGGAAAACAGTTGGCTGCATACGGGGAAATCCTAATAAGGAAAGAATGTCCATATTGAAAGGACGGGAATCCGTACCTAATGTCCAGTGAACGAGAACGATGAACTGCGAGTATCCTACTTCTGAAACACTAGTGCTACATAAATACGTACATGAAATAAGTATCTGCTTACTAACTACATAGCTGGTTTTATGTCATGTCTTAGCTTATTTTATGTGTTCTTACTATGTTTTACTGTTTAAAGCCTTAAATTGTGTTAAATCTTATATTCTGTTCATTCTGATTAAGTATTTCTGATATTTCATGTGTTATTATACTTACTGTGTAATAATAAGTAACTTTCCAAAAATAGCAGGTTTCCTAAAATAGAAAGTTTCCAAAAATAGAAAGTTTCCTTGTTGGTGATTTGAAGGTGGCGGCACAAAGAAGGAGGAGAAAAGGGATTTTAGGTTTTCTTGAAATCTTCTGTAAAAGTGATTTTTGAGTAGTAAAAATCTATTTAACCCCTTTTAGTAAAATTGGTAATGGGCTTGGCCCATTACCCTTATTTTGGCCGCGGGTAGGGGCTCCCTCGTGGGGTTCCCGTACCTCGTTTCGTGTCTTGTTATTTAGTACTCGTTTATGTTTAATTATGTTCGTGTTTTAAATGTTCTCGTTACGTAAATACCATACTCTTATATATTTAATTACGCTCGTATTAAATATATATACGTAATTAATAATAGCTCGTGTTTTAATTACGCTCGTGATTTCGTGATCGTGTGTTCGTGATTAATTATCGCTAAATAATTATTACGTGATCGTTCATACAAAATACTTATCGTGTTCTAACACGTACGTAATACATAAACTCCTAACACGTAATCGTAATCATGCTATATTAGGAAAGTTTTTAACTAGTACGTACGATCCTAAGGTACTATGCATGGTAAAAGCATGCGGGTTTTACAACTCTTCCCCCCTAAAAAGAATAATTCGTCCCCGAATTATAGATAACGTAAACTAGAAAAGAAGAACATACCCGAATTTAAAATATGAAATGAGGGTAAGAAGTCCGGATAGACTCCTTCGTTTCCCAAGTGGCTTCCCGCTCGGTATGATCCCTCCATAGAATTTTGACGAATGGAATCGTCTCCTTTCTCATGACTCGTTCTTGCCTGTCAAGAACTCGTTCGGGTTCTTCTATAAAAGTGAGATCCTCACGAATCTGTTCTAGTAGATACTGAACCATGTGAAGGGGATGATATTGATACCCTCTGAGTAAGGACACATGAAACACATTGTGCACATGCGAAAGCTGCGGAGGTAATGCCAATCGGTAAGATACTTCACCGACTCGTTCAATGATATCAAACGGTCCGATGAAACGAGGACTGAGTTTCCCTTTAATCCCGAAGCGTCTAACACCACGTGCCGGCGAAACCTTAAGGAAGACGTGATCTCCAACGTTAAAGTGTAAATCCCTACGATGCTTGTCGGCGTAACTCTTTTGACGTGACCGTGCCTCCTGAATCTTCTGCCTAGCTACTGCGATCTTCTCGTTTGTCATCTCTATGATTTCTGGTCCTTCGAGTGTTCGCTCGCCAACCTGATCCCAGCAGATTGGGGCGCGACACTTTCTGCCATACAACATCTCAAATGGAGCACACTTGATACTCGTGTGCCAGCTGTTGTTGTATGCAAACTCCACCAACAGATGTATTCGTCCCAATCACCCGTCCATTCCAACGCACATGATCTCAACATATCCTCCAATGTTTGAATGGTTCGCTCCGACTGTCCGTCCGTTGAGGATGAAAAGCCGTGCTAAGCTTAAGTTGTGTTCCCCAAGCTTTCTGTAGACTTTTCCAAAAGCGCTAAGTGAATCGAGGATCTCTGTCTGAGACGATGCTGGATGGTGCACCGTGTAGTCTCATGATCTCTCGTCTGTACGTATCTGCGAGTTTACTTACCGGATCTTCCTTGCGGATCGGTAAGAAATGAGCTGATTTGGTAAGTCGATCAACGATAACCCAAATTGCATCGTGCTTCCTTTTGGTAGGCGGAAGACCGGTAACAAAATCTATGGTGATTTTATCCCACTTCCACTCTGGAATGTCTAACGGTTGAAGGAGACCGCCAGATCGCTGATGCTCAATCTTAACCTGCTGGCAGGTAAGACATTTGGAGGTAAGTGGCCACATCCTGTTTCATACCACTCCACCAAAAGTACTGCTTGATGTCATGGTACATTTTGGTTGAACCAGGATGTATCGAGAATGGGGAGCTATGAGCTTCAGCTAACAAAGCTTCCCGGAGTTCTTGGTCGTCAGGAACACAAAGTCTAGTGCCCTGCCATACGATACCGTTTGCATCTACTCTAAATTCTGTCTGCTTCTCCAAATTCTGAACTATCGCCCATAATTCTCTGTCATCCTTCTGAGCTTCCTTAATCTTAGATAGTAACTCGGGTTCTACTCTAAGATTAGCCCAGTAACCGTGTTGTCCACGTACCATGATCTCGATGTCTAGTCGCTCCAAGTCTCTTATGATTTCCTCTTCGATTTTAATGCTGTTGACCATTCCGGACTTCCTGCTAAGGGCATCTGCTACTACATTTACCTTTCCGGGATGATACTGTAGATTAATGTCATAATCCTTCAACAGCTCTAACCATCTCCTCTGCCTCATGTTCAGTTCACGTTGAGTGAAGATATACTTCAAGCTCTTGTGGTCCGTGAAAATGTCACATGATTCTCCATATAAGTAGTGTCTCCATATCTTCAATGCAAACACGACTGCAGCAAGTTCCAGGTCGTGCGTGGGGTAATTCTCTTCATAAGGCTTAAGCTGCCGTGAAGCGTACGCGATCACTTTCCCATGTTGCATGAGAACACAGCCAAGTCCCTTCCCCGATGCATCGCTGTAGATTTGAAATCCACCCGTACCAGATGGTAGAGTAAGAATAGGTGCAGATACTAGCTTCTACTTCAGGTCTTCAAAGCTCTTCTCTCGATCTTCAGTCCAGACGAATTTCTCCCCTTTCCGCATCAGTTTGGTCAATGGTAGTGCTATGCGGGAAAAGTTCTCCACGAACCTACGGTAATAACCAGCTAAGCTAAGAAACTGCGGACCTCCGTCGCTGATGTCGGCCTTGGCCACTTAGTGATGGCCTCAACCTTCGCTGGATCCATAGTGATTCCTTCTGCTGATACAATGTGACCTAAGAATGCCACCTTGTCTAACCAGAACTCACACTTGGAGAATTTAGCATACAGCTGCTTCTGGCGAAGAATCTGTAGTACTGTGAAGATGGTCTTCGTGTTTCTCCTTGGACTTAGAGAAAATCAGGATGTCATCAATGAAAACAATGACGAATTTGTCCAGAAATTCATGGAAGATTCTGTTCATCAGATCCATGAACACTGCTGGAGCATTTTTCAGGCCAAATGGCATAACTACAAACTCGTAGTGGCCATAACGAGTACGAAAGGCAGTCTTAGCAATATCCTGCTCCTTGACTCGTAACTGATGATAGCCTGACCTAAGATCGATCTTGGAGAAGTGTTTGGCCCCTAGGAGTTGGTCAAACAGATCGTCAATGCGTGGCAGTGGATACCTATTCCGAATAGTAATCTTATTGAGCTCGCGATAGTCTATGCAAAGACGCATACTGCCGTCCTTCTTCTTAACAAACAAGACCGATGCGCCCCATGGAGATGCGCTCGATCGAATGAAACCTCGTTCAAGAAGTTCTTGCAGTTGATCCTTTAGCTCCTTCAGCTCTATGGGAGCCATGCGATAAGGAGCCTTGGAGATTGGTTCAGCTCCTGGAACCAGTTCGATACTGAATTCCACTTCTCGTGCAGGTGGTATGCCCGGAAGTTCTGCTGGAAACACATCTTGGAATTCCGACACTATGGGTTGATCCTGAATAGATGGAGATTCAGCATCCATGTCGTGAACCGTAGCTAGATAACCCTCGCAGCCATGTGACAGTAGTGCACGCGCTTGCAGGGTGGATATGACTTGTACAGACCGTCCGGGTATGAACCCGTTATGAATGTACTCTAGTGCATTGACATCACCGAAGATAACTCGATATGAATGGCAGTCTATAGTAGCATGATACTTGGATAGCCAATCCATGCCCAAAATCATGTTGAAGTCATTCATGTCCAGCGGAAGTGCGTCGACATGTCGAACCTTATCATCAAATTCTAGGGGAAGACTCTTGTATACATGGGTGATTAATACAGAGTCCCTCAGAGGCGTGGAAATAGTAAGCCTATTTTCTAGTGGCAAGGGAGGCATCCTAATGTTCTTAGCATAAGCAGTAGAAATAACCGAGTGAGTAGCACCCGTATCGAAAAGAACACATGCAGCGCGACCATACATATACAAGATTCTAGTGATGGTACCTGTAGACTTGTTGGCCTGGTCTCGAGATGTCGTGTAGACATGCCCGGCAGTAGGAGGCGGCTTGGTATCAGCATGTCCCGATGTACCCTCCATCTCGCCCTTACGGCAATCCTTTATAATATGGCCAGGAAGACCACACTTGAAGCACACATAAGTATTACGGCGACATGGTCCTGGGTGCCTACGGTGGCAAGTAGAGCAAAGAGGATGAGTGTATCCTCTAGCAGGTGCTCTGGCTGGCTGAGGACCTGATAAAACATTTTACATGAGACATAATAGTTGGGTACAAAAAACGAAGCGGATAATCGTAAGATTAAATACCAGTGATAGCTGGACGGCTAGGCTGCGAACCTCTCTGGTTCTGGTCCCTACCGTTTCCATGGTTCCTGGTAGAAGTTTGCTTAAAGTGTCAGAATATGAGTCATAACATAAAACATAAGGAATTTCGTAAGTATTAGGACCTGCTGTTGATGGATTGCCTGGCGTTGTTACGGTAATTGTCATTACCGCCACGCCTAGCCGTAGCAGATCGGTCATTAGTCTGACCGTTTCCCTTAGGCTGATGAGGCTGCTGCTGAGTAGTCGGCTGAGACCGGTCCCCAGTTTTCTGCCTGGAAGATACATTTAAAGAGATGAATAATTGACATATGGAAAGTATACGGATTGGTCACCGCTTGAATACAAAGGTTTTACCTCTTGTCGGGTCTTTCAGCTTCCCCGAACTCATCCCTCTCCTGCAGCATCTCCAGTTTCCGTGCTGCATCGGCCACTTGCGCTACAGTATTGAACGTAGCACACACCAGATTGTTTGCGACCGATGTGCGAAGAGCCCATCTGAAGTGATGTTCCTGCTCTTCCGGAGTACCTGCTGCCGCACCAAGGAAACTAGCCAAACGAAGAAAGCGCTGCATAAATTCATTGCTATTCTCCCCAGCTCTCTGACAGATCCCATGGTACTCTCTCTTGAGCTTGTCCTGCTCTGCCTTGGGAAAGAACTGCTCCATCATCCTTTCCTTGAACTGAGCCCAAGTCAAACCAGCAACCCACTCATCACCACCTTTAGATTGCATCAAAGCTAACCACCAGTTGAGTACATCACCTTCGAACCGATAGCATGCCAACCTCGCCTTGTATGCGGGGTCACAGCCCATAGCGTTGAAAATCTTCTCGATGTGAGCCAACCAGCTTTCAGCATCGCTGGGGCTATCTGTCTTCTCAAAAGCTCGAGAGCGGAGCTTGTTGAATCTCTCCAGTCATACTGCTAATGTCACTGGAGGAGGAGGAGGAGGTGCCTGATTTTGCTGCTGATTGTTGGCAGCTTGGACTTCAGCACGGATGTCATTCCTCAGTTGAGGAAGCAAGGCTTGCATGGCAGCCTGAATTGTAGCATTGAGCTGCTCCTGTTCGCGTGTGAGAACCATCTGACTGTATAACATAAAACATATGATTAAACAGTTCAAAACATAAAATATAAAAAATATACATGAAAAAAATTTTATACTAAAAAAATTTCACGAGAAAAAATTTATGCAAGAAAATTTTTGTGTATGAATGCATGATGTAGTTTTATGAAAACTTTGTATGCCCGAGAGTGAACGCCTCTGGTCAGTTCACCCAAAACAAAGACATTGCGAGGGGACGCCTATGGGTCGGTCCCAAATCTAAAAGTTTCGATAAAACACATGCGACTAAATAGGGCCAGTCTTGTACCAACCATTACTTAGTCAAAAACCCTGTAACAATGACATATATATGTATGCTTAAAAATGATGAATGCATGAAAACAACTGTCAGTTCTAGGAAGACCGTAGTGACTACCCACTAATCACAGGTCATATTTAAGAGCCTAAAGGTCGAAGCCTCGGCTCTGATACCATAATTGTAACACCCTATTTTGGAAATGGAAATATCACAGTAATTATGGCGTGTCATCAAAGCATACAAGGTAAAATGTCTACACATTACTTGACCATATAAAGGAAAATACCGGAATCAAACATCGGTAGTCCAAAAGTAAAGCTCATCACACAGAAACATAGTATAGTAAGGAATAAGGACGAAACAATGTCTAAAGCATAAGTATCATAAAGAAAAGAAATGCATAATGTAAAGAAGGCTAGACAGCTTCCAGTCCATATGCACGTACTCTTAGTGTCTACGAGCGTCCCTGAGTACCTGCCGTTTTGGGAACATAGAAAAGGAAAACGGTTGAGCAATACGCTCAGTGCACGGATGTACAATAAAGCATGAATAGGATAAGTATATAACATAATAATAGCGGAAGGAACTAAGTCCCGAGTAACCTGGTTAAGTCTTAATAAAACTGGTTTTATAGTTTGAAAGTCTTATGTTTATCTTATAAAAACTGTTTGTCATATTTTACCATTAGCCAATATAGGTCATGAATATCCACCGTGCATGAATAATTGGAGGGGTGACCTCATCATGCAAATTAGAGGGCCTGCCTCTAATTTAATATACTGGTTTTATGGGTAGGAGGGATCAGCTCCTTGTGAAGGATGCAAGGCACACACCACATTCACCATGTAATCCTGAATAAAAACGTGTAACTAGGATGCACCCATACGCCCCACATGATAAATATAAATAAATGGCCAAAAGCTGAAGGGACGCCACGAGCAATCACTCCGCCGTGGTGAAGTCAAAACATCAGTGCCTCTAATGTTATGGTTATGGTACCTCCATAACTAGCTGAAACTGGTCATGCATGTATATGGCTATAGGTAATCATATTTAAAACATAAGCAATCAAACACATAACTTATACTACGGGAAAACAGTTGGCTGCATACGGGGAAATCCTAATAAGGAAAGAATGTCCATACTGAAAGGACGGGAATCCGTACCTTATGTCCAGTGAACGAGAACGATGAACTGCGAGTATCCTACTTCCGAAACACTAGTGCTACATAAATACGTACATGAAATAAGTATCTGCTTACTAACTACATAGCTGGTTTTATGTCATGTCTTAGCTTATTTTATGTGTTCTTACTATGTTTTACTGTTTAAAGCCTTAAACTGTGTTAAATCTTATATTCTGTTCATTCTGATTAAGTATTTCTGATATTTCATGTGTTATTATACTTACTGTGTAATAATAAGTAACTTTCCAAAAATAGCAGGTTTCCTAAAATAGAAAGTTTCCAAAAATAGAAAGTTACCAAAAATAGAAAGTTTCCAAAAATAGAAAGTTTCCAAAAATAGAAAGTTCCCAAAAAGAGAAAGATTCTAAAAATAGATTTACTGCTTAAAATAGATAAGTTTCTAAAAATAGAAAGTTTCCATAAATAGATTAGCTGCCTTAATTAAATAAGTTTCCATAAATAGATTAGCTGCCTTAATTAAATAAGTTTTCATAAATAGATTAGCTGCCTTAAATAAATAAGTTTCTAAAAATCGCTGGTTTCCATAAATAAAATAGCTGCCTTATTTAATTAAGTTTCTAAAAATAGAAAGTTTCCATAATTAGAAATAAGCTGGTTAAATAAGCTAAGTAAATAAGCCTAAGTATTTTCATGATTATTTCCTAAGTCATATGATATTTTATATAGTTTAATAATTATTTCATGTAATTTAATTAAACTATAGGTTATAATATTTAATTAAAGTATGACATGTTTTTAGTTAAATATATTAAATACTTAGGTTAAAATATGTATTATTAAATATTAATAATATAACCTAAGTCATGTTTAATTAATTAATTATATCCATGGTTTTTAAATAATTAATTAATTATAAGTCTTAGTAATATAAATACTTAGGTTAAAATAATTTCATGATTATTAATAATTAATTAACCTAAGTCATGTTATTAAATTAATTTCATCTTTTATTAATTTAATTTTTATCATAAGTTTATAACATAAACAACAACATAATCATGATCCGGATCTAAGCCTAAAAACATGCACCGGATATGAAACAACACCGTACCCCGAATCAAATCGGGGTACCCCCTTGCTGCCGTGGGACCCACACGCACCAACCAAGACCAAAAAGGTCTTGGTGGTGGTCGGCTAAAATAAACCGAACCCCCCTTGGGGTCGGTTACACCTTGCGGCCCAAAAACAAACACCCCTTTGATCGACCCTTTGATTAATTAATGATCAAAACATGTTAGATCTATGTTTAATTAATGTGTTTTTATTAAAAACATCACGTGTTCATAATTAAATAAAAGATTAATTAAAAGAAAAGGGTTTAAAAAGGTTTTACCGTATTCGTGGATCAAGAGGGTGAAGAAAAAACACGAACAAACACTAAATCAACAATATCCAAGATCAAAGAAATCACCTTGTTGGTGATTTGAAGGTGGCGGCACAAAGAAGAAGGAGAAAAGGGACTTTAATTTTTTTGAAATCTTCTGTAAAAGTGATTTTTGAGTAGTAAAAATCTATTTAACCCCTTTTAGTAAAATTGGTAATGGGCTTGGCCCATTACCCTTATTTTGGCCGCAGGTAGGGGCTCCCTCGTGGGGTTCCCGTACCTCGTTTATTGTCTTGTTATTTAGTACTCGTTTATGTTCAATTATGTTCGTGTTTTAAATGTTCTCGTTACGTAAATACCATACTCTTATATATTTAATTACGCTCGTATTAAATATATATACGTAATTAATAATAGCTCGTGTTTTAATTACGCTCGTGATTTCGTGACCGTGTGTTCGTGATTAATTTGCTAAATAATTATTACGTGATCGTTCATACAAAATACTTACCGTGTTCTAACACGTACGTAATACATAAACTCCTAACACGTAATCGTAATCATGCTATATTAGGAAAGTTTTTAACTAGTACGTACGATCCTAAGGTACTATGCATGGTAAAAGCATGCGGGTTTTACAAATATCATAACAGGCTCATAATCTTCATGCAGCAGAATGATGATGCCTATTCCATTGCTGGTGATGAAAATGCTGAAGCCCCCCCACATAGATCTCGATGCCATGTCAGACATTGATTCCATGCCAGAGGATGAGGTCTTCATTTTTGAAGAAGACTTGACCATTTTAGATTATGCTGATATGGATGCTGATGATGACCAAGTTACATCAGAGTTAAAACCCATCTCTTTCCCATCAATGCCCAATGTGCAAGAACTGGCTGCTAAGCGGCTATTGGACCAGAGGCTCTGTACACCAACCCCAGTTCCCTTCCCAACCTTACCAAATGTCATGGAACTAGGGGCCAAGCAACACTTAGAACATTTACAAAACCTCAAGCATGTCCATGTTCCTCGAATGAAAGATGTTCAGGAACTCGCTTCTGAGGTTCTCTGGGTCAAGAGAGGTGACATTAGTAAAACCAAGCCCAAAGTCACAAATGATGTCATCCTCTCTGAATTGCAAACACTCACCCATGCTGCTGAGGAACTCACCACCACACTAGAGACTTCACTAACTTCATCTGTGGAGTCCTCTATGACTGCATTGCTTCCGCAACTACTGGGAAATGCCTTACAAGCTCACCTCCCAGCTGTTCTAGACCAGAGCCTCCAGCAATACATACCATCTGTCCTCACATCAGCTGTCAAAGTGAATGTTGCAGCTATTGCTAAGGCATCTGAGCCTTCAAGAAAACTTCTTCAAGAGCTGTTACAAGAGGAACTTAAAGAAATCTGCTTATTTGTCCATCAAGAATTTGTTAAGTTCCTTAAGCCTGGATCAGGTACAACTACTACATGCGCTATGCTTGAGGGGGAGAATTCAGCAACCTCCACCTCTGAAGAAGAAGACACTGCTCCACCTAAAAGGGAGCAATCACTTAAACAACCAACACCTTCAACAGGGATTCCTACACCAAAACCTCTCAGATCCTTTAACCCCAGCACTGAAGCAATAAAGGACAAGGGAAAAGGAATTGCCATTGAACAACCTGAAATAACCCTGCACTTCCTCCAAGAAGAAGGCGGATCTACAGCCAAGCTCTCCAAACACTCTGACATGAACAAATTCAAGAGCGCTGATGAACCACCACTTACCCCAGAGCAGGCAAAGGATCAAATCTTGGAACACCAAAGGCTTGCAAACATCAGAGCAGCTGAACTCAAGAGTAAAGAAGCTCTGAACAAACTCTCTCCTGCTGTAAAGGAAGCTCAGCTGGTTAAGCTCAAAGAACTGGAGGTTAAAAGGAGAAACCTTCAAAAAGAATATGAAAGACTTGTAAACCAAAGAGCTGAACCTGGTCAAATCACCAAGTATGCATGTTACACTGACAAAGACAAAAGAGTGGTGATGACCCTTTACAAAGAGAACCAACTAACCAACTACAAAGTCTTCAGTGACTTTAAACTCAGAGATCTGGGCCTCTCTGAATGGTTAGAAATGATGTCTCTTGCCTAAAAGAAGACTGGGCCTGGTGCTGCCCAAATGATGAAAAACATTCAAGCAAAGCTGAATTAGGTAAGAGACACGGCAAAGAAGCTGAAGGTACCTCTGCCTCCTCAACTTTCACAACAACAACCTTCTCAAGGACAAAGGAAAAGAAAAACCCAAATGGGGCCTCTGGTGGAGAAGTTGGTCACTGAAAACATTGTTGTTGATGGGATGCACAAAAACTTGGTACTGCCCAAAAAGATCACTAAACCAGTAGGGCGCCAAGTGTACTCAGAACCAGAGACAGGTATGGTCTTCATGAATGGTAATTATGAGTATTGCTTTCAGCGGATGAATGAACTACATCTGGCATCAACCATCCAGCTTACCAGACTCAAACAGGGCATCCTAAGGAATTGCAAAACAGCTGAGGATTTTGAGTTTGAAGTTGAGCTAGTCATCAACTCTAGAAGTGACAAAGTTGAAGCCCAGAGAAACTGTGATCAAGGCCTCGATCGCTGAAGAACCTTTTTACTTCTTGTTTATGTTTACACCTCTGGGTGTTCTTGTAATAGACTAGGCTCTTTATGTTTAATAAAACTTTGAGGTATGTTTGTTAAATTATGTGTAAGAAGAAGCTGTGTACTCACTTACAATGATTTTAGACTTAGTATAATTTATAAACAAATAGGGGGAGATTGTTGGGCCAATGAAAGTTTTAACTATGGCCCAGTCTAGATTTGTTTAAATTAGACTAAGTGTTTACTGATCGCTGAGAGGAGCAGCGACAGAGACTAGACCAGTGGAAGGTAAAGCCTCAGCTGGCACACCAGGAACATTCAAGTCAAAGACAACGTCAGAGAAGTCGAAGACAATCTGAAGTCATACTCACCAGCGATTATGGATAGCTGGGATGTTGAAGGAATGTACTGGTGTTCAAGGATCTCTGATTTGACAACACTCAGAGATCACTTAAGAACCCTAGAAGTCTGGTACAAGCAAAGCTTGTCCAATCCTTTATAGTTTAGGCGGGAGAATCTACCAAGTGTTTTGAGCGGGACAAAACAAGAGATTCAAGATAAAGCCTAGTACGACCTAGTGGGACAAAAGGTGAACAGTTGGTAGAACTGTTCACCTAAAGTTGTTTAAAGGTATGTCTCGATTTGGACATGCATTTAATACGTTGTACTATTCCATTCAGAAGGTGACACGTATTAACTACTCCCACTAAGGAAGCAACCTCGTACACTATAAATAGGAGTGAGAAAGAAGAATTAAATTAACCCTTGTGCTTGGATAATTTATCTAAGTTCTTTCTCACCTTGGAACCGCTGAGCCCCCAGCTGTCTACCAGCGTCTCATTGGTTCCCTTGTAAACTTGAGTCTCGAATCTAGTTTACTTGTTTTAGGGTTCATATCTTGTTGTCATTCAACGAGTGTATTCATAGCACTTTGTAATACTTTATTTATAATAATTAATAAAGCATTACGCGTTTGAAAAGTATTTCATTGTGTTTCGTGGTTACAAGAGTTATAGTTTATCAACAATTGTCATATAAAGGGACTTTCACAGCTAGACAAGGCACTTATCATAAGCTTTCAGCCAAGTACTATGGTCCTTTCAAGGTTGTGGAAAGAATTGGGGAGGTCGCCTATAAATTGCAATTACTAGCTAGAAGTCAGATTCACCCAGTTTTTCATGTCTCTCAACTTAAGTTGTGCAAAGGAGAAGTGGAGAAGCCTGGGAGTCTACCTATGTGCGATGCTGAGGGCATTCTGGCTGTCTTTCCAGCTAAGGTCCTGGATAGGAGACTAGGCAAGGTCAACAACAAAGCAGTGGCATATGTGTTAGTTCAGTGGTCCAATGGGAGTGAAGAAGAAGCCACTTGGGAGCTTTATAGTGATGTGATCAAGAAATACCTTGAGTTTGAACAAGTGTTAGCAGTTGGAAGATCAGTTGACTGAGGACAATCAAAGTTCTTAAGGGGAATATATTGATACAAACCAAAAGTTTTGCACAAGTGAAAAGTCTTTCACATGTGAAAGACTATGAAAGTCTGGAAGTCAAACTCAATTCAACAAACTCCCCTTTAGGCGGGAAAAGTTGTTATTTTCCCCTCTTTGCATTTCTATTTTTTTTGGTAACCGTGATTTCCGACTCATTGGCCGACTAATCCACGGGGTTTGAGCCCACCGCCACACAGACTCAAACCAGGTAAAGCCCTCCCTTTTCTAGAGGTTGGCGTGGCCACTTCAAGGTTGTTTGCACCTAGTGGGAATTGAACTTGAGACCTCACACACTTTGGAGTGATAGCCACAAATCTTTTTGCCACTAGGCCACCCTTGAGTGGTTCCTCTTTGCATTTCTTTGTTGCTAGTAGTATAAATACTGGTTTTTCCCTCCATTTCTCATAATTCATGTATGTGTAAATCACAATTTCTCTTTCTAAATCCAATTCCACCTTTGATTAATCAACTCATTGATCTCTAAATACGGGTACATTTCTCTCTTGTGTTCCCCTGTTTGTGATCTGCTTAAAACTACAGATTATTTATTAAACCATGGGTTAAGGTGACTTATTGAGCTTATTACTAGTGCTTATTAGATTATTACTTTTTGGTTCACATCAGTCGTCTCGAGCCTTGATACCCTAGATTCGACGCCAGTGAAAGTCGTTTCGAGACTTACACCTGAGATTCGACAAATTTTGTCTTAGGCCTTAGATCCTATATTCGACAAAAGTCATCTCGAGACTTGATACCCTAGGTTTGACAAAATTCGTCTCGGGACTTATACCCTAGATTCGACACCAACAAAAATCGTCTCGGGACTTATACCCCAGAGACAAAATTCGTCTCGGGACTTGATACCCTTAATTCAATATAAGTCGTCTCGGAACTTATACACTAGATTCGACACTAACAAAAGTCGTCTCGAAAGTTGATACCGTAGATTCGACATTAAAAATATAAAAAAAGATAGCAAACAATTAAAAAAAGTATTTCGACAAGGTTTTAATGAGGCAAAATCCCCGAGCGTATAAAGGAATTATGTACTCTTTTCTCTTCACTAGACTTTTGTCCTATTGGGTTTTGTATAGTAAGGTTTTAACGAGTCATAATTTTTATATAGAAATCAAAGGAGGATTTTTATTGATGAATAACGAATGCATGTTCATATCTTTTATTTTAGCAGTTATCTTAATCATGTATTTTTTTCTTCACTAGTTTTTTCCCAATGGCTTTTTCTAGAAAGGTTTTAACAAGACATATCATTCAAGTGTAATCATTATTACAGCTATTTTATCCAACCCTACAAAGATTCTGAGAAGAACCAACGGTTTTTTGCATGAAGATAATGAAGCATGTGTTTCTTAATTCAAGAGTTGTTATATCAAAGACGAGTAGACAAAACATTTTGTTTAAGCGACAATTTGGAGGATTTATTTTTCAAGACACTTGCTACCTTAACATTAGGAAGTTAACATGCTACAGTGGAATGCGTCGACTCAAAGTCTCACGTGATGTAGTTATCAAAGGGAGATAATACGTGTTGCACTCTTTTTTTTAGTCGTGGTTTTGTCCCACTGAGTTTTTCTGACAAGATTTTTAACGAGGCAACATTTTCAAAACGTATTACTAAATACTAGCCGAATACCCAAGCCTAGCGGCAACTGTATCTAATTTTCATCATAATTTGGTTAACGTCATTTTGTGTGCCCACTTTTTTTATCGGTGTACGTGGTTTATAAGAAGGCGAGGTGTCTTATTTTTTTGACTCGCTAAAGGCAATGACGCCTAATCTCTTACCAGTAAATATGTCATCCACACGTTCGTGAATTTCGCCATGGGTGTATCACGTGGTATCACGCGTTACTGGATACATTTTTTAGTGAGATAGTATATACTAACATGTTATTGGTATTTTGTTGAGGAAATAAGAAAGGTAAGGTAAGGTAAGGTAACACCCAATGCCGTCTTCCACGGGTTATGGGTCCCAATACCGTCTAAGACAGTGTATGGGGGAGGTTGAGACGTAGACAGTCATACCCCTACCTAAGGTAGAGAGACTGGTTCCGGTTCTATCAAAGTAGAAAAGGACATCCGGCCTTGCAAGGAATGAGGATTGAACCCCTGACCTCCCTTTCAGGAGGCAAGAGTGATAACCACTGATCCAACCTTGTTGTTTATGTGTTGAGGAAATATGATTTTAGTTATTTATGTGTTGTTTTAAAGAGACAAGGTGACATTAAATTTGCAGACGAACAACGCGTTATGCTAGTATGGACACCTAACTCTCTGAGCAACAACGTTACATATGTGTCATTTTTCTATTTTTAGATAAACCATATTGTAGGAATAAGCTTGGCGATGAGAATATCTTTTGACGATGAATTTATGATTTCAAAAAGATGTTAGTGACGTGATCATTGTTTTTCAACATCTCAAAGTGAAATAACCAAGCACGGTAGTGAAAGATTGAAACTTCAAATCGTCAAACAAATAGCTAACCATTTGAAAATCACTTAAATCTAATATTTTCGGACCCGAGTCGATCTAGTTAATTCAACATGTTAATCCGGTTCCCGTCCCAAAAGCGAGTCATATTTACTCAGGTTTTATATTTTCAAAACCTGGCCAGAGTGACCGAGTCAACACGGTTCTCGAGATTTAGCTAGGTTTCGATTTTTCGATTTTTTTAATATGTAAATTTTACGTAAACAAAATTTTATTTTTAAATGTTCTATTGGTTGGTAAATAGTTTATATATCCAAAATACAAAAGTTTTCATGGTATTTATATATAATATTTGTTAATTATAAAAAAATATGGGTTAATCTGGATCGACTCGAACTCGATGACTGAATTGATCGATTTAAAAACCGATTTTCAAAACAATTCTAAAATCAAACAAATAATCACTTTTTAATATGTTCCTACGAATTTTTGCCTTTAGGCTTTAACTTGTATTTTGAAAGAGTGAATCGTATTATAAGCGTTTAAAAAATTAAGTTACCTTGCAAAAGATAGCATGACATTACATTTTGTAATAGTTTTTTCAAACATCAAGGTACGTCTTCGTGCATAAACTTGGCGAATCGTTGTTAACTTCCAGGTTAATGTCATTTTAGACACTTTAAATGTTATTTTAGACCAAATTTTCAAGCTGTTTGTTTTTTCAGATATTTTTAGTCTAAATCTGAATGTCATGTCTAAATGTTAAAAGTTGGTAAAAAAGTCTGAATATAAATCAAATAACATTGTTTGTTTTTTTTAAACATCTGATTATTAGTTGTTTTGTGGTAATCAATATATGCTTGGCATAATTTTTTGATTTTCATATACATACATGCACACGTACAAATGTGCACATTCACAAAAAAATGGCATTATCAATTTCTTTAGGGGTAAATTGATAAAAAAATGAAAAATATATTACATCCTTATTTTCTAGAGTTAAGTATATTTTTGGTCCTTATAGTTTGTCGGGTATAAACGGTTTTGGTCCAAAGGTTTAAAAAGTAACGGATTTAGTCCTATTTGATCGACCCATAACATATTTAGTCCCAAACGTTTGTTTGACTAGAATTGACTGTTAAAGATGAGGGCAAATCAGTCTTTTTATTCACACCTACTTAAATTGATATGTATACTACTTTTTTCCATCATTTTATTACCTTCAAAACTTATTCTTTAATAATACTATTACTACTATATCAACATTATTTTTCCTTCTTATAACGCAACAAAAACATACTGTACTTTTACACCTAAAAAAGCTATGTATTCACCTCCCATTTTTTTTCTCTACCAAAAGTCCAAAACTGAGCATATATTTTCATAGATAAACTCATCTCACCACTTTCTACACATCAAACACGTCATTTGAACTTACCAATTTTTTGGACTTATGAGCTTCTACACAAATGGATGTATAGATTGAGTGTACTAGAATTGTTTTTCTCATTTTGGATCTTTTATTATTGCATCAAAGATGTGACATCAGATCTGTGTATATTTAATTTGATGTGGTAATGCATGTGACTTCTTTTAGTGGTGATTTTGATAGTGAAGGGTTGTGTGTTTGGTGGTGGGTTTAATAATTTTTTTTAGAAAAGCACCCCATATATTACACAGTAGATCTGATGGTTGTTGAAGGGTTTTATGGCGGTGACAAGAGGGAGGCGTGGTGGCGAGTGAGATCTAGCAGTGGCAGTAGGGAAAGGGGTTGGGAGTGGTGAGGGTTTCGTGATGTGGCAGTTGGAGAAGTGAGAGGGTTGTGGTGGTTGGAGTATCGTAGGGTATTTGGTGCCGGGTCTTGAAGATGAAAGTGGGAGATTTGGGGAATTCGCCTTTCTTGGTGGTTCTATGGTGTTTGTAGCTTAATATTACCAATAATTGAGTTTGAATGTATTTGTTATGTATTAGTTATGTATAAGTAGTTTATGTTATATAATATTTAAAAGAAATGAGGTTGAATTTTTTTTATATAGTTCTTATTAATAATAATAAAAATAATAATAATAATAATAATATTTATTTTAATTAAAATAAAAATGGAGGGTATTTTAGTCATTGCAGATTATTATCTTAGGGTATTTTAGTTAATTCGTGTAAATTTAACAGTCAAAAGTTAGTCAACTAACGTTTGGGACTAAAAGTGTTACGAGTCAAGCGAAATAGGACTTGACCCGTTACGTTTTAAACCTTTAGACCAGAACCGTTATACCCGGCAAACTATAAGGACCAAAAATGTACTTAACTCTATTTTCTATCTATAACATTAACACATACTTTAAAATACAACGAGATCTCAGGAAGAGCATCCAACAATAAATAACTCTTCACACAAAAATAAGTTTTTAAATCTTCAAATTAACGATGAATCAAAATTAAGGATTCAAGATTCGAAAAATCAATTATAGAACCATTAGAAGTTGTGTAAGAACATTGATTTGAAGATTCAGAAAATCAATTTTGGAGCACCAATCGAGATAGAGGAGCAGATAACTTGATAGTAGCAGCGAATCAAGATGTGAAAGTTGCTAGTTAATTTTTGATTTTCTGTTGTATAGTGTTTCAGATGCTGATCAGAAGTAATTCAACTTTAACTGAAAAAGAGGTTATTCAAACATATTTAGCCTTTTAACTCTGAATTAAACAAACAACTAAAATAAAAGAAAGTTTGACCGATTCAGACATCAGAGGTTATTCAGAATTGTTTTTGGAAAACAAACAACACCAAAAACAAAGTGAGCATTGTCGTCTATTCAAATGTTAACTCACTTTTTAATTTCTTTTTTATTTCTTAGTCTTCAATGCAAAAATTTATGTTTATTTCAAATGTTGAATCACTTTTTAGTTTTCTTTTTGTCTTTGATGCTAAAATTTATGTCTTTTCAAATGTTGACTCACTTTTTAATGTCTTTTTCATTTCTCGGTCTTCAATGCAAATTATCAATGTAACAAGTAAAATTGATACTCACTCTATCTTAAAGTATTAGTCCCCGACAAAAAAATATAGTGTTTTTTTAGAAAAAATCACTATTACTTAATTCTCTCTTTTATTTTTTTTGTAAAATAAACTCTTACCCTTATGCAATTAATTAAAACTTTTTCTATACTTTGTAACTTTTAATACCACTAGGTCTAATATGATAAAATTTTTACATTACTTACATTTATATTTGAAAGAAGATTATCATTTTGAGACGTCCCAAAGTAGTCACTATCAGCACTATTCATACTTTCAACCTCTTTATTTTAAAAAGGCAAAACTTTAAGTGTTCATGTGAAATGGTTTCCGATGTGAGAAAGACGCAACTAATCTGGCTCATGGCTAAAGCATCCTTAGTTTGTTAACAACAAAACAATTTAAAAATATAATAAAACCTTAATATGTAAGAAAAGAGATCCAGGCCTTTACGCTACCCGTAACGCGTGCGATTTGATTCGGTCCTCACTCGGTCGCGACCGAGTCGTCTCATTGTGTCGATTCCTCGGTCGACCTAAATCGGTCTTACTCAATTTGTAGCGTGATCTAGCAATTTATTGTTTGGGCGCAAATGGTTGGTCGGTTAGGTGAATCCTAAGAAACTAAAATTTTGGATCATTTTTAGATTACTTAAATTATAAATTAGTAAAGCTTTTAGCATCATACGTCACCAAAATAATTGTTTTATTAACTCTTATACAATAGTAAATTCGAATTAGAAGATTAAATAGGTTTTCATAGAGATACACTAGTGACAATGACATGACAGAGTTAGCTAGCTTGTTGTGTCATCGTTGTTTGCACATGCATATTGGAAAAATGTTTGGTTTATAATGTTGTACGGAGTAGTACGCAAGTAAGTTTATTTTACAAAAGTACAATAATTCGCCAATGCAAAAACCTTTATGCGAATCTTTTCAAAATTGCTTTTGTGTTGTCGTCTGTTGTAATGACCTTTATCCTAAAGTAATTGTATGTGCTTGTCTCCTAAAGTGTATGTATTATTCAAAATATAATGTCCCAAGAGATTTCAAATATATCTCTAACTAAAATTGAATCTGTTTTCTTAAAGAACATATATAAAACTTAATTAAAACACTTAAAAAAACATTGAAACAAAATTAAACCACCAGCATGAAACAATAATTCTATAATACCCTAAATACAACAACAGAATCACAATATGTTTTAAACATCAGTTTTGATGAATGAGTACCTAAAACCGATGCAGATCAAATGTTCATTTAACAAAATTATTCTTTACATATATTAACATACATCTTTTACATCTTTTTTTTATTATTTTCTACTCAAACCATTCACATTCCATTAATTTAAAACCATAACCACCATCACTTTTAGATCCAAAACCACCATAAACGACTAAATACAATGATTAGCCGATAAGATCCGACAATTAACGATCAAATACGGTCATGAAAAAGCTTGATCCAGACAACGATTCCAGGTCCACTACTAGGAACACCCGATTACCTTTCTCCATCCCTTGCCGGATCCCAGATCAAACTCCTCTAAATGTGGTGGTCGGATGGTGTAGTGCTTCTTTAATGCTGATAAAAAGAGAAATAAAGTATCTCTTTCACACACATTTACACATACTTAATAAAATAATAAGGAAAGATGATAAGTGATACGGAATGCTCGAGTCGAACATGTAGCGACCCTAATTTAGTAACTTCCATGCATGCACACTTTTAGTAACTGCCTACATGTTCTCATGTTTACATTACGTGTTGCTTAATTTTAGGAATAAGAGTATCTTTGTTTGCCTATAATTATGTATGTACTTGTTAAAGGATAGATGGAATGAAAAGAAAAGTGTTCTAGTTTCTCTCTAGTTTCTTTGAAGTCTTGCCTGCTCTAAGGGTCATATCCGTCTGCTTCTCGTATCTACTTCTTGGGAGATTGACCATCTATAATCGGTCTTTAACAATGGTGCTTTCATCGGCTTACTCGATACCTCCAACATCTAAACCACCCACAAACATCCAAGATCAGTTATCCATCCTAAGCGCAAAATTTGATGCCCTCGTCAATATTCTTCAAGCCCACTACGGAACCATATTTCGGAATTGTCAATCCACAGTCCCTAAAACTGACCCTCATGATTCCACCTCCGATACCAACACCGAGACCAGCACAACATTCATCATCGAAACCATCTCGGACGACCACACCACCATAAACATGACTACCAAAAATCGTGTTCACTAGTCCCTAACATCGACACAAAGTTCACCATCCAAAGTACTCCCCATTCACTTTCCAATGCTGCTCAAAAATTGTCAAAAACCCAAACAAAGAATTTAAGCATTCATTCGGCAGTTCAACAAACATGCGAGCATGACATGCGCACCAAAGACATGTTAGCCATCTTCGGTTGCGAAAAATCCATTTTTCTGGCTCACCCATGTCATCCACCAAAGTATGTTTTTCTTCAACGCGAACCGAAACCACCTTGGTAACCATATGACACAAGAGATAACACTACGAGTCTTGCCCCCAACACTATTTTAACCGTACACGTACTCGACATGCTTACTAACCCATCAAAGAAAACATATGCAATGTAGTTACATCACTGTTCACCCAAAGGAATCCAAATTATTCATAGCCAAGGACTCTATTTTCAGTACCAGGAAACATTTCATCTCAATCGCCATTGCCCACCCAAGTATGTTTTTCTCCAAAGAGAACCGGAACCACCTTGGAAGCCATATGACCTGAGGTGCAGAGCCATGAGCCTTGAGGACAAGGCTCGTTTTCACGCGTGGGGTATTGATACGGAATGCTCAAGTCGAACATGTAGCGACCCTAATTTAGTAACTGCCATGCATGCACACTTTTAGTAACTGCCTACATGTTCTCATGTTTATATTACATGTTGCTTAATTTTAGGAATAACAGTATCTTTGTTTGCCTATTTATATGTACGTACTTGTTAAAGGAAAGATGGAATGAAAAGAAAAGTGTTCTAGTTTCTCTCTAGTTTCTTTGGAGTCTTGCCCGCTCTAAGGGCCCTATCCGTCTGCTTCTCGTATCTACTTCTTGGGAGATTGACCATCTATAATCAGTTTTTATCAAAAAGTTTTACTCAGGATTATTTTTTGTTATATGTGTGTGAGAGAGGGTGGATATGTATGAAAATATGAAAGACAATTTTTTGTTTTGAAGGGGGTGGTTATTGGTACCCCCCTAAATGGATTCCAATACCGCCGCTAACTTTTTGATTTTTTTGATTTTTTTTATTTGTTTTTTAATTTTTATAATTTTGTTTTTGTTATAAAACTGTGAAACGGAAAATACATAATGAAAAATATAAAGTTTAACATGTCAAAAACAGTAAACTGTCAAAAAATACAGAACAGAAACTGACAGAAAACTGTGTTGTACTTTAACAGGGGGACAAAAGGGGGGGTATTGGAAGTATTTTTATACTTTTGGGAGCGTAAGGGGGTATTGATAACCAATGTAGCACCGAAACGGGAACGACACGGGGATACGGGAACGATACGGGAACGATACGAGAACGGAAACGACAAAAATAAAAAAACAAAGATATGGGAAGGGCATGGATACGACAATAAATATATATATATAAAATAAATAAATTAAAAGTTACAACACGTGAGATATTGGAATTTCAATAAAATGAACCTCGTTTTCTCAAATTTTCGTTTTAAATTATTCTATATAATATTTTATTTTCAACCACATAAAATGTTTGAGCAATGTATATAAGATTGGGGTTAATCTTGTCAAGTATTAAAAGTTAAAAAGGTTACAAACTATAAAGTTTCATTCTGGGCCCACAAACAAACACATTTCAGCCTCTTGGTCGTCTTCTCCATCAAAAAAACATATATCCGCCATTACTAAAAATCCTAAAAGGCAAGATACGGGCGAATGATACGGGCTTAAGAAGCCGAAACGATCCAGATTCGGTCAACAAACGATCCCATGATTTGGGAATCGGTCAAGATACGACCTCCCCCCCCCCCCCCCCCCCCCCCCCCCCCCGCCGATTCGCCGACGCTCTCGCTCCCCAGCCGCTCCCACACGGGTACGTCACCCTTACAGGCGATTCCGTGCATCATAGTTGATAACATGACCCGTTCTGAATTCACCTTCGTACATAAAAGTTTCGTACTTTTAAGTTATTGGTAGTGTGAAAGGGGTGTTCGGATCCTATAGTGGTGATGTCTTAACCCATCAACATAATACTCCTTTTTTGAAGTGACATTAAACATATGAATCATACTCCCTTTTTCTTCCCTGATATGCTTAGATACTGACAAGTAGCTTTGCTATTTTTTTTCACTACACAAGCAAAGTTAATGTTTTTTTTCACTACACACGCAAAGTTAATAAGTACAGAAGTACAAACTAACCCTTGTAGATTCAATAACTTCATTTATCATTCATATGTTTAGGTTCCACCACTTAAAACACATATGAATATTAAAACAGATAAGAAAGCTAAAATACCTACCACCCTAATAACATTACTTAAAACCCTATATTACCACCTTACCCTAAGAACAACATGAGAATAAAGCTAAAATAAACTTAAGAAACTTCCTTAACACCATGGAAACCTCAAACCTATCATCATAGAGGATGGTTGGTTCAACTTGATACACACACCGAAAGACAAAGGAACGAAAAGTTTAGCCAGCTTAGACGAGTACCAAAGCTAATCTAAAACTCCATTAACCTTCTAGTCCCCACTCTTTACCCCAAGTATTTTTCACTTCAACATAATTTAAGCTCTTGTCCACATTCGTGTTATCCATACCAACAATTAGCAGACAATGTGGCATCGGCTCATTCTGGAGTCTCTCTTGATAATCCTTGTCTGTTGGATGGTGAAAGGGTACACCACTGATAACAGCGTTTTTAGCTTCTCAAACTCTCCTAACTCACCCATTCGTAGGCTTGCCACTATCGGAAGCTTCTTACCTTGTACGCCAAAATTTTGAGCGAGTAAAGCCTCGAACTCTTCCGGCCTTTTATCTTTATGCATTGAATAGTCAGCTATGTTGATTCTTTTTTTAGGGACGTTTGGCCAAAACGAGGTTCCCTATCATGCTTCGTAATCCTGGTCACAGCATCATCATCTATACTCTGAAGCCCCTTTTTTTTTGTTTATGAGTATATCTCGTGTTGTTTTGCCAAACTGTCTGCATCTTTTAGTGATCAGTGGTCCTGGTGAACACACCAGATTTCCATCGTATAGTATGCCATGACTTGTGCCAACGGCGTCTGCGACGGTGAAAGCGAAACAGGTGCTTTCCTCGCCCTGATTTTCCACGTGTGGAGTCTTGGAGCGGATGACAGGAACGATCACTACCAGTACCAGCCATGGAAGCATTACGACTAGTACCACCTTCAGGGGCCTGGTGAGAGGAACAGGAACACTAATGTCAGCTGCACTAGTCATGGGAGCATACCGGGGAGCCTACCACCTTCAGCCCTGGGAAGACCAGGAACCACCACAACTAGCACTATCCCTCAAAACCGGTGATGATAGAATCACACCACCAGGCATGGGAATAGATCTAGTAAAATCGTTTTAAACAGAGGAATCTGGGTGTAAAAAATAAAACATGTAAAATCGTCTCTAAGAAAAGGTCCACTAGAAGGACCACAAAACGAACAAATCGAGCTTTGATTAACATTGTCAATCCAACCCAACAGGTGATTCAAGGATAGTCGTATGATGATGAATGAGATAATGGTAGATAGAAATGTAAATTTTGATGTGTTTTTAGTAAGTTAGAGGGTGCCTGATATATAGATGAAAAAAACTTTTACCCAGTGGTTACTTGTGTTTGTTTGTGGATAATTGTGTTTGTTTTGAGATGACCTAGGCCTTACATTATGAAAGAATTGAATCCGTGTGACACAAAATGAATGGTGAGATCAACAATTCCAGTTTAGTACTACGTATTTGATAGTATTTGTTTATAAAAAAAACAGGAGTTTAGAGACTAGAAACAAGAGTGAGTTAATATAAGGTACAGTGGGTAGGTAGGTAGTTTGTTTTGAACTTAAGTTTCACTTTGGGTGTGTAGCAATTAAGTGTGATCTCTGGTTTGGCGTTAAGTGTGATTGCTCAAAGAAAGATGTTTGGTGTGATTTTGATGGAAATGACCAAACCATGTGAGCGAAACCGATAAAATCGAAACCGAATCAAAGTCATAAAAAACCGAATCGAAAAAACAGACCGAAACTAGAAACCAATGTTTCGGGTTTAACTTTTTCAAAAACCAAAACTTTTGGTTCGATTTCGGTTTTTATCAATAGTGACATCACACTGTGAGTAGGTAGCTTTGCAAGTCCTCCTAATTAATCAGTCCTGGTTGCGTCCATATATCACCTCTGTTGCGGACTTGCGGTTAGACAAGCAAGCCCAAAGAGAGAATGTTATACTGTGAAAGATGCGAAAATCTATTAAAAGTTAGACAAGTATCAAAGGCTGCTTCTCATAACTTCTATTAGTCTAAAGACTCTAAGTGACGGGGATATGAGGATTGGGTAGATGAAATGATGACATAAAAGTTTAAACATCACTTGTGGAGCGCGTAGAACTGCTGTTGCCTCATCCAGGTCCCAATTGTACGGTGGGTGATACGGATGTCAAGTAGTTGAGACATCGCGCTAGTTCATAGCATTCTTGGGGAGCATAGGCTCATTCCAAGTACACAGTAGCACAATCCTCATGTTATGAGCTCTTTGAAAGGTATATTATGAGTTCTCCGCTCGAACAATCTTTTGCAAAAAAACGGAACCATTTGACTAAAGACCCACAAAAGGGAGAACCAACACCATATTACAAAAGCTTTCAAGGATGACGCATAAGTCGAACTAAAGCTTAGGCATCTATGTTCGTTAACTATCAATCAAAACATAAATTAAGATAGCTAATATCACCCAATTCCTTCTAAGGATGTACTTGTTACCAGTGAGATATCAAGGGGGCATTGGGTTTAATGTAAAAAAACGCACGTCTGTCTGCATCATACACCCTTTGTAGCAGATACAGTTCTAAACCTATTGAGGAAAGACTTGGACTAAGATTAATCACACCCTTCACAGTATCTTTATAAACTCGCATTGCTACTTGCCTGGATGGCCGACTTAAAGCCAGCAGAAGACCACTCAAGGTGCACTGTTATAATCAAGTCTACCATTCCCCCCGCAACTCCTACTCATGTTTTAAGAGTAGCAGTCTTTTTACAAGACCACACCTTGTCATCACAGACATCTAGCAACATGATTATAAAAATTAAGAACCAACAAAGGTTTTATTGATGTAACAGAATTACCATACTTGTTTACTACAGTAAATTACATGGGTTGGTTTGTGTTAGCTAACACATATGGTTATCTTGACCTTTGACCTTAAAAGTCATATTTAGTGTCCCTAACTCGGAAACAAGCTGTCGTCGTTACATCCGTCAAGTAAAGTCCCTCATGTACCTTTCACATGAAGGAACTAAAAACCATACCAAGGTAGATGATTTTGGACAAAAATTCTAAAACCAAAAGCCTAAGCAAAATCAAGTCTAGTCTAGGTTCAATTCTTTGGTTGTCTTCCAAATTGATTAATTTTACGAGATTGGTGTTCTTATGGGCCAATATCAAGTTCCATTAAGGAAATGGCGGGTTTCAATGGCATCATTTACAATTAATGGGACATCTTGTATTTCAACATAGAATGATTGGTTTAAGAATGTACAATATCAGGCGATCAGCTATTGAGCAAGATCTTGTAAACTTGAAAATTGTAAGCAACTAACTGATAAACTTACAACAACTAATCATCCTCGATCAGTACATGTGTGATTATCATCATTATCATCAATAGGCTACTATTATCCTTCGGGTCACAAATGTCGTCTGGTCTGTTGACATGATCACCCATCTTCAGAAGCTGAGCTAGCATCAGTCTCCTTTTCCGGACAATCAACTTGCACACACTCAGCAGCCAACTTTGTAGGCGAATTATTATTTATTGATTCAAGGCTTCTATATGATGGGGTCAAATCCCCTTTCTTCACGACATTGAAAACAATGCCATTATTGATCATCTCTGGCTGAAGAAGATCACCTTCAGAAACCGTAATACTTGTATGAGCTCTATGATTCGTACCCCTTTGTTCAGATGCTAAATCGAAGCTTCTATCCATAACTCTCGAGTTCTGATGATATGGCATTGCCATGTTTGTTCCGGAACCGGTTGAGTTCTCTCGAGCCATGCAGTTCCAAGAAGGGATCCTTTTGGATGCATTGAACCGAAACGTGTTGGCTAAGCTGTGAGTAGCTGTAGCTGAAGCTGCTCTGTCTGCACTCCTTTTAAGTCTGCGCATGTTGTTGAGAATTGCAACACACTCATCAAGCACAAGCTCGATCCTACAATTGGCTTTATTGGCTGAAAGCTTCTCCCATGTACATTTCCTGCCTTGGTTTGCAGCCTTTGAAGCTACAAGTGGGATGGATTCTGTATGACCTTTGAGTACTGTATCATAAAAGTAACATAATTCAGTCCACTGAAAACATCAAAGTTACATAATCTGAACATCAATATGCAATTGCATAGTTTAGCTTGAACCACAACATTTGCATATGAGAACTAAATATCAAACTGAATTTCGTTTTCGCTGGGACACTCGCTTCGTAGTAATGAAAAGTTTCATCTAATATTATCAAACACACACCTGAGCTAAGGTAGCAGGCATAACAATAGTCACATCGCCCTCCCAATCCAGTGCAAATAGCTTTGCAAGTCCCCCCAACGGGAAGCCAAGTTTCAAGACCTGGTTGCCATCGGTATTTCAACTCTGGATACTGTCATTAAAAAAAAAAAAAAAAAAAAAAACACTGTCATTTTTGGCCAAAACCGACTTCCGGTCATATAACTTCAGGATTTAACTGGCTCAACCGACGCGGACAACTCGATCAGGTCCTAAAACACTGATCTAAACAACACAAATCGACAAATCCATTAGACCACTATTCTATGTCAGTATGTATATACAGATATACCCAACAACAACAAACATGTTCATAGTTTATGTATCTTCCGATTTCGGCAATATGGTTCGAAATTGGAATGGGACCCGTCTCTTCCTCATCATACTGATCGCAGCACCGACGCGTCTTCACCCGATCGATCATATCTCCTTACAAAAGCACCCATCTTTACCGGAAAATTCACCATCATCAGATCTCAAATTCAAGTTCGAATGCTGTGGTGATATCAGATTTTGTTCTCATATATACATAGTAAGAAGTTGGTTTAGTTAATCAAATGTCATACGTGTTGATTGTTTCTATAAGTAAATTTTACTATAGTACATACACATTCATTAATTTGCCAACCAAGCTTCATACTTCAAATATTAACAGTAAGGGTGTTGGTTACATGATGTTTTCAATATTAAGGAAAAAGAACCCATTTTTAGACTAAACCTGATGGATATCAAAAAGGGCTAGACAACTGTGCAGAAGTTTAAAATCATGTTGACCAAAATTATAAAAGACAACGAAAATCCGTGATAAGGTCATGTTGTATTAATCTGTTCCTGGTGATGAGTATATAACGCAGCTTGGGTCTTTTTTCTTTCATAAAGGGTATTTCCATGGGTTTGCCCCCAGCGGGCGGCCGCACGACGGGCTCCTGTATAAGGAGCGAGGTATTGTAATGTAGCAGGGGCATCCGGATTCTTGTATTTTTGTCTGTCGTAAACTTAAGACTCAAGATATGATTCACACTTGGGAGGTGACTCGTTAGAGTCTGTGTGTTCGCTTTGTGGTACTCAACCCGACTCGGACGATCATTTATTCTTTACATGCTCATTCTCACAGGATATATGGAATCGTATGAAACAGCTTGCTAGTCTTGATACTTACCCTCACGATATCTATTCTATAATCATCAGTTTGCTCCTATTGCTAGTCGAAGATCTATGCATAGTATTATTGTTTGTCGTTGCTGCAACGACGTACTTTATTTGGTAAGAACGCAACGATCCTCTTTTTAAGAAAGCTAAGAGAACTTTGACACGGGTTTGTGAAAAACAGAAAAACAGAAAAACAGAAAAACAGAAAAACAGAAAAACTAAAGGTACAAACATGATTTTAAGGTTCTAAAGATTTCTTGATAATATTAGTTCAAAAAATATCAATTTCTATGTTACCAACTTTATTTATCGTTAGATGTTATCAACATATCAAGTAATCCGATGTAGTCCAGCGTTTAGGATATCTGGCTTTCACCTAGACGACCCGGGTTCGATTCCCGGCATCGGAATTTGTTTTTGTTAGAAATACAGTATACTAACTTGAGATATTTGTATTTTTGTTACAAACTTTGACCGGGTAACATCCTTTTATTTATTAAAGTCCTGGACATTTCATATCTATTAGATCTTACATTAATCTAATGGCCATGATTAATCTCCCCCTTAACCTTATACTTTTTACAAAAAAGAAAAAAAAAATAGATCGGGATCCAACCGTTTTTAAACCACCACAACAAACCCATCTCCAGCGACCACCACAACAATCCCAACCGTTTTCCGGCGACCACCACAACAATCCCACCGTTTTCCAGCGACCATAACAACAAACCCACGTTTTTCCGGCGACCTCCATAACAAACCACCATTTTACGTACATATGGATACTAATGTCATAAATGAACCTGATGTTGATGTCGATCTCGATGTTATTGAAGATGAAGATGTAGTTGAAGATGAAGATGTAGTTGTTTGTAAACACGTAATAATATAAGTAAAACATGTTATGATATTTGATGCACATCATGTGTTTGATAAAATGACACAATGATAATCACATGTGATTTAGCAAGTTCTAATTTATGAATGAGCATTTTTATTGAAGTCTGTTCGATTTTTGTAGCTGATAAGCTGATTACAGAAGTGGGAATTATGATTACAGAATTGGGTCTATGACTCGTATATGAGTGGATATGACTCATATATGAGTCACGGGACTCATATATGAGTCGCCGTGACTCATATATGAGGCACGGTGACTCATATATGAAACTATACATATGTAAGTCTTTTTAATGCGGGTAATAATATAACTTTATTTGTAACAAAATTATGGTGACTCATATATGAGTCACAGTGACTCATGTGTGAGTCATTGTGACTCATATATGATTCGAATTGATGGCGACGTTAATGAAGATGTAGTTGCCGATGTCGATATTTCTGAAAATGTAGTTGTCAATGTAGGTAATATCTTTGTAACAAAATCATAGTTTTGTGGCAGATTTAGTTGGTGACTCATGTATGAGTTAGTGTGACTCATGCATGAGTCAGTGTGACTCATACATGATTTATGCTCACTTATTAACTTGTTTCATGTTTATGTTCATGGTTCTCCGTAATCCTGGAGATGGATCAGTTGAGTGTACGTGTAGGCATTTTATGCGTTATGGTTTTCTTTATCGCCACATATTTTGTATTTTGAATAACCGTGATATTGAAGAGATTCAAGAGAAGTACATTTGAAGGCGTTGGAGAAGGGATATGATACCGCTTTCATTAAGAAGAAACACAAGCAGATACGGAGAGAAGAACGAAACAATTTAGAGACTAACAAATGAGGCTAACTTCCACATAGACGAGTGCTTGTTTTGGTTGAGTAAAGATGCAGAAAATTAGGATAATCAAATACAAAAACTACTTTAAGTGTTGAAAACATGTGTTTAATATCTGATTTAATTTTCTGTTTTTCTTTTATAAATATGTAAAAGTGAAAACATGTCTTGAATATTTGATTTAAATTTATAATTTCTTTTATTGAAGTGTTGAAAACATGTTTTGAATATGTGATTTGAATACTATGTATTGAATATCATGAGTCACCTGACTCATGCATGAGTCACCTGACTCATGCATGAGTCACCTGACTCATGCATGAGTCTCCTGACTCATGCATGAGTCTCCTGACTCATGCATGAGTCATATAAATTTGCAAGTGTTTATAAACACTTGTACATTTGATTGTTGTCATTTTTACACTTAATACAATTTTATAAATATATAAAAGTGTTTTTAACAATTAAAACATATTCTGAGTCATTATGACTCATGCATGAGTCATATAATTTTGCAAGTGTTTATAAACACTTGTACATTTGATTGTTGTCATTTCTACACTTAATACGTAAAAGTGTTTTTTACAGTTAATACATATTCTGGGTCATTATAATACATATTCTGTCATTATGACTCATGTATGAGTCACCTGACTCATGTATGAGTCACCTGACTCATGTATGAGTCACCTGGCTCATGTATGAGCCACATGACTCAAGTATGAGTCAAATGCACTTATGATTCTCAGACACCCAAAAACACACTACTATAATTTTTAATACATACTACTTAAAATCATAAGTATGATTCTCAAACACTGAAAAACTATCAACATAATTAAGTACTACTATTAGTTCTATTACAATATAACACTTTCCTTCTACAGGCTCTTCTTGTTTCTTCTTGGCAGATGGTTTCTTGGCAGCTGCTGGTTTCTTCTTTCTCAGCTGTTGGTTTTTTTATTGATGTTATCTCGGCTACTTCTTTTGTATCAATGACAACAAAAGCCAATATGGACATTGGGACATCCTTGGAAGTTTTAGAAACTACCTACCTTTTTTTAACACATGACTCATACATGAGTCAGTGTGACTCATACGTGAGTTAGTGTGACTCATACATGAGTCAGAGTGACCCATACATGATGGTTGTTGTTTATACTCTTTGATATCCTTCTCAGTAACTATTTTCTTTGCCTCTACTTTCTATGGTTTCTTCTTCTTAGCTGCTTTCTCGGCTGCTGGTTTCTCAGCTACTGGTTTCGCGGCTGCTGGTTTCTCGACTGCTATTTCCTCAGCTGTTGGTTCCTCATCTGCTTGGTCCTCAGCTGCTGGTTTCTCAGTTGATGGTTCCTCAACCTCTTTTAACACGACTGCTTTATTTGAAGGAAAAGCACTAATAATCATAAAACTTATGTATGGTTCCTCACAGTGACTCATATATGAGTCACCATGACTCATATATGAGCCACCATGACTCATGTACGAGTCATAGTCCCAGTTAGGCAATCATAAGTAATAATTCTGTAATCAGCTTCTCAACTACAAAAATCGATCAAACTTCAATACAAATGGTCATTTATAAGTTAGGCTTTGTTAAATCATATGTGATTATCATTGTGTCATTTCATCAAACACATGGTGTGCATCAACAATCAAAACATGTGTTCTACCTAGAGTAGGGTTCAAGCCAAACCATTCGAAGCAGCAAGTTCGTGACGGATATCCATGGTGGTTAATTTGAAGCAACAAGTTCAAGCCAAACGATTCGAAGTAAATAATATTAAGCTTAGGGTTCAAACAACCGGTTAGTTAATTAGGGTTAGAGTTAATTGAAGTTTTTTGATCAGAATTTATGGTGGTTAATTGAAGGTTATTGATCAGAATATACTATGAGATCTCTTATAAGAAAGGGAGTGAGAATATGGTGGTTGATGCTTTGTCTAGGAGAGATGTGTAGATTCAATTATTGGCCATAGTTTGAACTAACACCAATGATGAACTGTTCAAGAAAATTGAGGCAAGTTGGAAAAAAGATGACAAGTTGGTTGACCTTATCAAGAAGTTTGCAGACTCTGATTATCAGTCCAAGAAATATACTTGGCATAATGATCAGTTGAGAAGAAAAGGGAAATTGGTTGTGGGAGATGATGCAATCTTGAGGAAGCTGATTTTTTTCACAAGTGCATGATGAGCCTATTGGTGGTCATTCTGGTGTGCAAGTTACTATGCAGAAAATTAGTTCTCTTTGCTATTGGAAGGGAATGAGGAAGCAGGTAAAGCAATGGGTTAGGGAATGTGATGTGTGTCGAAGGCAAAAACCAGATCTTAGTGCTTATCCTGGATTGCTTCAACCACTACCTATTCCAACTAAGGTATGGTGTGACATATCCATGGATTTTATGGAAGGTTTACCTAAGTCATAGGGAAAGTCAGTAATCTTTGTGGTGGTTGATAGACTCAGCAAATATGCTCATTTCATGGCCTTACAACACCCTTTCACAACAACACAAGTTGCACAAGTCTTCCTGGATAATGTGTACAAGTTACATGGGTTGCCAAATACCATTGTCAGTAATAAGGACAAGGTGTTCTTAAGTCATTTTTAGCAATCCTTGTTTAAAGTTTTGAAAGTTAAGCTGCAGATGTCCACAGCCTATCACCCATAATCTGATGGTCAAACAGAAGTGGTCAACAGATGTCTTGAGTACTACCTTAGGTGTATGACTAATGAGAAGCCTAAGGAGTGGACTAACTGGATTTCTTTGGCTGAGTTTTGGTATAATACAAATTTCCATACAACCATTAACACTACACCATTTAAGGTCCTATATGGTCAAACTCCACCTATCCACATTCCTTATTTTCCTGGAGAGAGTTATGTAGAAGTAGTGGACAGAACTATGTTGGCTAGAGAACAAGTTATGGAGATGCTTAAGTTTCACTTGATGAGGGCCCAAGATAGAATGAAGAGTCAAGCTGACAAGGACAGGACTGATAGAAGTTTTGAAACTGGTGTTTGGGTCTACCTAAAACTTCAACCATACAGACAAGTCACAGCTAGACAAGGCACTTATCATAAGCTTTCAGCCAAGTACTATGGTCTTTTCAAGGTTGTGGAAAGAATTGGGGAGGTGGCCTATAAATTGCAATTACCAACTGGAAGTCAGATTCACCCAGTTTTTCATGTCTCTCAACTTAAGTTGTGCAAAGGAGAAGTGGAGAAACCTGGGAGTCTACCTATTTGAGATGATGAGGGCATTCTGGTTGTCTTTCCAGCTAAGGTCCTGGATAGGAGACTAGGCAAGGTCAACAACAAAGCAGTGGCCTATGTGTTAGTTCAGTGGTCCAATAGGAGTGAAGAAGAAGCCACTTGGGAGCCTTATAGTGATGTGATCAAGAAATACCCTGAGTATGAACAAGTGTTAGCAGTTGGAAGATCAGTTGACTGAGGACAATCAAAGTTCCTAAGGGGAATAAATTGATACAAACCAAAAGTTTTGCACAAGTGAAAAGTCTTTCACATGTGAAAGACTATGAAAGTCTGGAAGTCAAACGCAGTTCAACAAACCCCCCTTTAGGCGGGAAAAGTTGTTATATTCCCCTCTTTTCATTTCTTTGTTGCTAGTAGTATAAATACTGGTTTTTCCCTTCATTTCTCATAATTCATGTATGTGTAATTCACAATTTATCTTTCTAAATCCAATTCCACCTTTGATTCATCAACTCATTGATCTCTAAATACGGGTACATTTCTCTCTTGTGTTCCCCTGTTTGTGATCTGCTTAAAACTACGGATTATTCAATAATCCCTGGGTTAAGGCGACTTATTGAGCTTATTACTAGTGCTTATTAGCTTATTACCTTTTGGTTCACATCAGTCGTCTCGAGACTTGATACCCTAGATTCGATGCCAGTGAAAGTCGTTTCGAGACTTACACCTGAGATTCGACAAATTTTGTCTTAGGACTTAGATCCTACATTCGACAAAAGTCATCTCGAGACTTGATACCCTAGGTTTGACAAAATTCATCTCGGGACTTATACCCTAGATTCGACACAACAAAAATCGTCTCGGGACTTATACCCTAGAGACAAAATTCGTCTCGGGACTTGATACCCTTAATTCAATATAAGTCGTCTCGGAACTTATACACTTGACTCGACACTAACAAAAGTCGTCTCGAAAGTTGATACCATAGATTCGACATTAAAAATATAAAAAAAGATAGCAAACAATTAAAAAAAGTATTTCGACAAGGTTTTAATGAGGCAAAATCCCCGAGCGTATAAAGGAATTATGTCTCTTTTCTCTTCACTAGACTTTTGTCCTATTGGGTTTTGTATAGTAAGGTTTTAACGAGGCATAATTTTTATATAGAAATCAAAGGAGGATTTTTATTGATGAATATCATATCTTTTAAATCTAGCATTTATCTTAATCATGTATTTTTTCTTCACTAGTTTTTTCCCAATGGCTTTTTCTAAAAAGGTTTTAACAAGACATATCATTCAAGTGTAATCATTATTACAGCTATTTTATCCAACCCTACAAAGATTCTGAGAAGAAAACAACGGTTTTTTGCATGAAGTTAATGAAGCATGCGTTTCTTAATTCAAGAGTTGTTACATCAAAGACGAGTAGACAAAACATTTTGTTTAAGCGACAATTTGGAGGATTTATTTTTCAAGACACTTGCTACCTTAAAATTAGGAAGTTAACCTGCTACAGTGGAATGCGTCGACTCAAAGTCTCACGTGATGTAGTTATCAGAGGGAGATAATACGTGTTGCACTCTTTTTTTAATCATGGTTTTGTCCCACTGAGTTTTTCTGACAAGGTTTTTAACGAGGCAACATTTTCAAAACGTATTACTAAATACTAGCCGAATACCCAAGCCTAGAGGCAACTGTATCTAATTTTCATCACAATTTGGTTAACGTCATTTTGTGTGCCCACTTTTTGTATCGGTGTACGTGGTTTATAAGAGGGCGAGGTGTCTTATTTTTTTGTCTCGCTAAAGGAAATAGCGCCTAATCTCTTACCAGTAAATATGTCATCCACATGTTCGTGAATTTCGCCATGGGTGTATCACATGGTATCACGTGTTACTGGATACATTTTTTAGTGAGATAGTATATACTAACATGTTATTGGTATTTTGTTGAGGAAATATGAAAGGTAAGGTAAGGTAAGGTAACACCCAATGCCGTCTTCCACGGGTTATGGGTCCCAATACCGTCTAAGACAGTGTATAGGGGAGGTTGAGACGTAGACAATCATACCCCTACCTAAGGTAGAGAGACTGGTTCCGGTTCTACCAAAGTAAAAAAGGACCTCCGGCCTTGCAAGGAATGAGGATTGAACCCCTGACCTCCCTTTCAGGAGGCAAGAGTGATAACCACTTATCCAACCTTGCTGTTTATATGTTTAGGAAATAAGATTTTAGTTATTTATGTGTTGTTGTAAAGAGACAATGTGACATTAAATTTGCAGACGAATAACGCGTTATGCTAGTATAGACACCTAACTCTTTGAGCAACAACGTTACATATGTGTCATTTTTCTATTTAAACCATATTGTAGGAATAAGCTTGGCGATGAGAATATCTTTTGAGGATGAATTTGTTATTTCAAAAAGATGTTAGTGACGTGATCATTGTTTTTCAACATCTCAAAGTGAAATAACCAAGCACGGTAGTGAAAGATTGAAACTTCAAATCGTCAAACAAATAGCTAACCATTTCAAAATCACTAAAATGTAATATTTTTGGACCCGAGTTGATCTAGTTAAGTCAACATGTTAATCCGGTTCCCGTCACAAAAGGGAGTCATATTTACTCAGGTTTTATATTTTCAAAACCTGGCCAGAGTGACCGAGTCAACACGGTTCTCGAGATTTAGCCAGGTTTTGATTTTTCGATTTTTTTAATATGTAAATTTTACGTAAACAAAATTTTATTTTTAAATGTTCTATTGGTTGGTAAATAGTCTATATATCCCAAATACGAAAGTTTTCATGGTATTTATATATAATATTTGTTAATTAAAAAAAAATATGGGTTAATCTGGATCGACTCGAACTCGATGACTGAATTGATCGATTTAAAAACCGATTTTCAAAACAATTCTAAAATCAAACAAATGATCACTTTTTAATATGTTCCTACGAATTGTTGCCTTTAGGCTTTAGCTTGTATTTTTAAAGAGTGAATCGTATTATAAGCGTTTAAAAAATTAAGCTACCTTGCAAAAGATAGCATGACATTACATTTTGTAATAGTTTTTTCAAATATCAAGGTACGTCTTCGTTCATAAACTTGGCGAATCGTTGTTAACTTCCAGGTTAATGTCATTTTAGACACTTTAAATGTTATTTTAGACCAAATTTTCAAGCTGTTTGTTTTTTCAGATATTTTTAGTCTAAATCTGAATGTCATGTCTAAATGTTAAAAGCTGGTAAAAAAGTCTGAATATAAATCAAATAACATTGTTTGTTTTTTTTAAACATCTGATTATTAGTTGTTTTGTGGTAATCAATATATGCTTGGCATAACTTTTTGATTTTCATATACATACATGCACACGTACAAATGTGTACATTCACAAAAAAAATGGCATTATCAATTTCTTTTGGGGTAAATTGATAAAAAATGAAAAATATATTACATCCTTATTTTCTATCTATAACATTAACACATACTTTAAAAACCAACGAGATCTCAGGAAGAGCATCCAACAATAAATAACTCTTCACACAAAAATAAGTTTTTAAATCTTCAAATTAACGATGAATCAAAATTAAGGATTCAAGATTCGAAAAATCAATTATAGAACCATTAGAAGTTGTGTAAGAACATTGATTTGAAGATTCAGAAAATCAATTTTGGAGCACCAAACGAGATAGAGGAGCAGATAACTTGATAGTAGCAGCAAATCAAGATGTGAAAGTTGCTAGCTAATTTTTGATTTTCTGTTGTATAGTGTTTCAGATGCTGATCAGAAGTAATCCAATCTCTAACTGAAAAAGAGGTTATTCAGACATATTTAGCCTTTTAACTCTAAATTAAACAAACAACTAAAATAAAAGAAAGTTTGACCGATTCAGACATCAGAGGTTATTCAAACTTGTTTTTGGAAAACAAACAACACAAAACAAAGTGAGCATTGTCTATTCAAATGTTAACTCACTTTTTAATTTCTTTTTTATTTCTTAGTCTTCAGTGCAAAAATTTATGTCTATTTCAAATGTTGAATCACTTTTTAGTTTCCTTTTTGTCTTCGATGCTAAAATTTATGTCTATTCAAATGTTGACTCACATTTTAATGTCTTTTTCATTTCTCTGTCTTCAATGCAAATTATCAATGTAAAAAGTAAAATTGATACTCACTCTCTTAAATTATTATTCCCCGACAAAAAAATATAGTATTTTTTTTAGAAAAAATCACTATTACTTAATTCTCTCTTTTATTTTTTGTAAAATAAACTCTTACCCTTATGCAATTAATTAAAACTTTTTCTATACTTTGTAACTTTTAGTACCATTAGGTTTAATATGATAAACTTTTTACATTACTTACATTTATATTTGAAAGAAGATTATCATTTTGAGACGTCCCAAAGTAGTCACTATCAGCACTATTCATACTTTTAACCTCTTTATTTTAAAAAGGAAAAATTTTAAGTTTTCATGTGAAATGGTTTTTGATGTGAGAAAGACGCAACTAATCTGGCTCATGGCTAAAGCATCGTTAGTTTGTTAACAACAAAACAATTTAAAAATATAATAAAACCTTAATATGTAAGAAAAGAGATCCAAGCCTTTACGCTACCTGTAACGCGGGCGATTTGATTCGGTCCTCACTCGGCCGCCTCCGAGTCGTCTCATTGTGGCGATTCGGTCGCCTGGACTCGGTCGACCTAAATCGGTCTTACTCAATTTGTAGCGTGATCTAGCAATTTATTGTTTAGGCGCAAATGGTTGGTCGGTTAGGTGAATCCTAAGAAACTAAATTTTTTGATCATTTTTAGATTACTTAAATTATAAACTAGTAAAGCTTTTAGCATCATACGTCACAAAAATACTTGTTTTATTAACCCTTATACAATAGTAAATTCGAATTAGAAGAGTAAATAGGTTTTCATAGAGATACACTAGTGACAGTGACATGACAGAGTTAGCTAGCTTGTTGTGTCATCGTAGTTTGCACATGCATATTGGAAAAATATTTGGTTTATAATGTTGTACGGAGTAGTACGCAAGTAAGTTTATTTTACAAAAGTACAATAATTCGCCAATGGAAAAACCTTTACGGGAATCTTTTCAAAATTGCTTTTGTGTTGTCGTCTGTTGTAATGACATTTCTCCTAAAGTAATTGTATGTGCTTGTCTCCTAAAGTGTATGCATTATTCATAATTAAACCACCAGCATGAAACAATAATTCTATAATACCCTAAATACAACAACAGAATCACAGTATGTTTTAAACATCAGTTTTGATGAATGAGTACCCAACATCGATGCAGATCAAATGTTCATTTAACAAATTGTTCTTTACATATATTAACATACATCTTTTACATATCTTTTTTGATTATTTTCTACTCAAACCATTCACATTCCATTAATTTAAAACCATAACCACCATCACTTTTAGATCCAAAACCACCATAAACGACTAAATACGATGATTAGCCGATAAGATCCAGCAATTAACGATCAAATACAGTCATGAAAAAGCTCGATCCAAACAACGATTCCAGGTCCACTACCAGGAACACCCGGTTACCTTTCTCCATCCCTTGCCGGATCCCAGATCAAACTCCTCTAAATGTGGTGGTCGGATGGTGTAGTGCTTCTTTAATGCTGATAAAAAGAGAAATAAAGTATCTCTTTCACACACATTTACACATACTTAATAAAATAATAAGGAAAGATGATAAGTGATACGGAATGCTCGAGTCGAACATGTAGCGACCCTAATTTAGTAACTGCCATGCATGCACACTTTTAGTAACTGCCTACATGTTCTCATGTTTACATTACATGTTGCTTAATTTTAGGAATAACAGTATCTTTGTTTGCCTATTTATATGTATGTACTTGTTAAAGGAAAGATGGAATGAAAAGAAAAGTGTTCTAGTTTCTCTCCTAGTTTCTTTGGAGTCTTGCCCGCTCTAAGGGCCCTATCCGTCTGCTTCTCGTATCTACTTCTTGCGAGATTGACCATCTATAATCGGTCTTTAACAATGATGCTTTCATCGGCTTACTCGATACCTCCAACATCTAAACCACCCACAAACATCCAAGATCAATTATCCATCCTAAGCGCAAAAGTTGATGCCCTCGTCAATATTCTTCAAGCCCGCTACCGAATCACATTTCAGAATTGTCAATCCACAGTCCCTAAAACTGACCCTCATGATTGTACCTCCGATACCAAGACCGACACCACCGAGAGCAGCACAACATTCATCATCTAAACCATCTCGGACGACCACACCACCATAAACATGACTACCGAAAATCGTGTTACACTAGTCCCTAACATCGACACAAAGTTCACCATCCAAAGTACTCCCCATTCACTTTTCAATGCTGCTCACAAATTGTCAGAAACCCAAACAAAGAATTTAAGCATTCATTCGGCAGTTCAACAAACATGTGAGCATGACATGTGCACCAAAGACATGTTAGCCATCTTCAGTTGCGAAAAATCCATTTTTCGGGCTCACCATGTCATCCACCAAAGTATGTTTTTCTTCAATGTGAACCGAAACCACCTTGGAAGCCATATGACACAAGAGATAACACTACGAGTCTTCTCCAACACTATTGCAACCGTACACGTACTCGACATGCTTACTAACCCATCAAAGAAAACATATGCAATGCAGTTACATCAATGTTCACCCAAAGGAATCTAAATTATTCCTAGCCAAGGACTCTATTTTCAGTACCAGGAAACATTTCATCTCAATCGCCATTCCCACCCAAGTATGTTTTTCTCCGAAGAGAACCGGAACCACCTTGGAAGCCATATGACCTGAGGTGCAGAGCCATGAGCCTTGAGGACAAGGCTCGTCTTCACGCGTTGGGTATTGATACGGAATGCTCGCGTCGAACATGTAGCGACCCTAATTTTGTAAATGCCATGCATGCACACTTTTAGTAACTGCCTACATGCTCTCATGTTTACATTACATGTTGCTTAATTTTAGGAATAACAGTATCTTTGTTTTCCTATTTATATGTACGTACTTGTTAAAGGAAAGATGGAATGAAAAGAAAAGTGTTCTATTTTATCTCTAGTTTCTTTGGAGTCTTGCCCGCTCTAAAGGCCCTATCCGTCTGCTTCTCGTATCTACTTCTTGGGAGATTGACCATCTATAATCGGTCTTTATCAAAAAGTTTTACTCAATATTATTTTTTGTTATATGTGTGTGAGAGAGGGTGGATACGTCTGAAAATATGAAAGTGACAGAGAAGGACATTTTTTGTTTTGAATTCACCTTCGTACATAAAAAGTTTCGTACTTTTAAGTTATTGGTAGTGTGAAAGGGTGTTCGGATCCTATAGTGGGGATGTCTTAACCCATCAACATAATACTCCCTTTTTTTGAAGTGACATTAAACATATGAATCATACTCCCTTTTTCTTCCTTGATATGCTGCGAAAATTACGTACAGGGCCTTAATGGCTATCTATTGTCCTGCAGAGGCCATACTTTTGAGACAAGTCCAAAATGGACATCTTAGTCGAGAATTTATAGACCCGAGTATGTCTTTGACACGTGTCAAAATTTCGTTAGTTCACAAAAAAAACTATTTATCAATATTGGGATTCTTTGCTCCCGACTATGTCAGAGATGGGGCAGGGTGAGAGTCTTAGGAATAGGGGACCAAGGACAGATTACATATGTTGTTAGTTTTTAAGGTAAGTGAAGGGGATGGACTATCTATTTATACGTGTGTTGAATGTATTATAAAATGACAAATTAGTAATATATATTAGCATGTGGAGGGATGTATGGCTTGGATTTACAACTATTGAATTGACTTGCTTTTTATAATATAACCAATACTCGGGAATTCCTATAAGAGAGGATTTTTTTTATGTTCCAACATTAAAAGCGAAAGGACACTGCCAAGTTGCAATGGGTGTACAGTAAAAAATGTGGGTGGACCCCATCTCTGCCATAGTCAGGAAAAGCAAATATCAATTTTTTTTCTAATTGCTGACACGTGTCAAAGACATACTCGGGTCTATAGTTTCCTGACTAAGATGGTCATTTTGAACTTGTCTCAAAAGTATGGCCTCTGCAGGACAATCGATAGCCATTAAGGCCCTGTACGTAATTTTCGTTGATATGCTTAGACAGTGGCGGAGCCAGCCACAAAGCCAAGGCGGTTCCTAGTTTTGTCTAGGCGAAATGCTTCAATCTATGACGGATTGGGTCGGTTCTATTTTTTCGATCAAAATGATTCACCTTTAGCATAGTTTTATAAAATAAAATGAAACATCAAATATATAACTTGTCTAGAGTGTGTGTCATTTTTTTATGGTCCTCACATGCACGTTAAAGCGTGAGGCGCGACTGCCACGCCACACAACAGGCGAAGGCGTTGATTTAAGGTGTGGCCTGAGTTAAGACGTGCACGCTAAGGCATGAGGTGTGAAGAGTTTTTTAAATTAAATTTCTAAAAATAAATATTATTACATGTAAAAACAATTTTTTAACTTTAAATATTATATATAACATTTATTGTTAACTCAATATAATAAAACACTTACTTTAACTTTAATTATTATGTATAACGATTAATTTAAATTTAATGTATATAAAATATGAAAATATGGTACAACAATTATTTTTAACTTTAATTATTATGTGTCTTCAAATGGTCCAAAAGCTCTAACCATTTCATCAAATATCTTTAAAAAACTTCGATTAAGAAAATGCTATCATTTGACTCATTCATATTATTAGGAGAAGATTGTTTTAATAACACTCAACCACAATCTTACTCCCTTATAAAAAAAATTACACATTCTCTCCTATTAAATGCAAAAAAAATTAAGAGGTACAACTTTACAAGCCAAATGTACAACTACAACAACATACTATACATCCTTTTAATGCATCAACTTACATTTGATTTTAAGCAATACAAGTTCAACAACATGATGTACAATCCAAACTTTTCCTAGAAAAAATACAATTAATGATAACATAAATACACCCCAACCCCTTCTATTACAACATAAAGAACATAATGTACAACTCAATCACTATTTTTTTTTCTTTTCAAAACAATATTCACATAACTATTATAGATTGACAACAATAAGTTATATATGTTTCACCACTAAAACATGATAAATACATAGATCTATGAAAAAGCCTAAAAAGTGGCGACAACACCAGGATTCTGTGACATATCGACAGAGTCAGCGACGCGAACACGAATCTATATGAAAAACCTTATTAACATGAGAAATATATACGGTCATTTTTTAACACACATAAAAACTCATATCTTTAAAATACCTCATATCAATAAGTAATTTACGTTGTTGTGGTCCTTATGTTGTGGTTCGCTAGAAAATTTTATCATAGGGTACTCGTCGCCGCATCGCGCTGGTACCCTGCTAGTCATTTATAATTGCTAGAGGAAAATTTAAACATTTTTTAAATTAGTACAACCTTAAGAATATAAAAACTCAAATTTTGAGAGAAACTATAAAAGCAAAATAGTTTCTTTACATGGCTTTTTAACAACCACAAATTATGCATAGCTCACTCTTGGCTCTTGAGGCCCACTGACTCACAATAGTTTTAATTTAAAATATCATCATCTTCTTCCTTTCTCAGCTAGAGGATATATGTCCGACTTTATGTCTGCACCGGGTTTATTCTGACTCGGTTTTTTTCCTTTTCTTTCCTCCGTTTCCCATCTTTCAAAAAATCTAAGGTGGTTTCTCATAAATTTCTAAAATAGTTCCTGAGATATTTTATACATCGATTTTTAACAAATTTCTTATCTAAGGTGATTCCTAGGCACCACCTATAACAGTTGTAGCTCCGCCTCACCTTAGATACTAACAAGTAGCTTTGCTATTTTTTTTCACTACACAAGCAAAGTTAAAGTTTTTTTTCACTATACACGCAAAGTTAATAATACAGAAGTACAAACTAACCCTTGTAGATTCAATAATTTCAATTATCATTCATATGTTTAGGTTCCGCCACTTAAAACACATATAAATATTAAAACAAATAAGAAAGCTAAATACCTACCACCCTTACCCTAAGAACAACATGAGAATAAAGCTAAAATTAACTTAAGAAACTTCCTTAAAACCATGGAAACCTATCATCATAGAGGATGGTTGGTTCAACTTGATACACTTGAACGCCGAAAGACAAAGGAATGAAAAGTTTAGCCACCTTAGACGGGTACCAAAGCTAATCTAATACTCCATTATACAAATATCGCGAAGGACGTCGAACCCTATAATACTGAAACCTTCTAGTCCCCGCTCTTTACCCCAAGTATTTTTCAATTCAACATAATTTAAGCTCTTGTCCACATTCGTGTTATCCATACCAACAATTAGCAGACAATGCGGCATCGGCTCATTCTGGAGTCTCTCTTGATAATCCTTGTCTGTTGGATGGTGAAAGGGTACACCACTAATAACATCGTTTTTGCCACTATCGGAAGCTTCTTACCTTGTACGCCAAAATTTTGAGCAAGTAACGCCTCGAACTCTTCCGGCGTTTTATCTCTATGCATTGAATATTCAGTTATGTTGATTCTTTTTTAGGACGTTTGGCAAAACGAGGTTCCCTATCATGCTTCGTGATCCTGGTGACAGCATCATCATCTATACTTTGAAGCCCTTTTTTGGTTTATGAGTATATCTCGTGTTGTTTTGCCAAACTGTCTGCATCTTTTAGAGATCAGTGGTCCTGGTGAACACACCAGATTTCCACCGTATAGTATGCGATGACTTGTGCCAACGGCGTCTGCGACCGTGAAAGCGAAACAGGTGCTTTCCTCACCCTGATTTTCCACGTGTGGAGTCTTGGAGTGGATGACAGGAACATCACTACCAGTACCAGCCATGGAAGCATTACGACTAGTACCACCTTCAGGCCTGGTGAGAGGAATAGGAACACTAATGTCAGCTGCACTAGTCATGGGAGCATACCGGGGAGCCTACCACCTTCAGCCCTGGGAAGACTAGGAACACTACAACTACCACTATCATCAAAACCGGTGATGATAGAATCACACCACCAGGCATGGGAATAGATCTAGTAAAATCGTTTAAACAGAAGAATCTGGGTGTAAAAAATAAAACATGTAAAATCGTCTCTAAGAAAACGTCCACTAGAAGGACCACAAGGATGTCGTATGATGATGAATGAGATGATGGTAGATAGGAATGTAAATTTTGATGTGTTTTTAGTAAGTTAGAGGGTGCCTGATATATAGATGAAAAAAACTTTTACCCAACGATTACTTGTGCTTGTTTGTGGATAATTGTGTTTGTTTTGAGATGATCTTGGCCTTACATTATGAAAGAATTGAATCCGTGTGACACAAAATGAACGGTGAGATCAACAATTCCAGTTTAGTACTACGTATTTGATAGTATTTGTTTATAAAAAAAACAGGAGTTTAGAGACTAGAAACAGGAGTGAGTTAATATAAGGTACAGTGGGTAGGTGGGTAGTTTGTTTTGAACTTAAGTTTCAATTATAGATCTCTGGTTTGGCGTTAAGTGTGATTGCTCAAAGAAAGATGTTTGGTGTGATTTTGATGGACATGACCAAACCATGTGACCGAAACCCGAGAATCGTCGAAACCGAATCAAAGTCATAAAAAACTGAATCGAAAAAACAGACCGAAACTAGAAACCAATGTTTCGGGTTTAACTTTTTCAAACACCAAAACTTTCGGTTCGGTTTTGGTTTTTATCAATAGTGACATCACACTTTGAGTAGGTAGCTTTGTGACTTCTCCTAATTAATCAGTCCTGGTTGCATCCATATATCACCTCTGTTGCGGACTTGCGGTTAGACAAGCAAGCCCAAAGAGAGAATGTTATCCTGTGGAAGATGCGAAAATCTATTAAAAGTTAGACAAGTATCAAAGGCCGCTTCTCATAACTTCTCTTAGTCTAAAGACTCTAAGTACGGGGATATGTGGATTGGGTAGATGAAATGATGACATAAGAGTTTAAGCATCACTTGTGGTCTTGTGGCGTGCGTAGAACTGCTGTTGCCTCATCCAGGTCCCAATGGTGCGGTGGGTGATACGGATGTCAAGTAGATGAGACATCGCGCTAGTTCATAGATTCTTGGGGAGCATAGGCTCATTCCAAGTACACAGTAGCACAACCATCATGCTATGAGCTCTTTGAAAGGTATATTATGAGTTCTTCTCCGCTCAAACAATCTTTTGCAAAAAAACGAACCATTTGACTAAACCAACACCATATTACAAAAGCTTTCAAGGATGACGCATAAGTCAAACTAAAGTGATAGGTGTGTAAACACCCATCTTTTCTACCACTTAATTACTATAATAACCGGACCAAAACGTGTATTTTATGTCTTTTATGTCGGAATTATGTGTGGTTTGTGTTTTTGTTGTGATTTAGGACGAAAAGGTGAAAAGTGGAGAAAACACGGGAATTCACGGGCATTTACTGACTTTTATTGAAGAAAGGAATGAAAGACGGAGTCGAGAAGTCAAGAGTGGAAAAAGAACGGAAGTCCAAGACCAATTCTGAAGATTTATCGAAGAAAAAGTCAAAAGACGGAAGTTTATCAAAGCCTAAGAACTCGAGTCTAATTTATTGAAGGAATTAAAGACGAGTTTAAAAGAAATCCCGAGCCACAAGTCATTAGAGTCCAAGTAAAGGAGATTAGAAGGAAAAAGGACTAATGGTGCAATTAATGAAGACTATATGCTTAAGGACCTAATGACGCAATTAAGAGAAAAGGAAGAAGGGGAGGAAGCTTCCTAATCCTTCCCTATATATAGTTAGGATTTGTTAATCATTTCTTTTTGTTGGCTAATCGTGACAATTAGTCCTTCCACCTTTAATTACCTTGTCAATTTAAATACTTGTCATTTAATTACCTTGTCTTGCACCTTAATTACCATTTTAATTCAAGTAAGTTTTTCTTTTTAATTCTTGTCAAGCTTTATCTTTATCTTGTTAATCTCATTCTACCTTTCTTTAATCTTTGTGTTGATTTGTTTATGTTCAAGTTCTTTATTTTTGTTGATTTGATTAAAGTGGGTTTTGATTGATTTGATCTTCATTGATTGATTTGTTGTTTTGGATTGATTGTTTATGTTTATTAGATGTTTTGTTATTAGTTTGGTTTAATCTTTTTGTTGATTTGGTTAAGTCTTTATTTAATTCGTGCTATCTCTTTTCCTTGTTCATCGTTTTACAGTTACTGATATTTCCCAGACTCGTGCCCAGATTATTCCGAATAGAGGTGTTGCCAGTTTGTGGTCTATTCGGAATATTATTTATTCCGAGTAAGAGTTTGGCAAATAGGCTTATGCGGAATATTATTTATTCCGAGTAAGAGTGTTTTTCCGAATAGGGATAACTTTCCGAATAGACTGGGTTTTCCGAATAGGCCAAAGTTTCCGCATAGGTAGTTATTCCGAATAGGGATCACTTTCCGCATAGGACTGGTTATTCCGAACAGGCACAACTTTCCGAATAAGCTGGATTTTCCGAATAGGCCCAATATTCCGAGTAGGATTTTATTCCGAATAGGGACAGCTATTCCGAATAGATGATTATTCCGCATAGGAGGTTTATTCCGCATAAGAGTCAATATTCCGAGTAGACAATTATTCCGAATAGGGCTAATCTTTCCGAATAGGTGACAGATATTCCGAATAGCATTTATTCCGAATAGGAGTTTATTCCGGATAGGGAAATCTTAGTTTTTAGTTTTCTGCCCTTTTCATTTTAAGCTTTATTTTTCCCGCCTTTTTCCTTACTCGCACTTTAAGTTTATTTGCCTTAGTTTAAGTTTTAGTTTATGTTGCGTTTTAAGTTTGCCTTAGTTAGATTTAAGCTTGCGTTATTTACTTTATTGCCCTTTAGTTTTAGTCGCGCTTTTAAATACCTGCACCTTTATTTTAATTAGACTTAGATTTATCTTAATTGCACTTTTACTTTAATTGTTCTGCACCTTTAATTTTCAAAACTACAACGACACCTCTTTATTTCACCAAAAGTTCAACTGAGTCACACATTAAACATCAAGTTTTTCAATTCGAAGAGACATACTTAACGAATCTTTTAACCTGAGTAAAATCGAGTTATCAAATGGCGCCGCTGCCGGCTCTTTTCGTAAAGATCAACAGTTTTTTGTGAGAGACACGTTGCTTTTTGGGATCCGTTCACTTGTGAACGTTATTTTTCCTGCATAAAAAAATTCAAAAATCATAAAAAATTAAAAATTGATTAAAACCATAAAAATTAAAAATATCAAAAATCCAAAAAGATTTTCTTTTTATTGTGTATATATATTGTCTTTGTGTTTGGTTTTGTTTTCTTTTGCATTTTCAGGTGTATGCGTACTAGATCTTCTAATTATCAAGAGCCCGAGCCTCAAGAAGATTTAGATATGGCAGGTGTTAACAACAACAACATGCCACCGCACCTTAATAATAATAATAATAACAACAATGCTCTTCCACAGCCCGATCATCGGACCATGGAGGAACTTTGTCAACCAACAATGTTTGGACGAGGAGGACCGATTGCGCCGATGCAAATCAACGCTCCTGAGTTTTCGTTGAAGCACCACATGATTCAACAAGTACAAACAAACCCATTTAGAGGATTGCCTGATGATGATGCCAACAAACACCTCGACAAGTTCATTACAATCACCCAAAGCATGAAGTTGGCTGGTGCCACTATGGATGAGCTTCACCTACAACTCTTTCCACACACTCTATTACATCATGCCGAGAAATGGTTTGATCGTATCCCGAAGAATTCTATTCACACTTGGGATGACATGACTCAACGCTTTTTGTCGCGCTACTTTCCACCATCCATGGTCACAAGCCTTCGCAATCAGATCAGCGGTTTCATGCAAGATCCCGATGAATCTCTTTTTGATGCATGGGAGAGATATAATGTCTTGATCGACCGTTGTCCAAACCACAACATGCTTCCGGTCACCTTGATCGATACTTTCTACAACGGATTGACTTTTCGAGATCGTGATACGATCAATGCAGCCGCCGGTGGCACATTCATGAAAAGGAGACCCGAGGAGTGTAGAGAGTTAATTGAAAACATGACTACTCATCATAAGAACTGGGATTCCTCTGCTTCTTCTAGAAACAAAACAAGAGTCAATGTTTCTTCTACCTCAGCAAACCCTGAGATGACCGAACTCACCCGCATGATGGCTGAAATGAGCAAAAGTATTACGCTTCTCGCTTCAAACCAACAACAACAACAAGTTAAAGCGGTTGCTAATCCTTGTGAAACATGTGGCGGTCCTCACTCATACACCGATTGTCCTTCGACACAAGGAAATCCGGAAAATGTGTATGCAGCTTACGGTAATTATTCACCAGAAAATTACCAAGCTAGACAACAAGGGGATAGAAATCTGCTGAGCTACCGTTCAAACAATTACCTTTCACCCGGTTTTTCTCCTCAAAACCAAAATCCCGCCAACAACTACAATAGAAGCAACCAAATCCCACCTCGTGCTTCTAACCCTTATCAACCACCCACCCAACAACACCCACCCATTAATCCCGATGTTGACACAATCATGAGAACTCAAGGTGAGCAAATCAAGAATCTACAGAGCCAAATAATCAATTTGAAAGGAGATATCTTGAAGCAAGGTAATGACATCAGAACTGAGGTTCGTGATAACCTTCAATCCTCTTTCATCACTCAAACAACTGAATTGAGAAATCTGTTGGCTAGTTTCTTGCCCGAAGCTCAACCTTCCTCTTCTTCGGGTTCTCTACCTTCAAACACTGTCACTAATCCGCGAGCTAATGTGAGTGCTATAACTACGCGTAGTGGAATTACCATTGTCAATCCACCTACCCCACCACCATCATCTACACCTCCTCCACCACCATGTATCCCTACTCCTCCTACACCTAGTAGTAGTACACCATTACCGTCTCCGCCTCGTCATGACGATGTATCTCGAAAGGACCCTTCAACATCTCAACCTTCACCTTCTCCCTATCAACCAAGAATCCCATACCCTTCTCGTATAGGCAAGACCAATGATATAACAAAGGAGGACTCGCAAATAACCAAATATATCAATATGATTTCTCAAATGGGATTCAGCATTAGTTTCCTTGAAGCACTTGTCCACATGCCCAAATTTGTTAAAGCATTTAAGGAATTGCTTAACAAGAAGGAGAAGCTGCTTGAACTCGCCAACACACGATTAAATGAAAACTGCTCTGCAGTTATTCTTAAAGAACTTCCGGAAAAGCTTGGAGATCCCGGTCGTTTTGTGTTGCCTTGCGTGTTCAACAAAACTGAAGAATTTACTGCCCTTGCCGATCTCGGGGCTAGTATTAATCTTATGCCACTGAGTGTTTGGAAAACACTATCTTTACCCGACCTCAATCCAACAAAGATGACTCTTGAACTTGCCAATCGCACTCTCGCTTACCCCGTCGGTATAGCTGAAGACGTGTTTATTAAAGTTGGCGCATTTACTTTCCCGGTCAATTTTGTCGTAGTTGATTATGAAATGGACCCTCGTATTCCTTTAATACTTGGTCGACCATTCTTGAGATCCGGACGTGCTTTAGTGGATGTAGCCGAAGGTGAGTTAATCTTAAGAGTCGGGAAAGATTCACAAATTTTCAAAATGGGGCAGCTTACAGGCAAATCCTTTAGAGGCCGAGAATCAGTGAATATGATCAATGTACTCGATGACTTTATCGTCTATGACAATCCTCTATTCGATTCTTCCATCGATAACCCACTCTTTGACGATGATGAAGATGATTCTCGATCCACTTTGGAACATTCTCCCATTTATGATTCGCCACCGGTCTTTGATGCTTATGATGATGATGATTCTAGCTCAGACTCGGATGATTTTGATTGTACTTCTGAGTATCCCGAGCTGCCCACATTCGATGATTTTGATGAGGCCGATACTCTTTCGAGCGATTCTTCACATGATGAAGATCCTCCGCCATCACTCGATCCTACTTTGGACGATTATTCATTTGAGGAAGATTTCTCTGAATTTCTCAACACATACTTCCCTCATGAAAGTGATGCTCCTCCTTTGGACTTTGAATCTTATCGTCTTGATCCTACTTTGGATTTGAAGAAAATTTTGTCTAAGGAGAAGAAACCGGTTGACACCGAAATCCGTTGCACTTATGATTTGACACCTCTTTGTCCTTCTTCTGAGGACGAGGTTGTGCTTCTTTGCGGATCTTCTTCACACTCGGCTGAGCCTGAGTGCTATTTTCCCCTGAAGGAAAAGGTGTTCGACCCCGGTATTGAAGTTTTTAAGCCATCTCAGTATCCACCTGATGAAATAAAAGGAAAAATCTGTGGAATTATTGAAGACATGCTCGTACCGCTTAATACTTGCTCCCACCATGCTCCATCACTGCTTAAGGGAACCCTGCCACTTCTCTTTTGGCTTGCCTTGTTCGCCTTAAGCTCTTGCTTATTGATGGATGAAAACTATGTTTTTTATCCTGGTGGATTTGTTTCATGTTTCTTCCGTTGATGATCAAGGTCGAGTCAGGCTCACGACTCGGTAAACAAAAACCAAGCGCTTCTTGGGAGGCAACCCATGCATCTATCTTTTCGCTTTCTTTACCATAAGTGTAGGGGGGACCCTTTGGTTTGCTATTTCCTCTCCTCACTTCTTAATCAGGGATTCGAACTTCAATGACCCATTCTTGATGATTCTTGACGACCCGTGATTCCGTGTTCTACTTTATCCCGCTTCTATCCTAAACTCTTTTCAATTCACTATTTTATATTTTCTCAATATGAAAATAGGAATCTCTTTAGTTGTCTTTTCCTTAACAAGATTTAAACAACGTGCACAATGTCCTAAGTGTAGGGGAGTTTACTCCCATATGCTTAAACATTGAGGACAATGTTTATCTTAAGTGTAGGGGGGCTTCTATCGAAGTTAAGTGGTCTTTTCCTTGTATTTGTCCTTATTTTAACCGGAAAATCAATTTTTCGACATTTTTCAAAATTTTTGATCTATTTTGGCCTATTAGTTGTTATCTTTGTATAGTTATTTTCTTCCTTTGCTAGAATAAATCTTTGAATAAGTGGTTTTAATTTTCAAACATTGTGAATCTTTTGACTCAATCCGAGTTTACTCTAGCTAGTATCCTTAACGTGTTTAAGTCAAGTTTTGCTAGGCTTTTATTTAGGGAGCTATAAAACGCGAAAGTCTTAACTCTCACGGGTTAAGAACAAGAACTTTTCGCAAGTTCCTATAATTGATCCTAGAGAGTCGTTTATCAAGGGAACTTTAAAATGCGATTTCTAAACTTGAAAAAGTCTATGAATTTGCAAGATCCTATAGGCGACTCGAAAACCCAAAACTTTGATTTAATAGGCTAAGCATCCACGAGTCTCATTACTTGAGATTTTAAACTGTGGAGAACGAGAGATGATAGAGCCAATTATAAGTCGGTATTCTTTCGTGAATTTATGTGAGTTAATTATAAGCCTATTCTCCCATCGCTTGCTAATAAATTTATCTGCTAATAAATAAGGTTGTACGATTTAAAAAGTTACTTAGCTTCTAGCCCCAGATCGTTTAAAAGTTGCTCGGTAATGACGAGAGTTCATAGCCAAGGCATAACTTATGAAGCGGGGCGCGAAGATTGGCGAGTCCGAAAAGGCCCTAACAAGGCATGAGGGCTATGTTTTGTTGCTAAAGATCCAAAAGTGATGTGAAGAATCATTTATCGAAAATCAATATGAAGGATCGAGACACACGACGAAAAGCAAAAACTCCCAAAAAGTCATGGAGAAGTGTATCCGAAAAGACCCTAACAAGGTATGAGGATAAATAGATCCAAGTCAATAAAGGAGGCGGATCGTTGTATATCAAAATCCAAAATAAAGATTGGAGAAAAATGAAGAAGTCGTGGTCCATATATGAAGAATCTCTCAAAAATTCTAAGTGAAGAAATTCCAATTATGAAGAGAAGACCATTATTTCATGAACGTCTCTCAAGATTTGAAGTATGAAGTCGCTGCCAAATATCGGCCCGAGAAAGGTCTCAAATCGCGAACCAAGTTATGCCAAGATATGAACTTTTTGATATCCCGAGAAGCAGTTTTAAAAGATTTGGTCCTTTAGCTAACTATTGATTAAATCGTGCACTTTATTTTCAGTCTAAATAATTATCGAAATAAGTCAAACAATGCATCTTCGTGATCATTCAAGACAAATAATAAAAAATAAGAGATACCCATAGGAATAAGGGAGTCTAAGTGAATAATTGGCCCACATGAGTTCGTGTTAGTTTACTAACTTATAATAACAATGATCTCGTTTTTAAGCTTGGTTTGGAGAAAGTGAAAAATTGAGGATGATGATTATTCATGACATTTCCAAAACCCAAGGTATGCTTTTTAATTTCTTTGCTTTGAATTTTTGTAATTTTCTATCTTTTTAATAAAGGCCAACGTGGATTAATTATGATGAAAAATGTAAACGTGCTTTGTAACTAATGCATTGCATGAGGACATTGCAATGGTCAAGTGTAGGGTATTTGATAGGTGTGTAAACACCCATCTTTTCTACCACTTAATTACTATAATAACCGGACCAAAACGTATATTTTATGTCTTTTATGTCGGAATTATGCGTGGTTTGTGTTTTTGTTGTGATTTAGGACGAAAAGGTGAAAAGTGGAGAAAACACGGGAATTCACGGGCATTTACTGACTTTTATTGAAGAAAGGAATGAAAGACGGAGTCGAGAAGTCAAGAGTGGAAAAAGAACGGAAGTCCAAGACCAATTCTGAAGATTTATCGAAGAAAAAGTCAAAAGACGGAAGTTTATCAAAAGCCGAAGAACTCGAGTCTAATTTATTGAAGGAATTAAAGACGAGTTTAAAAGAAATCCCGAGCCACAAGTCATTAGAGTCCAAGTAAAGAAGATTAGAAGGAAAAAGGACTAATGGTGCAATTAATGAAGACTATATGCTTAAGGACCTAATGACGCAATTAAGAGAAAAGGAAGAAGGGGAGGAAGCTTCCTAATCCTTCCCTATATATAGTTAGGATTTGTTAATCATTTCTTTTTGTTGGCTAATCGTGACAATTAGTCCTTCCACCTTTAATTACCTTGTCAATTTAAATACTTGTCATTTAATTACCTTGTCTTGCACCTTAATTACCATTTTAATTCAAGTAAGTTTTTCTTTTTAATTCTTGTCAAGCTTTATCTTTATCTTGTTAATCTCATTCTACCTTTCTTTAATCTTTGTGTTGATTTGTTTATGTTCAAGTTCTTTATTTTTGTTGATTTGATTAAAGTGGGTTTTGATTGATTTGATCTTCATTGATTGATTTGTTGTTTTGGATTGATTGTTTATGTTTATTAGATGTTTTGTTATTAGTTTGGTTTAACCTTTTTGTTGATTTGGTTAAGTCTTTATTTAATTCGTGCTATCTCTTTTCCTTGTTCTTCGTTTTACAGTTACTGATATTTCCCAGACTCGTGCCCAGATTATTCCGAATAGAGGTGTTGCCAGTTTGTGGTCTATTCGGAATATTATTTATTCCGAGTAAGAGTTTGGCAAATAGGCTTATGCGGAATATTATTTATTCCGAGTAAGAGTGTTTTTCCGAATAGGGATAACTTTCCGAATAGACTGGGTTTTCCGAATAGGACAAAGTTTCCGCATAGGTAGTTATTCCGAATAGGGATCACTTTCCGCATAGGACTGGTTATTCCGAACAGGCACAACTTTCCGAATAAGCTGGATTTTCCGAATAGGCCCAATATTCCGAGTAGGATTTTATTCCGAATAGGGACAGCTATTCCGAATAGATGATTATTCCGCATAGGAGGTTTATTCCGCATAAGAGTCAATATTCCGAGTAGACAATTATTCCGAATAGGGCTAATCTTTCCGAATAGGTGACAGATATTCCGAATAGCATTTATTCCGAATAGGAGTTTATTCCGGATAGGGAAATCTTAGTTTTTAGTTTTCTGCCCTTTTCATTTTAAGCTTTATTTTTCCCGCCTTTTTCCTTACTCGCACTTTAAGTTTATTTGCCTTAGTTTAAGTTTTAGTTTAAGTTGCGTTTTAAGTTTGCCTTAGTTAGATTTAAGCTTGCGTTATTTACTTTATTGCCCTTTAGTTTTAGTCGCGCTTTTAAATACCTGCACCTTTATTTTAATTAGACTTAGATTTATCTTAATTGCACTTTTACTTTAATTGTTCTGCACCTTTCATTTTCAAAACTACAACGACACCTCTTTATTTCACCAAAATTTCAACTGAGTCACACATTAAACATCAAGTTTTTCAATTCGAAGAGACATACTTAAACGAATCTTTTAACCTGAGTAAAATCGAGTTATCATAAAGCTTAGGCATCTATGTTTGCTAACTTTCAATCAAAACATAAATTAAGATAGCTAATATCACCCAATTTCTTATAAGCATGTACTTGTTACGAGTGAGATATCAAGGGGGTTTAATGTAAAAAAACGCACCTCTGTCTGCGTCATACACCTTTGTAGCATATACAGTTCTAAACCTATTGAGAAAAGACTTGGACTAAGATTTATCACGCCCTTCACTGTATCTTTATAAACTCGCGTTGCTACTTGCCTAGATGGCCGACTTAGAGTCAGCAGAAGACCACTCAAGGTGCACTGTTATAATCAAGTCTACCATTCCCCCCGCAACTCCTACTCATGTTGCAAGAGTAGCAGTCTTTTTACAAGACCATACCTTGTCATCATAGACATCTAGCAAAATGATTATAAAAATTAAGAACAACCAAAGGTTTTATTGATGACAGAATTACCATACTTGTTTACTACAGTAAATTACATGCGTTGGTTTGTGTTAGCTAACACATATGGTTATCTTGACCTTTTACCTTAAAAGTCATATTTGCATTCCCTAACTCGGAAACAAGCTGTCGTCATTACATCTGTCAAGTAAAGTCCCTCGTGTACCTTTCACATGAAGGAACTAAAAACAATACCAAGGGATGATTTTGGACAAAAATTCTAAAACCAAAAGCCTAAGCAAAATCAAGTCTAGTCTAGGTTCAATTCTTTGGTTGTCTTCCGGATTGATTAATTTTACGAGATTGGTGTTCTTATGGGCCAATTTCAAGTTCCATTAAGGAACTGGCGGGTTTTAATGGCGTCGTTTACAATTAATGGGACATCTTGTATTTCAACATAGAATGATTGGTTTAAGAATGTACAATATCAGGTGATCAGCTATTGAGCAAGATCTTGTAAACTTGAAAATTATAAGCAACTAACTGATAAACTTACAACAACTAATCATCCTCGATCAGTACATGTGTGATTATCATCATTATCATCAATAGGGCTACTATTATCCTTCGGGTCACAAATGTCGTCTGGTCTGTTGACATGATCACCCATCTTCAGAAGCTGAGCTAGCATCAGTCTCCTTTTCCGGACAATCAACGTGCACACACTCAGCAGCCAACTTTGTAGGCGAATTATTATTTATTGTATCAAGGATTCTATATGAATGGGTCAAATCCCCTTTCTTCACGACATTGAAAACAATGCTATTATTGATCATCTCTGGCTGAAGAAGATCACCTTCAGAAACCGTAATACTTGTATGAGCTCTATGATTCGTACCCCTTTTTTCAGATGCTAAATCGAAGCTTCTATCCATAACTTTCGAGTCTTGATGATATGGCATTGCCGTGTTTGTTCCGGAACTGGTTGAGTTCTCTCGAGCAATGCAGTTCCAAGAAGGGATCCTTTTGGATGCATTGAACCGACACGTGTTGGCTAAGCTGTGAGTAACTTGATACGAATCAAATTGGAATTGGCAAAGATAGTGCTGGAATTAACAAATAAATAAGCAGCCGGTACTCCAGACGCGGTAGCCTCCCGTTCAAGAAAATAAAAAGATAATAATCAAAATCCCAATGATCCAAAACCTAATGGGGATCGGTCTATATATAGATACCGATCCTTACACAGCAAGATAAAAAGAAATACGTAATTAGCTAATAACTTCAAACTAATGACACTTAGCCCCCTCGAGTTTTATTTTTGCGCCGATAGACTTTCCCCCAGCGATTAGGATCTGTATCATCACCCCCGCCCCGAAAACTCACCTTGTCCTCAAGGTGAAAATCATGAAACTGCCTATGCACTTCTTCAAAACCTTCCCAGGTTGCTTCTGATTCAGGTATGTCCTTCCAAGCAATCAACACTTCACGACGACCATCATTCAGACGTGAGTCACAAACCTCCGCAGGAACAAGTGGTGACTCAGTCGCCAAACCCTCTAGTAAGTCAGCAACCACCTGGTGATCACCAATGACCCATTTCAGTTGCGACACATGAAATACCGGGTGTATAGACGAAGTCACCGGTAACTGTAAGCGATAAGCGACTTTTCCTATCCGTTTCACCACCGCAAACGGACCATAAAACCGTGGGGACAATTTCTGATTAACCCGTCTTGCCATGGAGACTTGACGGTATGGCCTCAACTTCAAATATACCAAATCTCCTACAGCAAATTCAACATCCTTACGTTTACCATCCGCCCGTGACTTCATTAGCTGTTGTGCTCGGTTATATTGAGCCCTTAACTCAGCAAGAACCCGATCCCGTTCCCATAAGTACTGATCCACCTCAGACGTGACCGCTATACCACGATCGTAGCTCACGAGACGAGGTGGATCCCGACCGTACAACACCTTAAATGGTGTCCTACCAATCCTAGAGTGAAAAGAGGTGTTATACCAGTACTCGACCCATGGAAGCCACTTAGCCCACTCTTTGGGCCTCTCAGAGGCAAAACAACAAAGATAAGTCTCCAAACTCCTGTTGACTACTTCTGATTGTCCGTCAGTCTGCGGGTGATAAGCTGTACTCCGTTTCAAGACAGTGCCCTGGTATTTAAAAAGCTCCCGCAAAAAAATGACTCACAAATATTTTGTCGCGGTCAGAGATAATGGAACACGGGATCCCATGGAGTCGCACAACCTCCCTAATGAACACTGTTGCAACTGAGGATGCTGTAAAGGGGTGTTTCATAGGTATGAAATGTGCCGACTTACTCAAGCGATCAACCACCACCATAACCACACTATACCTCACCGACCTGGGCAAACCCTCTACAAAATCCATAGTTAAATCTTCCCACACCCGAAATGGTAACTCCAATGGTTGTAACAACCCCGCAGGCGAGCGATTAGAATACTTATTTTTTTGGCAAACCCCGCATTCCGCAACTAGTTTAGCCACCTCCCGTCGCATACCAATCCAATAAAGTTCCCTGGCCATCCGATGATACGTTTTCTGAGTACCCTCGTGACCCCCCATTGCACCCCCGTGAAACTCAGCAAATAATGGTGGTATCCATTCCGATGTTCGAGGTAATACAAGACGACCCCGATATCGAATCTCACCATCAAGACTATTATAACCCTCCATTCCCTCAGCACCAGTTTCAAGGCGTAGAGCCTCCATCTCAGAATCTTTTTTAAGATCCTGCAATAATTGGTAAGGTAACCTGACAGTAGTTACCGAAGTTATTTTTAGCTCGACCTCCTCCCCACGCCGCGTAAGAGCATCAGCCGCCCCATTATCCTTTCCCGGCCTGTATTGAATCTCGAACTCATACCCCGACAATTTAGAAACCCACCGTTGGTATTCCCCCACGACCGTTCGCTGCTCCAATAAATATTTCAGACTTTTTTGATCCGTAACAACTGTAAAGGTGCGTCCCAATAAATAAGGTCTCCATTTTTGGACAGCTAACACGATAGCCATTAACTCGCGCTTATATACTGACTTCAACTAAGCTCGCGGACCTAACACTTGACTGAAATAAGCCACGGGTCTCCCCTCCTGCATCAGTACCGCCCCGATCCCATGGCCTGATGCGTCAGTCTCAATGGTAAAAATTTTCGAGAACTCAGGTAGTCCTAATACCGGAACCTGTGTCATAACACTTTGTAATTGGCAAAAAGCAGCTGTAGCGGCCTCAGTACATTTAAAACTGTCTTTCTTCAGTAAATCGGTGAGAACTCGAGCAATCTTACCATAACCTTGAATAAACTTTCTGTAGTAACCCGTTAAACCCAAAAACCCGCTCAGCTCCCTGAGATTCCGCGGTATCGGCCACTCCGTCATCGCCTTGATTTTTGACGGATCTGCTTTTACCCCACCACAGGTCACGATATGCCCCAAGTATTCCACTTGATTCTGCCCAAATATGCACTTCTTTCGATTGCAGTACAACTTCTCATCCCTTAAGCGCTTGAACACAATAGCCAGGTGCTCCTGATGTTCATCCACATTACGACTATAAACCAAAATATCATCAAAGAAGACAAGAACGAACTTACGTAGATATGGCCGAAACACCCGGTTCATTAGAGATTGAAAAGTCGATGGTGCATTCGTTAACCCAAAAGGCATTACCAGAAACTCGTAATGACCCTCATGAGTACGAAACGCGGTCTTGTGAATGTCTGCTTCTTTCATTCGGATCTGATGATAGCCTGATTTCAAATCCAACTTGCTAAATATTGTAGCTCCATGTAGTTCATCCAATAACTCGTCAATAATGGGAATTGGAAATTTATCTAACACGGTGGATTTGTTCAATGCTCTATAATCAACATAAAAACGCCAGCTCCCATCTTTTTTTTTCACCAATAGAACTGGGCTAGAATAAGGACAAGTGCTCGGTCTGATAATTCCCGACTCAATCATTTCACCCACCAACTTTTCGATCTCATCCTTTTGCAATTGAGGGTAACGATAAGGACGTACATTGATGGGTTCAGTGCCCCCCTTCAAAACAATGGCATGCTCATGTTCCTGTGAGGGAGGTAGATGTGCAGGCATGGAAAAAATATCCAAAAATTTGGTTAGTAATGTGTCGAAAGCAGGATTCACCTGAGACTCAGGAAATTCAGCCCCGTTTAGACTCGCTAAAGTCACAAGATACCCCTGATCCTTAATTGAAATTCCTCGTGCCAATGAACGTAGAGATGCCTCCATTCGATGTAACCCAAGCTCCCCACACAACGTGACTTGGTTATCCCCATTCTGGAACATCATGGTTAGCCTCTTCCAGTTAACGTGAACCTCTCCTAACCGTCTTAACCATTTAATCCCCAATATCATGTTCGTACTACCAAGCTTCAAGGGATAAAAATCATCGATCACCCTTAGCCCTGGCAATAACAACTCAACTTTTCGGCAGATCCCATAACTCTTTTCGGACATCCCATTGCTCATAATTACCCCAGTCTCTCGCGTGCCCGTTACCTCCAAATGAAGGGTGTTATGACACAAAACTATGTGTGGCCCCACTGTCAATTAATATGACTACCTCACAACCCCGAATATAGCTACGAAGTTTCATAGTATGAGGAGTATTAATACCTACCACGGAGTGAGCCGAGACTTCTACCGAATCGAGGTGAAAGTGCTCCTCATCTTCCTGATCCTCTTCTGTCCCGCCTTCGTCTCCATCGAGAATGAAGAGCATTTGTAAACTCTTCACTGGGCAACGATGTCCGGGCATAAATTTCTCGTCACAACGGTAGCACAACCCCTTAGCCTTCTTATATGCCAACTCTGTTTCTGTCATCCGTTTAAACGGGGGTCTACCTGTTCCCGTTTGTTTTTCCCTGGCTCCCCCACTTGTCGTCACCCCACCTGATAGTCGAGAAGTCCCCCTCCACCAATCCGGGTCGGCAACGGTTTTGTAACTGTTCGTCCAGGCTGATCTCCGGTTGAACCGGTTCTACTTTCATCAATCAACAAAGTCAAATCCATAGCCTGACTTAAAGTAGCAGGTTGCTGTGTTCTCACCGTTGTCCTCAATTCAGCGGACAACCCTTTGATAAAAACTCCCTCCAACACTTCCTCCGATAGACCAGGTAGTTGGGCAGCCATCTTTTCAAACAAGGTCACATATTCACGTCCCGTTCCCTGTTGACTAGTGGAAAAGAATTGTTCTAGCAATTTACCATCCTGGGAAGGCTGGAAACGGTGCATCAAGCGTCGCTTGAGCTCTTCCCAACTGCGAAAAGGCTCGCGGTTATTAATCCATCGAAACCACGATAGAGCGGACCCTTCTAAGCTCAACACAGCCGCCCTGAGTCGATCCCCTGCACTAGTCAGTCCTTGTACCTCGAAAAACCTCTCGGACTGGTATACCCATCCATAGATGTCCTCTCCATCAAACAATGGCATCTTTAATTTTCGCCAACGATGATCAGAACCAGACTGCCATCCGCGCTCATGCACCTGCGCTAATGGTGTGACCGTTTGCCTAGTGGTATTCATAAATATCCCTCCCGCCTCTCCATACGTATTCCCGGAGTAATTCTGGAAAATCCCTTCAGAACTAGCTGATGGCCCATGGCTACGAGTGACACTCACATCCCCTACCTGACTATATGGCAGTGGAAAACACTGTGAATCAAACCTCAGTCCCTAAAAACTGGTGTAGGCGGCTGTAGGCTGACCCGTTGACAGGTGATAATTGGTCCTGGATAACAGTGGGTATGGGTTTTGGCTATTAGGTGGTATGTGTTGGTTTGTGTGGTGGTTCAGCAGCGGTGGTAGTGTAGCGGAATAGGTTGTCAGCGGTGTAATAGTAGTCGGTAGGGTGGTGGGTATGACTGTAGAGGGTATGGATGTGGACGGCTGCCACGCTTGCATACGTTGAAGAAACTCCCCCATTGACTCCTCCAACCGATCAAATCGCTTATCCACGTCTACCTTATTCCTGTCATTCGACTCCTGCATCCGTTCAAATCGATTTAGGGTTTCTTCTTGACTTGCTAGGGTTTCCAATTTAAATTGCTCCAAATTGGCTCCCACATCATTATTTTTTGGCGGCATGATGAATCACAGGTTTCAAGATGAGTAACTCTGATACCAATTTGATACAAATCAAATTGGAATTGGCAAAGATAGTGCTGGAATAAACAAATAAATAAGCAGGCGGTACTCCAGACCCGGTAGCCTCCCGTTCAAGAAAATAAAAAGACAATAATCAAAATCCCAATGATCCAAAACCTAATGGGGATCGGTCTATATATAGATACCGATCCATACACAGCAAGATAAAAAGAAATAGGTAATTAGCTAATAACTTCAAACTAATGACACTTAGCCCCCTCGAGTTTTATTTTTGCGCCGATAGACTTTCCCCCAGCGATTAGGATATGTATCATAACTGTAGCTGAAGCTGCTCTGCCTGCACTCCTTTTAAGTCTGCGCATGTGGTTGAGAATTTCAACACACTCATCAATCACAAGCTCGATCCTGCAATTGGCTTTATTGGCTGAAAGCTTCTCCCATGTACATTTCCTGCCTTGGTTTGCAGCCTTTGAAGCTCCAAGTGGGATGGATTATGTATGATCTTTGAGTACTGTATCATAAAAGTAACATAATTCAGTCCATTGAAAACATTAAAGTTACATAATCTGAACATCAATATTCAATTGCATAGTTTAGCATGAACCACAACATTTGTATATTAGAACTAAATATCAAACTGAATTTCGTTTTCGCTGGGACACCCCCTTCGTAGTAATGAAAAGTTTCATCTAATATTATCAAACACACACTTGAGTTAAGGTAGCAGGCATAACAATAGTCACATCACCCTCCCAATCCTGTGCAAAGAGCTTTGCAAGTCCCTCCAACGGGAAGCCAAATTTCAACTCCGGACACTGTCATTTAAAAAAAAAGAGAAACATTGCTTTTGCCAAAACCGACTTCCGGTCATATAGCTTCAAGATTTAACTGGCTCAACCGACGCGGACAACTGGATCAGGTCCTAAAACACTGATGTAAACAACACAAATCGACAAATCCATTAGACCACTATTCTATGTCAATATGTATTATTGTATATACAGAGATACCCAACAACAACAAACATGTTCATAGTTTATGTATCTTCCGATTTCGGCAATATGGTTCGAAATTGGAATGGGAGCCGTCTCTTCCTCATCATACTGATCACAGCACCGACGCGTCTTTACTAGTTCGATCATATCTCCTTACAAACGCACCCATCTTTACCGGAAAATTCACCATCATCAGATCTCTAATTCAAGTTCGAATTCTGTGGTGATATCAGATTTTGTTTTCATATATACGTAGTAAGAAGTTGGTTTAGTTAATCAAATGTCATACGTGTTGATTGTTTCTATAAATAAATTTTACTATAGTACATACACTTTCATTAATTTGCCAACCAAGCTTCATACTTCAAATATTAACAGTAAGGGTGTTGGTTACATGATGTTTTCAATATTAAGGAAAAAGAACCCATTTTTTTACTAAACCTGATGGATATCAAAAAGGGCTAGACAATTGTGTAGAAGTTTAAAATCATGTTGACCAAAATTATAAAAGACAACGAAAATCCGTGAAAAGGTCATGTTGTATTAATCTGTTCCTGGTGATGAGTATATAACGCAGCTTGGGTCTTCTTTCTTTCATAAAGGGTATTTCCATGGGTATGCCCCCAGCGGGGGGGCGCACGACGGGCTCCTGTATAAGGAGCGAGGTATTGTAATGTAGCAAGGGCATCCGGATTCTTGTATTTTTGTCTGTTCATAAACTTAAGACTCAAGATATGATTCACACTTGGGAGGTGACTCGTTAGAGTCTGTGTGTTCGCTTTGTGGTACTCAACCCGACTCGGACGATCATTTATTCTTTACATGCTCATTCTCACAGGATATATGAAATTGTATGAAACATCTTGCTAGTCTTGATACTTACCCTCACGATATCTATTCTATAATCATCAGTTTGCTCCTATTGCTAGTCGAAGATCTATGCATAGTATTATTGTTAAGCTTGTCGTTTCTGCAACGACGTACTTTATTTGGTAAGAACGCAACGATCCTCTTTTTAAGAAAGCTAAGAGAACTTTGACATGGGTTTGTGAATGTATTATATTGGCAATGCGTCTCAAGTTACTCTGGTGTAGGCTTAAGAAGTCTAAAATAAAAAATACTGAAAAACAGAAAAACAGAAAAACTAAAGGTGCAAACATGATTTTAATGTTTTTTAAATTTTTTGGTAATATTAGTTCAAAAAATATCAATTTCTATGTTACCATCTTGTATTTATCGGTAGATGTTATCAACATATAAAGTAATCCGATGTAGTCGAGCGGTTAGGATATCTGGCTTTCACCCAGACGACCCGGGTTCGATTCCTGGCATCGAAAATTGTTTTTTATTAGAAATACAGTATACTAACTTGAGAGATTTGTATTTTTGTTACAAAGCTTAGTCCGGGTAACATCCTTTTATTTATCAAATCCTTATGGACATTTTATATCCATTAGATCTTACATTAATCTAGTGGCCATGATTAATCTCCCCCTTCACCTTATACTTTTTACAAAAAAATAATAAAAAAAATAGAACATTTAAAAATAAAACTTTCGTATTTTGGATATATAAACTATTTACCAACCAATAGAACATTTAAAAATAAAATTTTTTTACGTAAAATTTACATATTTAAAAAATTGAAAAATCGAAACCTGGCTAAATCTCGAGAACCGTGTTGACTCGGTCACTCTGGCCAGGTTTTGAAAATATAAAACCTGAGTAAATATGACTCGCTTTTGTGACGGGACGGGATTAACATGTTGACTTAACTAGATCGACTCGGGTCAAAAAATATTAGATTTTAGTGATTTTGAAATGGTTAGCTATTTGTTTGACGATTTGAAGTTTCAATCTTTCACTACCGTGCTTGGTTATTTCACTTTGAGATGTTGAAAAACAATGATCACGTCACTAACATCTTTTTGAAATAATAAATTCATCGTCAAAAGATACTCTCATCGCCAAGCTTATTCCTACAATATGGTTTATCTAAAAATAGAAAAATGACACATATGTAACGTTGTTGCTCAGAGAGTTAGGTGTCTATACTAGCATAACGCGTTATTCGTCTGCAAATTTAATGTCACCTTGTCTCTTTACAACAACACATAAATAACTAAAATCTTATTTCCTAAACACATAGACAGCAAGGTTGGATCAGTGGTTATCACTCTTGCCTCCTGAAAGGGAGGTCAGGGGTTCAATCCTCATTCCTTGCAAGGCCGGAGGTCCTTTTCTACTTTGGTAGAACCAGAACCAGTCTCTCTACCTTAGGTAGGGGTATGACTGTCTACGTCTCAACCTCCCCCATACACTGTCTTAGACGGTATTGGGACCCATAACCCGTGGAAGACGACATTGGGTGTTACCTTACCTTACCTTACCTTTCTTATTTCCTCAACAAAATACCAATAACATGTTAGTATATACTATCTCACTAAAAAATGTATCCAGTAACGCGTGATACCACGTGATACACCCATGGCAAAATTCACGAACGTGTGGATGACATATTTACTGGTAAGAGATTAGGCGCCATTGCCTTTAGCGAGTCAAAAAAATAAAACACCTCGCCCTCTTATAAACCACGTACACCGATACAAAAAGTGGGCACACAAAATGACGTTAACCAAATTGTGATGAAAATTAGATACAGTTGCCGCTAGGCTTGGGTATTCGGCTAGTATTTAGTAATACGTTTTGAAAATGTTGCCTCGTTAAAAAACTTGTCAGAAAAACTCAGTCGGACAAAACCATGATTAAAAAAGAGTGCAACACGTATTGTCTCCTTCTGATAACTACATCACGTGAGACTTTGAGTCAACGCATTCCACTGTAGCAGGTTAACTTCCTAATTTTAAGGTAGCAAGTGTCTTGAAAAATAAATCCTCCAAATTGTCGCTTAAACAAAATGTTTTGTCTACTCGTCTTTGATGTAACAACTCTTGAATTAAGAAACGCATGCTTCATTATCTTCATGCAAAAAACCGTTGTTTTCTTCTCAGAATCTTTGTAGGGTTGGATAAAATAGTTGTAATAATGATTACACTTGAATGATATGTCTTGTTAAAACCTTTCTTGAAAAAGCCATTGGGAAAAAACTAGTGAAAAAAAAATACATGATTAAGATAACTGCTAAAATAAAAGATATGATATTCATCAATAAAAATCCTCCTTTGATTTCTATATAAAAGTTATGCCTCGGTAAAACCTTACTATACAAAACCCAATAGGACAAAAGTCTAGTGAAGAGAAAAGAGTACGTAATTCCTTTATAGGCTCGGGGATTTTGCCTCATTAAAACCTTGTCGAAATACTTTTTTTAATTGTTTGCTATCTTTTTCTATATTTTTAATGTCGAATCTACGGTATCAACTTTCGAGATGACTTTTTTTAGTGTCGAATCTAGTGTAAAAGTTCCGAGACGACTTATATTGAATTAAGGGTATCAAGTCACGAGACGAATTTTGTCTCTAGGGTATAAGTCCCGAGACGATTTTTGTTGGTGTCGAATCTAGGGTATAAGTCCCGAGACGAATTTTGTCAAACCTAGGGTATCAAGTCTCGAGATGACTTTTGTCGAATATAGGATATAAGTCCTAAGACAAAATTTGTCGAATCTCAGGTGTAAGTCTCGAAACGACTTTCACTGGCGTCGAATCTAGGGTATCAAGTCTCGAGACGACTGATGTGAACCAAAAGCTAATAAGCTAATAAGCACTAGTAATAAGCTCAATAAGTCGCCATAACCCAGGGATTATTGAATAATCCGTAGTTTTAAGCAGATCACAAACAGGGGAACACAAGAGAGAAATGTACCCGTATTTAGAGATCAATGAGTTGATGAATCAAAGGTGGAATTGGATTTAGAAAGATAAATTGTGATTTACACATACATGAATTATGAGAAATGTAGGAAAAACCAATATTTATACTACTAGCAACAAAGAAATGCAAAGAGGGGAAAATAACAACTTTTCCCGCCTAAAGGGGAGTTTGTTGAACTGCGTTTGACTTCCAGACTTTCGTAGTCTTTCACATGTGAAAGACTTTTCACTTGTGCAAAACTTTTGGTTTGTATCAATCTATTCCCCTTAAGAACTTTGACTGTCCTCAGTCAACTGATCTTCCAACTGCTAACACTTGTTCAAACTCAGGGTATTTCTTGATCACATCAATATAAAGCTCCCAAGTGGCTTCTTCTTCACTCCCATTGGACCACTGAACTAACACATAGGCCACTGCTTTGTTGTTGACCTTGCCTAGTCTCCTATCCAGGACCTTAACTGGAAAGACAGCCAGAATGCCCTCAGCATCGCACATAGGTAGACTCCCAGGCTTTTCCACTTCTCCTTTGCACAACTTAAGTTGAGAGACATGAAAAACTGGGTGAATCTGACTTCCAGCTGGTAATTGCAATTTATAGGCCACCTCCCCAATTCTTTCCACAACCTTGAAAGGACCATAGCACTTGGCTGAAAGCTTATGATAAGTGCCTTGTCTAGCTGTGACTTGTCTGTATGGTTGAAGTTTTAGGTAGACCCAAACACCAGTTTCAAAACTTCTATCATTCCTGTCCTTGTCAGCTAGACTCTTCATTCTATCTTGGGCCCTCATCAAGTGAAACTTAAGCATCTCCATAACTTGTTCTCTAGCCAACATAGTTCTGTCCACTGCTTCTAGAAAACTCTCTCCAGGCAAATAAGGCATGTGGATTGGAAGAGTTTGACCATATAGGACCTTAAATGGTGTAGTGTTAATGGTTGTATGGAAATTTGTATTATACCAAAACTCAGCCAAAGAAATCTAGTTAGTCCACTCCTTAGGCTTCTCATCAGTCATACATCTAAGGTAGTACTCAAGACATCTGTTGACCACTTCTGTTTGACCATCAGATTGTCGGTGATAGGCTGTGGACATCTGCAGCTTAACTTTCAAAACTTTAAACAAGGATTGCTAAAAATGACTTAAGAACACCTTGTCCCTATCACTGACAATGGTATTTGGCAACCCATGTAACTTGTACACATTATCCAGGAAGACTTGTGCAACTTGTGTTGTTGTGAAAGGGTGTTGTAAGGCCATGAAATGAGCATATTTACTGAGTCTATCAACCACCACAAAGATTACTGACTTTCCCTGTGACTTAGGTAAACCTTCCATAAAATCCATGGATATGGCACACCATACCTTAGTTGGAATAGGTAGTGGTTGAAGCAATCTAGGATAAGCACTAAGATCTGGTTTTTGCCTTCGACACACATCACATTCCCTAACCCATTGCTTTACCTACTTCCTCATTCCCTTCCAATAGCAAAGAGAACTCATTTTCTACATAGTAACTTGCACACCAGAATGACCACCAATAGGCTCATCATGCACTTGTGAAAAAAATCAGCTTCCTCAAGATTGCATCATCTCCCACAACCAATTTCCCTTTTCTTCTCAACTGATCATTACGCCAAGTATATTTCTTGGACTGATAATCAGAGTTTGTAAACTTCTTGATAAGGTCAACCAACTTGTCATCTTTTTTCCAACTTGCCTCAATTTTCTTGAACAGTTCATCACTGGTGTTAGTTCAAACTATGGCCAATAATTGACTCTGCACATCTCTCCTAGACAAAGCATCAGCCACCATATTCTCACTCCCTTTCTTATAAGAGATCTCATAGTATATTCTAATCAATAACCTTCAATTAACTACCATAAATTCTGATAAAAAAAACTTCAATTAACTCTAACCCTAATTAACTAACCGGTTGTTTGAACCCTAAGCTTAATTATTTGCTTCGAATCGTTTGGCTTGAACTTGTTGCTTCAAATTAACTACCATGGATATCCGTCACGAACTTCCTGCTTCGAATGGTTTGGCTTGAACCCTACTCTAGGTAGAACACATGTTTTGATTGTTGATGCACACCATGTTTTTGATGAAACGAAACGATGATAATCACATATGATTTAACAAAGCCTAATTTATGAATGACCATTTGTATTGAAGTTTGATCGATTTTTGTAGATGAGAAGCTGATTACAGAATTATTACTTATGATTGCAGAACTGGGATTATGACTCGTACATGAGTCATGGTGGCTCATATATGAGTCATGGTGACTCATATATGAGTCACTGTGAGGAACCATACATGAGTTTTATGATTATTAGTTCTTTTCCTTCAAATAAAGCAATCGTGTTAAAAGAGGTTGAGGAACCATCAATTGAGAAACCAGCTGCTGAGGACCAAGCAGATGAGGAACCAGCAACTGAGGAAAGAGCAGTCGAGAAACCAACAGCCGCGAAACCAGTAGCTGAGAAACCAGCAGCCGAGAAAGCAGCTAAGAAGAAGAAACCATAGAAAGTAGAGGCAAAGAAAATAGTTACTTAGAAGGATATCAAAGAGTATAAACAACAACCATCATGTATGGGTCACTCTGACTCATGTATGAGTCACACTGACTCATGTATGAGTCAGACTGACTCATGTATGAGTCATGTGTTAAAAAAAGGTAGGTAGTTTTTGAAACTTTTAAGGATGTCCCAATGTCCATATTGGCTTTTGTTGCCACTGATATAAAAGAAGTAGCCGAGCTATCATCAATAAAAAAACCAACAGATGAGAAAGAAGAAACCAACAGCTGCCAAGAAACCATCTACCAAGAAGAAACAAGAAGAGCCTACACAGGAAAGTGTTATATTGTAATAGAACTAATAGTAGTACTTAATTATGTTGATAGTTTTTCAGTGTTTGAGAATCATACTTATGATTTTAAGTAGTATGTTTTAAAAAATATAGTAGTATGTTTTTGGGTGTCTGAGAATCATAAGTGCATTTGACTCATACTTGAGTCATGTGGCTCATACATGAGTCAGGTGACTCATACATGAGTCAAGTGACTCATACATGAGTCAGGTGACTCATACATGAGTCAGCCACCAGTCAAAGGTCCAAAGGTAGTGATATCCGGGTAAGCTCCGACCCTGCGCGAAAGGCGTAACGATCTGGGCTCTGTCTCGGAGAGAGTCTCGGTGAAATACACATTTCTGTGAAGATGCGGAATACCAGTACAGAAAGACCTATGAAGCTTCACTGTTCCCAGGGATTGGCTTTTTTCCTGCTCCTATGAAGAATAGGTCAAAAGGAGAACCGCAATCCAAGTGGTATAGAGAGAGAGCAAGTAGTACTACTATAGAAGCAAAGCACTTTGAATGAAGGATCCTCTTTCTTATAGCCTGAATGGTATTAGTATATCCCTCACAACCTAAACAGAGAGAGCATATAGCACTTGTTGAATTGAAGGTATACAACACTCTTACTAAATAAGGAGGGGGAAAGCTGAGCCATTGGGGAAGAGGTATCGGAAATGGGCTTTGATAATGTATGAGTCAGTATGACTCATATATGAGTCATAATGACAGAATATGTATTATAATGACTCAGAATATGTATTAACTGTAAAAAACACTTTTACGTATTAAGTGTAGAAATGACAACAATCAAATGTACAAGTGTTTATTAACACTTGCAAAATTATATGACTCATGCATGAGTCATAATGACTCAAAATATGTTTTAATTGTTAAAAACACTTTTACATATTTATAAAAATGTATTAAGTGTAGAAATGACAACAATCAAATGTACAAGTGTTTATAAACACTTGTAAATTTATATGACTCATGCATGAGTCAGGCGACTCATGCATGAGTCAGGCGACTCATGCATGAGTCAGGTGACTCATGATATTCAATACATAGTATTCAAATCACATATTCAAGACATGTTTTTAACACTTCAATAAAAGAAATCATAAATTTAAATCAAATATTCAAGACATGTTTTCACTTTTACATATTTATAAAAAAACAGAAAATTAAATCAGATATTCAACACATGTTTTCAACACTTAAAGTAGTTGTTGTATTTGATTATCCTACTTTTCTACATCTTTACTCAACCAAAAAAAGCACTCGTCTATGTGGAAGTTAGCCTCATTTGTTAGTCTCTAAATTGTTTCGTTCTTCTCTCCGTATCTGCTTGTGTTTCTTCTTTAATGAAAGCGGTATCATATCCCTTATCCAACGCCTTCAAATGTACTTCTCTAGAATCTCTTCAATATCACGGTTCTTCAAAATACAAAATATGTGGCGATAAAGAAAACCATAACGCATAAAATGCCTGCACGTACACTCAACTGATCCATCTCCAAGATTACGGAGAAACTTGAACATAAACATGAAACAAGTTAATAAGTGAGCATAAATCATGTATGAGTCACACTGACTCATGCATGAGTCACACTAACTCATACATGAGTCACCAACTAAATCTGCCACAAAACTATGATTTTGTTACAAAGATATTACCTACATTGACAACTACATTTTCAGAAACATCGACATCGGCAACTACATCTTCATTAACATCACCATCAATTCGACTCATATATGAGTCACAATGACTCACACATGAGTCACTGTGACTCATATATGAGTCACCATGATTTTGTTACAAATAAAGCTATATTATTACCCGCATTAAAAAGATTTACATATGTATAGTTTCATATATGAGTCACCGTGACTCATATATGAGTCACGGCGACTCATATATGAGTCCCGTGACTCATATATGAGTCATATCCACTCGTATACGAGTCATAGTCCCAATTCTGTAATCATAATTCCCACTTCTGTAATTAGCTTATCAACTACAAAAATCGCACAGACTTCAATAAAAATGCTCATTCATAAATTATAACTTGCTAAATCACATGTGATTATCATTGTGTCATTTCATCAAACACATGGTGTGCATCAAATATCATAACATGTGTGTTACTTATATTATTACCTGTTTACAAACAACTACATCTTCATCTTCAACTACATCTTCATCTTCAATAACATCGAGATCGACATCAACATCAGGTTTATTTATGGCATTAGTATCCATATGTACGGAAAATGGTGGTTTGTTATGGAGGTCGCCGGAAAAACGTGGGTTTGTTGTTATGGTTGCTGGAAAACGGTGGGATTGTTGTGGTGGTCGCCGGAAAACGGTTGGGATCGTTGTGGTGGTCGCTTGAGATGGGTTTGTTGTGTTGGTTTAAAAACGGTTGGATCCCGATCTATTTTTTTTTATTTTTTTTTTGTAAAAAGTATAAGGTTAAGGGGGAGATTAATCATGACCATTAGATTAATGTAAGATCTAATGGATATAAAATGTCCAGGACTTTGAAAAATAAAAAGATGTTACCCAGACTAAGCTTTGTAACAAAAATACAAATATCTCAAGTTAGTATACTGTATTTCTAATAAAAACAAATTCCGATGCCGGGAATCGAACCCAGGCCGTCTGGGTGAAAGCCAGATAACCTAACCGTGATACCAAAAATACAAATATCTCAAGTTAGTATACTGTTTTGATTGATAGCTAACGAACATAGATGCCTAAGCTTTAGTTAGACTTATGCGTCATCCTTGAAAGCTTTTGTAATATGGTGTTGGTTCTCCCTTTTGTGGGTCTTTAGTCAAATGGTTCCGTTTTTTTTGCAAAATTCGAGCGGAGAAGAACTCATAATATACCTTTCAAAGAGCTCATAACATAAGGGTTGTGCTATGTCAGTATGTATATACAGATATACCCAACAACAACAAACATGTTCATAGTTTATGTATCTTCCGATTTCGGCAATATGGTTCGAAATTGGAATGGGACCCGTCTCTTCCTCATCATACTGATCGCAGCACCGACGCGTCTTCACCCGATCGATCATATCTCCTTACTAAAGCACCCATCTTTACCGGAAAATTCACCATCATCAGATCTCAAATTCAAGTTCGAATGCTGTGGTGATATCAGATTTTGATTTCATATACGTAGTAAGAAGTTGGTTTAGTTAATCAAATGTCATACGAGTTGATTGTTTCTATAAATAAATTTTACTATAGTACATACACATTCATTAATTTGCCATCCAAGCTTCATACTTCAAATATTAACAGTAAGGGTGTTGGTTACATGATGTTTTCAATATTAAGGAAAAAGAACCCATTTTTTGACTAAACCTGATGGATATCAAAAAGGGCTAGACAATTGTGCAGAAGTTTAAAATCATGTTGACCAAAATTATAAAAGACAACGAAAATCGGTGATAAGGTCATGTTGTATTAATCTGTTCCTGGTGATGAGTATATAACGCAGCTTGGGTCTTTTTTCTTTCATAAAGGGTATTTCCATGGGTTTGCCCCCAGCGGGGGCCGCACGACGGGCTCCTGTATAAGGAGCAAGGTATTATAATGTAGCAGGGGCATCCGGATTCTTGTATTTTTGTCTGTCGTAAACTTAAGACTCAAGATATGATTCACACTTGGGAGGTGACTTGTTAGAGTCTGTGTGTTCGCTTTGTGGTACTTAACCCGACTCGGACGATCATTTATTCTTTACATGCTCATTCTCACAGGATATATGGAATTATATGAAACAGCTTGCTAGTCTTGATACTTACCCTCACGATATCTATTCTATAATCATCAGTTTGCTCCTATTGCTAGTCGAAGATCTATGCATAGTATTATTGTTAAGCTTGTCGTTGCTGCAACGACGTACTTTATTTGGTAAGAACGCAACGATCCTCTTTTTAAGAAAGTTAAGAGAACTTTGACACGGGTTTGTGAATGTATTATATTGGCAGTTCGTCTCAAGTTACTCTGGTGTAGGCTTAAGAAGTCCAAAATAAAAAATACAGAAAAACAGAAAAACAGAATAACAGAAAAACAGAAAAACAGAAAAACTAAAGGTACAAACATGATTTTAAGGTTCTTAAGATTTCTTGGTAATATTAGTTCAAAAGATATCAATTTCTATGTTACCAACTTGTATTTATTGGTAGATGTTATCAACATATCAAGTAATCCGATGTAGTCCAGCGGTTAGGTTATCTGGCTTTCACCCAGACGACCTGGGTTCGATTCCCGGCATCGGAATTTGTTTTTATTAGAAATACAGTATACTAACTTGAGATATTTGTATTTTTGTTACAAAGCTTAGTCCGGGTAACATCCTTTTATTTATCAAAGTCCTGGACATTTTATATCCATTAGATCTTACATTAATCTAATGGCCATGATTAATCTCCCCTTTAACCTTATACTTTTTACAAAAAAAAAAAATTTGATCGGGATCCAACCGTTTTTAAACCACCACAACAAACCCATCTCCGGCGACCACCACAACAATCCCAACTGTTTTCCGGCGACCACCACAACAATCCCACCATTTTCCAGCGACCATAACAACAAACCCACGTTTTTCCGGCGTCCTCCATAACAAACCACCATTTTCCATACATATGGATACTAATGCCACAAATGAACCTGATGTTGATGTCGATCTCGATGTTATTGAGATGAAGATATAGTTGAAGATGAAGATGTAGTTGTTTGTAAACAGGTAATAATATAAGTAAAACACATGTTATGATATTTGATGCACACCATGTGTTTGATGAAATGACACAATAATAATCACATGTGATTTAGCAAGTTCTAATTTATGAATGAGCATTTTTATTGAAGTCTGTTTGATTTTTGTAGTTGATAAGCTGATTACAGAAGTGGGAATTATGATTACAGAATTGGGACTATGACTCCTATATGAGTGGGTATGACTCATATATGAGTCACGGGACTCATATATGAGTCGCCGTGACTCATATATGAGTCACGGTGACTCATATATGAAACTATACATATGTAAGTCTTATTAATGCGGGTAATAATATAGCTTTATTTGTCACAAAATCATGGTGAATCATATATGAGTCACAGTGACTCATGTGTGAGTCATTGTGACTCATATATGAGTAAAATTGATGGCGATGTTAATGAAGATGTAGTTGCCGATGTCGATGTTTCTAAAAATGTAGTTGTCAATGTAGGTAATATGTTTGTAACAAAATCATAGTTTTGTGGCAGATATAGTTGGTGACTCATGTATGAGTTAGTGTGACTCATGCATGAGTCAGTGTGACTCATACATGATTTATGCTCACTTATTAACTTGTTTCATGTTATGTTCAAGGTTCTCCGTTGTAACACCCCTAAATTTACACAATTCAATACAGCGGAAGACTCGTTGGTGTTACGGGATAGCACATTACTCACATCATAGACAACGCTTAAAAATTGCGTCGTTTATTAATAAAGCATTTCCATTCATAAATATCAAATTTACATAGGTCCCAAGTCATAGTCATTTCATACAATTTTACAAAATATTTGAATGGAAATTGTTATTTAAGTGCGGGCCATGAATTCTTGTTGTCTTCCCGAGACTTACCTTCAAGTACCTGAGATAAAACATGTTAAAAGAAAAGGTCAGCGATAACGTCGAGTGAATTCATAGAGTCTAATAAAACCATCAATATATCATCGGTATAAAATTATTACCAAAAATCATTTTGTACAATCTTTGTTGTAGACCATAAAATAAGCCAAAACATTTTATACAACTCGTTATCAAAATCATAATATAGGCTTTCGCCTTCAAAACCATTATACGAACCAATGTCGTAAAAACATCATACAATACGTTTTATAACGTTGTATAAAGTTAAATAAAAACCGTTATATGAATATGGTTATGTAAAACCAAAACACGAACAAAAATATCAATAATAAGACCATGTATTGCTAGTCAGGCAATGTATCGTAATTCAATGCATAAAGCAGTATTTCGTTAATTGGATTATTATAAGCCGCATGACATTGTTACCTTACTACAACAAACAACGGGTAGCTAGCCCGAAACTCATTTCCCCATCTAAATTAGCGTGTCGTCACAATAATCACGCTTGTGTAAATCTTCTCATACATAAATTCGCTTACCAATCAATGTGGCACGACGGGGATCAACCGTCAAGGCGCGAACTGGGGTGATCGTCCCCAAATAGTACTATTATATGCATAAGCGTCTACCAAATCCCGGTAGTTCACAATTCATGCTAATGGGACTTTTAGTGACATAGCCTAACTTTAATAATCCATTTCATTTCATTTATCGGGTCATATATTCATTCATCGGGTCATACAATCATTCGGGTCCAAATCAATAAACAAATAATCGGGACAAATGGTGTCCTATTTTATCAAAACTAACATGTTATCTCCCTCGCGGGTTTATAAAACATTTCATAAAAACATTTAAAAGAGTGTGAGGCTATGAACTCACGTTGATGTGGGAAATCGGGTTATCGGCAATTCGGATGTACGGTACGTGCTTCAATCACGGAAACCTAGACAAATAATACTCGTCTTAGACTCTTGTCCAATGACTTTATAAAAATAACAAATATACATATGATGATTTTGTACATATGATAATGATCAAGTGGGTTTATATATTCTTATTTACTCATTTTAGTGTTTATGTATTGGTAACTTTTTACTAGTTTACTAGTTTTACCTACTTACATGTTTTAGGTCCAATAAGCCTATTATAAGTTCATTAACTTGTATTAATCCATTTTATACTTGTATTATCAGTATTTATACTTTAAATGTTGGGCCCAAATAGGTTAAGCCCAATAAGTAATTTTTATAAGTGTTTAACTTATTTAGTTAAATTATTAGTCCAAATATGTTAACTTAGCTCGTTAATGTCCGTATGTCATATAGTTCGGGTTTTATCGGTTTTTACTTGTATTAGGTACTTATACATCAGTATATGACTTTTAAAAACTTTACATTAGACGGGTTTGATCGTCTAAGTTTTAATTGGCGAAAAACGTTAATTTTACGGTAATAGCCGAAAAAGTCGTAAAAATCATGTTTATAGTTTTTATAACTTATAAATCTTATTCAACTACCATTTTTAAAAAGTGTCCATTTATTTAACCTTATACATATTTATATAAATGAAATTTATAATTTAGTGGGTTTTAATTCACATTTTATACTATATTAGTTTGAGTGCTTATATAATACTATTAAACATTAATTCTTCAAAATCTGATTTTTAGTTTCATCCTCACCATTTTTATCATATCTTGAGTTCTATAAGGAGATAGAAGCTCATTTTCGGATGGAATAAACTTCATATTATGTTCTACAAATAAGTTAGTTATAGCTAATGCTCATTCCATGTCTAACTATCCGTAACAGTCCCTACAAAACAGACTATTCAGATTGGTACACTAATCTTGTTTTGATCATATCTCACTCATTTTGATGATTCCATTGCATGGCCAACTCTCACATGTGTACTAGACCTAATACTTACTGTATATTGATTCCACTTTTCCATTTTATCAGTTTATCATTTGGTTAGTTACTGTTTTTATACAGCCAACTTATTAAGCAAGATTTTAACCTTTCTACATATGATTTTCCATCTTTTTAACCATGTTTATCAACACATGATCCCCACACAATATTTTTATCATCATTCATCATCATATACATATACATAAATAAAGAAAATAAAAGATTACATATTCAAAATAACAAAAATGATAGGAAGAACAATCTCTATACCACCAAAGTGATGAAAAGATGGGATTGATGATGAACAAGGCTTTATTTTGGGTACACAATCTTATGAGATATAAACACCACTTCTAGGATCACCAAATATTTGTAGACTTCTCCAAAAATCAGCCCTTGATCTCCATGGAAACTCCTTGCTAGTTGTTAAAATCACCTCCAATCAACAAGTCTTCTATAGGTTTCCATCTTATGCAAGAATAACATAAGATTTCATGGATAAAATTGATCAAATGGGTGGTTTATGGTGTAAAGTGGACGAAATTTAGAGAGATTTTTGAGAGACATTGGTGGTTTTGCATGTAAGATAAATGAACAAATGGTTTGGGTGTGAGTGGTTTTATTATTGTTGCTAGTTTGGTGAAGTGGCTAAGACATGTGTCTTAGCTTACTTCTTAAGCTTGACACATCATGGTGTTGTGGCTTATTTTAGCCTTCCATGAGTGGGGGTGGGGCAAAAGTGGTTTTGTCTCATCCCCATTTATTTACGGGTACTCCTCGATTCTAGTTTCCTCGATTTGCGTGCCCTCGGGTCGTTTTCCGGAAAACGTTTTTATAAATTATGAATCAACGGCACAAAACGAATCTAATAAAAATTGTCTCATTAAAAACGGAGTTCAAAAACGTAAATACGTAAACCTAGGGTTTCCGGTTTAGTCGTAAAGGACGCTAAATTATGAACGTAAGTCCTAATCTCTTCTCGTAAATTTGTGAGTTTATGAACCAACACAAAATTTAAAATCCCGAAATAATATTCACGGATAAATTTATTTCCGAAAATATCGGACTGGCACCAAAGACGGTGCATGTAAACGTAAGCACGTAACGTAGAGTCCTCCGGTTTAGACGTAGTCGATGCTACTTCAAGACGTAAATCCAAATTCCTTCCCAAAATAAGTGAGTTCATAATATAACATTAAAATAATGTTTTTAAATAATACTTGAGAATAAAATATCAACCATAAATTGACGGATTGTCACATCCGTAATCCTAGAGATGGATCAGTTGAGTGTACGTGTAGGCATTTTATGCGTTATGGTTTTCTTTATCGCCACATATTTTGTATTTTGAAGAACCGTGATATTGAAGAGATTCTAGAGAAGTACATTTGAAGGCGTTGGAGAAGGGATATGATACCGCTTTCATTAAGAAGAAACACAAGCAGATACGGAGAGAAGAACGAAACAATTTAGAGACTAACAAATGAGGCTAACTTCCACATAGACGAGTGCTTGTTTTGGTTGAGTAAAGATGCAGAAAAGTAGGATAATCAAATACAACAACTACTTTAAGTGTTGAAAACATGTGTTGAATATCTGATTTAATTTTCTGTTTTTCTTTTATAAATATGTAAAAGTGAAAACATGTCTTGAATATTTGATTTAAATTTATGATTTCTTTTATTGAAGTGTTGAAAACATGTCTTGAATATGTGATTTGAATACTATGTATTGAATATCATGAGTCGCCTAACTCATGCATGAGTCATATAAATTTGTAAGTGTTTATAAATACTTGTACATTTGATTGTTGTCATTTCTACACTTAATACAGTTTTATAAATATGTAAAAGTGTTTTTAACAATTAAAACATATTCTGAGTCATTATGACTCATGCATGAGTCATATAATTTTGCAAGTGTTTACAAACACTTGTACATTTGATTGTTGTCATTTCTACACTTAATACGTAAAAGTGTTTTTTATAGTAAATACATATTCTGAGTCATTATAATACATATTCTATCATTATGACTCATGTATGAGTCATAATGACTCATACATGAGTCACATGGCTCATGTATGAGTCACCTGAGTCATGTATGAGTCACCTGACTCATGTATGAGTCACTTGACTCATGTATGAGTCACCTGACTCATGTATGAGCCACATGACTCAAGTATGAGTCAAATGCACTTATGATTCTCAGACACCCAAAAACATACTACTTAAAATCATAAGTATGATTCTCAAACATTGAAAAACTATCAACATAATTAAGTACTACTATTAGTTTTATTACAATATAACACTTTCCTTCTGCAGGCTCTTCTTGTTTCTTCTTGGCAGATGGTTTCTTGGCAGCTGCTGGTTTCTTCTTTCTCCGTTGTTGGTTTTTTTATTGATGCTATCTCAGCTACTTCTTTTGTATCAGTGACAACAAAAGCCAATATGGACATTGGGACATCCTTGGAAGATTCAAAAACTACCTACCTTTTTTTAACACATGACTCATACATGAGTCAGTGTGACTCATACATGAGTCAGTCTGACTCATACATGAGTCAGTGTGACTCATACATGAGTCAGAGTGACCCATACATGATGGTTGTTGTTTATTCTCTTTGATATCCTTCTCAGTAACTATTTTCTTTGCCTCTACTTTCTATGGTTTCTTCTTCTTAGCTGCTTTCTCGGCTGTTGGTTTCTCAGCTACTGGTTTCGCGGCTGCTGGTTTCTCGACTGCTCTTTCCTCAGCTGCTGGTTCCTCATCTGCTTGGTCCTCAACTGCTGGTTTCTCAGTTGATGGTTCCTCAACCTCTTTTAACACGACTGCTTTATTTCAAGGAAAAGCACTAATAATCATAAAACTCATGTATGGTTCCTCACAGAGACTCATATATGAGTCACCATGACTCATATATGAGCCACCATGACTCATGTACGAGTCATAGTCCCAGTTATGCAATCATAAGTAATAATTCTGTAATCAGCTTCTCAACTACAAAAATTGATCAAACTTCAATACAAATGGTCATTCATAAATTAGGCTTTGTTAAATCATATGTGATTATCATTGTTTCATTTCATCAAACACATGGTGTGCATCAACAATCAAAACATGTGTTCTACCTAGAGTAGGGTTCAAGCCTAACCATTCGAAGCAGCAAGTTCGTGACGGATATCCATAGTGGTTAATTTGAAGCAACAAGTTCAAGCCAAACTATTCGAAGTAAATAATTAAGCTTAGGGTTCAAACAACCGGTTAGTTAATTATGGTTAGATTGATCAAAATTTATGATGGTTAATTGAAGGTTATTGATCAGAATATACTATGAGATCTTTTATAAGAAAGGGAGTGAGAATATGGTGGCTGATGCTTTGTCTAGGAGAGATGTGCAGAGTCAATTATTGGCCATAGTTTGAACTAACACCAATGATGAACTGTTCAAGATAATTGAGGCAAGTTGGAAAAAAGATGACAAGTTGGTTGACCTTATCAAGAAGTTTGCAGACTATGATTATCAGTCGAAGAAATATACTTGGCATAATGATCAGTTGAGAAGAAAAAGGAAACTGGTTGTGGGAGATGATGCAATCTTGAGGAAGCTGATTTTTTTCATAAGTGCATGATGAGCCTATTGGTGGTCATTCTGGTGTGCAAGTTACTATGCAGAAAATGAGTTCTCTTTGCTATCGGAAGGAAATGAGGAAGCAGGTAAAGCAATGGGTTAGGGAATGTGATGTGTGTCAAAGGCAAAAACCAGATCTTAGTGCTTATCCTGGATTGCTTCAACCACTACCTATTCCAACTAAGGTATGGTGTGACATATCCATGGATTTTATGGAAGGTTTACCTAAGTGACATGGAAAGTCAGTAATCTTTGTGGTGGTTGATAGACTCAGCAAATATGCTCATTTCATGGCCTTACAACACCCTTTCACAACAACACAAGTTGCACAAGTCTTCCTGGATAATGTGTATAAGTTACATGGGTTGCCAAATACCATTGTGAGTGATAGGGACAAGGTGTTCTTAAGTCATTTTTAGCAATCCTTGTTTAATGTTTTGAAAGTTAAGCTACAGATGTCCACAGCCTATCACCCACAATCTGATGGTCAAACAGAAGTGATCAACATATGTCTTGAGTACTACCTTACGTGTATGACTGATGAGAAGCCTAAGGAGTGGACTAACTGGATTTCTATGGCTGAGTTTTGGTGTAATACAAATTTCCATAAAACCATTAACACTACACCATTTAAGGTCCTATATGGTCAAACTCCACCTATCCACATGCCTTATTTGCCTGGAGAGAGTCTAGCTGACAAGGAGAGGACTGATAGAAGTTTTGAAACTAGTGTTTGGGTCTACCTAAAACTTCAACCATACAGACAAGTCACAGCTAGACAAGGCACTTATCATAAGCTTTCAGCCAAGTACTATGGTCCTTTCAAGGTTGTGGAAAGAATTGGGGAGGTGGCCTATAAATTGCAATTACCAGGTGGAAGTCATATTCACCCAGTTTTTCATGTCTCTCAACTTAAGTTGTGCAAAGGAGAAATGGATAAGCCTGTGAGTCTACCTATGTGCGATGCTGAGGGCATTCTGGCTGTCTTTCCAGCTAAGGTCCTGGATAGGAGACTAGGCAAGGTCAACAACAAAGCAGTGGCCTATGTGTTAGTTTAGTGGTCCAATGGGAGTGAAGAAGAAGCCACTTGGGAGCTTTATAGTGATGTGATCAAGAAATACCCTGAGTTTGAACAAGTGTATGTTCGTGTGGGTGATCATACTGGTCTTGGGGAGTTGATTCTTGAATCAACGATGAACCCTAGTATGATCTTAGTTAACTATGGCTGCTGTGAGGTTCTTCATTTTAGGGTTTGCATGAACCCTAGATCCGTCTTCATTAAATCACAACAGTTTCTTGGAGTTTAATGATTCACGCTTCTATGGCTGATCAAATGACTATGACTGCTAGGATTGTCAAGCTGTAATACTACGAAAGATTTTGGACGGCAGGATACGTGATGATTTTCTGTTTGTTTGTATACACAGATTAGGGTTTTCATATCTGAACACTCACGGATGTATGATGAATGATGGTCATTGGTATTTGGGTTTTCATAAACCCTAGCTGCCATGTGATAATGATTCCTTTGATTCGTTGCTTGATGAACATGTGACCATAGGATCAAAGGAAATTCGTTGTGGTGTTGCTTATTCTGGGAAGAAAGCTGGTAGTGTGGTCCAAGGTAGAGAATCGTGGTACAATTATTACTTCTGAACAGTGGAGTATATATGTACTTTCTTGACTACTGCCAAGCATCACATGTTTGATGGTTAGCAGTTTTTGAACCTGGACAGATATTACCCATAAGTATGATCAGAATATCATGGCGATGATATAATGGTTATTTTGGGATCAGTGATATTTCTTTTTGGCAACCATGTTGAAGATATGACTGCAACTGTTGTATACATGTAGGCTACGATTTCTTGTTTACTGATTTATAGGAAGAGTGGTCAATTTCCCTATATAAACTCCTCCATATATGCAATTAATATGACTTCACATAAAACAAGACGTGGGAGGTATTAATATGCACGAGATTTCTGGAAGGATTTTATGCTGCGTGATTTATTGGAGGTTTAATATTTGATGCAATCCTATGGTACGTGATACACTACAAGAAAACTGGGAACAGGTGATCGGAGTTTCCCTGGCGACAAAATGTCGCCAGGGATAACTTCTTTTCCCTGGCGACAACGCTGACGTGGTGATAAAGCAGATTTACTTTTTGGTCAAAGTTTGACTAGGGTTTCCCTGGCGACATGTCGCCAGGGATAACCCGTCCAAAATCAGATACCAAATTAAAGAGCGCGAAATTTTCCCTCCATCTTATCCCTGGCGACATGTCGCCAGGGAAACTTTGTCCAAAATTATCCCTGGCGACTTGTCGCCAGGGAAACGTCGTCCATCGTATTTAACAATAATTATTTTTTGCTAATAACCTGCCAAATTTATCCCTGGCGACATGTCGCCAGGGAAACTTTGTCATACGTAATTAGCTTCAAAGTTAAGCAGAAAATGTGTGGCGGGCTTTTACCCGCCAAATCCCAAAAGTTTCCCTGGCGACATGTCGCCAGGGAAACTCCCTGTCATATATATAATTAGTTTTTGCTTGTTACGAAAAATTATCAATTATTCCATATAATTATTATTTTAACTATCGATCCGATGTTATTTTATTTTTGTGATGTTTATATAATAAAAATGAGACATTTATAAAACAAATATTTATTTATTCCAAATAATTATTATTTTAACTATCGATCTGATGTTATTTTATTTTTATGACGTTTATATAATAAAAATGAGACATTTATAAAACAATTATTTATTTATTCCAAATAATTATTATTTTACTATCGATCCGATGTTATTTTATTTTTGCGACGTTTATATAATAAAAATGAGACATTTATAAAACAAATATTTATTTATTCCAAATAATTATTATTTTAACTATCGATCTGATGTTATTTTATTTTTGCGACGTTTATATAATAAAAATGAGACATTTATAAAACAATTATTTATTTATTCCAAATAATTATTATTTTAACTATCGATCCGATGTTATTTTATTTTTGCGACGTTTATATAATAAAAATGAGACATTTATAAAACAAATATTTATTTATTCTAAATATTACATAAAACCTTTTGTAATATCACATGGGAGACTTACAGACAAACAATCCTAAACATAATTTTATTCGTCACGGACACTTAAACACGCGCTTAATTTAACATGGATATTACAACGATATTAGACTCGTAAACACGGAAAAAAAATCACAAACTAGTTCAAACTAAGGTTCCCCATGTCATCGTAATGGTCGTAAAGTAGTGCAGCTGAGTCCATTGTGTGCCTATCGCAATTTTTGTACAACTCTACTGTACTCTCAAGTACCATTATCATTCCATTCAAGCGCACACAGTTTGCACACGTTGAAGAGCTTGGAGAAGAAATTGGAGTCCTTGAAGGTCTCAAAGAAGAGCTTGGAGGAGAAAAGCTCGTTGAAGGTCTTGAAGAAGAGCTTGGAGGAGAAAAGCTCATTGAACCTCCAAGAGAATTGACAAGTAGTTTGACTCGTTCATCTTTCCATAAAAAAAATCTGCATCCATATGAAACTGAAGGTTTCACCTTTGAACATGGACAAGCATAGTACTTTCTACCAAAGGTATCATCTTGCCACGATTGTCTAAGAACTACATCTCCACGTCCACACGTATACGGAAAAGATTCATGATTCAACATCTTCATAATAACAATGTGTTTGTGATGATAAGTGTGTGTGATCTGCTGGTGGTTGTGATGATAAGGAGTACGTGTGGTTCTCCTTTTATGCTAAAAAAGTGAGGGAAATTGTAACATTTTCCCTCCAATGTTTTCCCTCTAATATTTTCCCGCCAATGTTTTCGCGCCAATGTTTTCCCGCCAATGTTTTCCCGCCAATGTCTTGGTTACACGTTAGATGTTAAATGGATGAGTTGGTATGCATTTGTTAAATGTTAGATGTTCAATGGATGAGTCGGTATGTGTTGGTTACACGTTAGATGTTCAATGAATGAGTCGACATGTCTTGGTTACACGTTAGATGTTAAATGGATGAGTCGGTATACATTTGTTAAACGTTAGATGTTCAACGGATGAGTAAACATGTCTTGGTTACACGTTAGATGTTCAATGGATAAGTCGGTATGTGTTGGTTACACGTTAGATGTTCAATGGATGAGTCGGTATGCATTTGTTAAACGTTAGATGTTCAATGGATGAGTCGGTATGTGTTGGTTACACGTTAGATGTTCAATGGACGACTCGACATGTGTTAGTTACACGTTAGATGTTCAATGGATGAGTCGGTATGTGCTGGTTACACGTTAGATGTTCAATGGATGAGTCGACATGTCTTGGTTACACGTTAGATGTTCAATGAATGAGTCGGCATGTCTTGGTTACACGTCATATGTTCAATGGATGAGTCGACATGTATTGGTTACACGTTAGATGTTCAATGGATAAGTAGGTATGCATTTGTTAAACGTTAGATGTTCAATGGATGAGTAGGTATGTCTTGGTTACACGTTAGATGTTCAATGGATGAGTCGACATGTCTTGGTTACACATTAGATGTTCAATGGATGAGTCGGTATGTGTTGGTTACACGTTAGATGTTCAATGGATGAGTCGACATGTCTTGGTTACACGTTAGATGTTCAATGAATGAGTCGGCATGTCTTGGTTACACGTTATTCAATGGATGAGTCGGTATGTGTTGGTTACACGTTAGATGTACAATGGATGAGTCGACATGTCTTGGTTACACGTTAGATGTTCAATGAATGAGTCGGCATGTCTTGGTTACACGTTAGATGTTCAATGGATGAGTCGGTATGCATTTGTTAAACGTTAGATGTTTAATGGATGAGTCGGTATGTGTTGGTTACACGTTAGATGTTCAATGAATGAGTCGGTATGTGTTGGTTACACGTTAGATGTTCAATGGATGAGTAGAGATGTCTTGGTTACACGTTAGATGTTCAATGGATGAGTCGATATGCATTTGTTAAACGTTAGATGTTCAATGGATCAGTCGGTATGTGTTGGTTACACGTTAGATGTTCAATGGATTAGTAGACATGTCTTGGTTACACGTTAGATGTTCAATGGATGAGTCGGTATGCATTTGTTAAACGTTAGATGTTCAATGGATGAGTCGCTATGTGTTGGTTTCGTGTTAGATGTTCAATGGATGAGTACACATGTCTTGGTTACACGTTAGATGTTCAAAGCATGAGTCGGCATGTCTTGGTTAGACGTTAGATGTTCAATGGATGACTCGACATGTCTTGGTTTCATGTTAGATGTTAAATGGATGAGTAGACATGTCTTGGTTACACGTTAGATGTTCAAAGCATGAGTCGGCATGTCTTGGTTACTCGTTAGATGTTCAATGGATGACTCGACATGTCTTGGTTACATGTTAGATGTTCAATGGATGAGTCGGTATGCACTTGTTAAACGTTAGATGTTAAATTGTTACTGAATTAGAATAAATCGAGAAACTAAACGGACTAAAATGAATTTAGAAATTAAACTGACCGGGATGATATTATTATTTTATAAATAATAATAATTATTTTATAAATAGTAATAATAATAATTATTATTTTATAAATAATAATAATAAATACTATTTTATTACTAATTATAATAATATATAAGTAATAATAAATTTTATTTTGACAAAAATTATCCCCTGCGACAATTGGTACTATCCCTGGCGACATGTCGCCAGGGATAGTTTCCCTGGCGACATGTCGCCAGGGAAGGTTTGAGAGAAACGAAAAAAGAAATTAGGTACGTATATATGCGTTGAAAAGTCAAATGTATCCCTGGCGACATGTCGCCAAGGAAACTTGGTCACAACCCTCCAAAAAATTTCAATCACGCGCGTTTTTGGCTAAACGACAAAAGTAGATAGTATCCCTGGCGACATGTCGCCAGGGATTATCGCCAGGGAAACAATGGACCTTTATTGACCAGATCTGCTTCTCTTTTCTCATAACCCTTATCCAAAAAACGCACTTCTTCTCTTCTTCTTCGCTGCTTAAGATCATCACCACCATTACCACCATCACCTCCATACCACCATCACCACCATCATTATCATCACCACCACCACTAGTCACACCACCTCACCACTTCACCACCACACTTGCACACGTGCACAACTTCACCACCACTTCGCCACCACTCCGCTGACTGCCACCACTCCGACGACTGCCACCACTCCGACGAGTCCAATCTTTTCCACTTTTTTACTTTTTCTAACATCCAATCTTTCCAGATTTTAAAAGGTTGTAATTTTAATTTTTGATTTTGATTTTATAATAAAAAAATTTTGTTTATCTTATTATGATTGATAATTAAAATGGGTTTGTTTTATGTTATTGTAGCCCCGACCGCGGCCGGAGACGCAACCCCGACCACAGCCGAGACCACAGCCGACAACCACCACAGCCCGACGCCAACAACCCCGACCAAACCCGGCTAAGAAGTATGTTTTTTAAATTCTTATTCATAATACATATAATTATTTATTTATTTATTCATTTAGGTTTCCCCGGAGACATGTTGTCGGGGTTTATAAACTAGTTAAATTTGGTTAAACGAAAATACAAACACTCTTTAACATTTTTAAACGCACAACCAAACACTCCTTATGCTACCTTTTTTATGAGAATAAATTGATAAGCTTATCCGAATAATCTGTTTTCAAACAACTTATCCTGATAATCTTATCGGGACAAGCTGTTTGAAAACAGCTTATCCTAATAAGGTAATCGGGACAAGCTGTTTGAAAACAGCTTATCCTGATAATCAGAATAAACTGTTTTTAAACAGCTTATCCTGATAAGCTTATCGGGACAAGCTGTTATCAAACAGATTATTCTGATAAGATTATCGAGATAAGCTGTTTTCAAACAGCTTATTCTGATAAGCTTATCAGGATAAGCTGTTTGAAAATAGCTTATTCTGATAATCTTATCGGGACAAGCTGTTTGAAAACAGCTTATCCTAATAAGTTAATCGGAACAAGCTGTTTGAAAACAGCTTATCCTGATAATCAGAATAAACTGGTTTTAAACAGCTTATCCTGATAAGCTTATCGGGACAAGCTGTTATCAAACAGCTTATTCTGATAAGATTATCGGGATAAGCTGTTTTCAAACATCTTATTCTGATAAGCTTATTAGGATAAGCTGTTTGAAAATAGCTTATTCTGATAAGCTTATCAGGATAAACTGTTTTCAAACAGTTTATTCTGATAAGCTTATCAGGATATGCTGTTTTTATTATATGATATAAATGTTTTATTGGACTAAACCTTAGGAATGTTTTAGGATTTTAGCGATTAATTTCGGAAAATTCCCGTCTGAAATTGATCAACCTATAGAAAACCCGTCCGAAGTTAATTTATTAGGAATTAACTTCGGAAAGTCCCCTGTTTGGGACTGCTTTTTGAATGTTTTGTCTCATTTACGATATGAATGCGTATAACCGATTTACTATTTGAAATGATTTCGACAGTGTTTCTCCTTTACTTTTACGAATATGTCTTTAAACACATATTTGGGGAGTTGAGGGGGAATGCTGCCGAAATTTTCTCAAATAGTAAATCGGTTATACGCATTCATATATGAGACGAAACATTCAAAGCGTGGGTTAGGATTGCCTTCCATAGTTGCACTAGGTGAACATACTATTTTCTATACCTGATAATTATATCTTTTATAAATATTATTATATAATTATATACTTTATAAATAATAATTATATATTTTATAATTATTTTTTATAATTTGATATAATACATATTATTATTTATGAAATATATAATAATTATTTTTTTAAATTCCTTGTTTTAATTAAGTTGCATATAATAACTAAATGTATCGTTAAAACACAGTTATGGTACTCATTGATAAGAGTTGGATACGGTTAGAGCGTTATGAGCCAGAATTTATATTGGGTCTTTCCAATTTTGTCAAGCATTCCAGGAAGTTTGTGAATAGTTTGAATCAGATAACATGTCCATGCAAGCGTTGTCGAACAAGACTCCCGGTACATATCGACCTTCTTTCAAATCACGTTATGAAATCCGGGTTTGACAACAGTTATACAACATGGGTACACCATGGTGAACATGCTCCTCCTACACCTACACCTCCTCCACCACTTCCAATAATAGATAACACAAGAGAACCTTTGATTAGTGACATGACATCGTTACTTGATGATTTTACCTATATTCCTCCGGACTATATTCCTCCTCCACCTCCTCCCAACTCAAGTAACAGACCGACTCAAGCTAACGAGTTTGAAGAGTTATATTGCAGTGCCAATGAGCCTATGTACCCTGGTTGTGTAGAAGCGACTCGATTAGACTTTATGGCAAAGTTTACACATTATAAGGCCAAAGGTAAAATCACCGATACCATATTCAATGATATTCTAGAGTTTTTGCAAATTGTCTTTCCCCCAAGCAGAGGATTCAAGCTCCCACCGTCATACTATGCAATAAAGAAGACATTTAAAACGATTGGGTTAGGGTACGATTCGATACATGCTTATGAACACGATTGTTGCTTATTTCGGGAAGGATACGCCGATTTGGATTTCTGTCCGGTGTGTAATACAAGTAGATGGAAAGACACTAACACGTCGGGGAAGAAAGTTCCTAAAAAGGTGTTGCGTTACTTTCCGATCATTCCTAGACTAAAACGTTTGTACAAGTCTAGTAAAAAGGGCAAAGGATATGATTTGGCATGCAACTGGAAAGTGTACGGAGCCCGGTAAGATGCAACACCCATGTGATGGTGCGGCATGGAAGAAATTTGACGCCAAGTATGCTGATTTTGCAGTAGAACCAAGAAATGTTCGATTAGGGTTGGCTGCTGATGGTTTCAATCCATTCGGCAACCTTAGTCAGACTTACAGCATGTGGCCGGTGATATTGACAACATACAACATGCCTCCGTGGTTGTGTATGAAAGAGAGTTCTTTAATGCTGACGCTGTTAATTCCTGGCTCTAAATCCCCGGACAAGGACATTGATGTTTACTTGAGACCTCTAACTGATGATCTAAAATTTTTATGGGATGGTGTTAGTACTATAGACCAAGCTAAAGGCGAGGCATTCACCATGAGAGCGATGTTTTTATGGACCATCAATGATTTTCCGGCTCGAAGTAGTTTGTTTGGGTATAGTGGGAAAGGTTACAAGGCTTGCCCTACATGTAATGAAGACACTCCATCTCTTCATGTGGCAAGAAAAATAACTTATGTTGGCCACAGAAGATTCTTACCGTCCCGCCATAAATCCATGTCTTCACGTTTATTCAATGGTAAACCCGAACACCAGCCCCGTCTTAGAACATTTACCATGGACTAGATTAACGATCAACATGCTTCACTGCCAAATCGACTGCCAGGTAAACATAAGGATTATGGGGGTGTGAAGATAAAACACAATTTTCGTCTTGTGCCTAACTGGTCTAAACGGTCTATTTTTTACGAGCTTGAGTATTGGCCTTTTCTTTCACTAAGACACAATTTAGACATCATGCATATCGAAAAAAATGTGTTGGAGGACATCCTGAACACTTTGTTGATGAATGACAAATCTAAAGACACTGCCAAGGCAAGACAATTCTTGGAAAAGTTGGGCATTCGAAAAAGCTTGTGGCTCACCCAAAATAAAAACGGGAAGTGCAAGAAGCCTCAGGCTTCGTATTCCTTCACACCAGAGAACAGGAAAAAGTTTTGTTAGTACATCAAAAGTGTTAAACTACCAGATGGGTTCGGATCCAACTTCAAGCAGAAAGTGACCGATAACGATACCAATATAATGGGCATGAAGTCTCATGACTGTCATATAATGATGCAACGTTTACTTCCTTTCGCACTTCAGGAATACTTGCCTACTGAGATTGCAAGACCACTGATCGACCTATGTAACTTGTTTAAGCAACTATGCTCTACAACTTTAATCGTGGATGACATGTTGACTACTGTAAAAAAGGTGATTGACATTTTGTGCAATCTTGAGCTCATATATCCTCCTGATTTCTTTGACATTATGGTTCACTTGGTTATCCATTTACCTGATGAGGCCATTGAAGGCGGGCCTATCCGCCCCCGGTGGATGTATCCATTTGAAAGATACATGAAAAAGCTAAAAGGTTATGTGCGAAATAAAGCTAAGCCAGAAGGTTCGTTTGCGGAGGGTTATGTTGCACAAGAAGCATTGACTTTTTGTTCTAAGTATTTTCGGGATGATGTTACCACTAAATTTAATCGTCTCGACCGTAAAGTGGACCCCCTCCCCCAACGTGTCAGTTTTAGGTGTTCCGATCGGTATGTAACCCGCTTGGGAAAAAGTCGTTTATTCTGTTCCCTTATCAAGAGTTTAAGAAAGTGGAATGGTATGTACTAAACAACAGTCCTGAAATCGACAAGTATATTTTGGAGTTCAAGAGGTACGCGTTTTTTATTTTATTTTGAAACTTCTTTTTCTTAACAATAACAACTTATTCTAATACCATGAACGTTTTTCAGATTATATCCTGACAAAGACACAAAAAAAGAATTCTCCGCGTTGTTTGGGAAAATGGTAAACTTAGACTTATCTTGTGTACTTACCTGTAAAAAAAATAATATTATTATAAATAGTTTTATGTACCTAATCCTTTATTCTTCATAGATCCGTCAACATCACGTAGACGATGACAAATACCCAGAGGTTATCCAAACCAGCGAGTTATTCGCTTTGGCTTGTGGACCATCACCGCATCAAATCTCACTAAACTCTTGCATAGTCGACGGTGTGAGGTATGTCGTGCATAGTCGCGATGAACGTCGTACAACTCAAAACAGCGGCATTTGTGCGCCTGGCCCAGAGAACACAATGGATTATGGTCAGCTTCAACAGATTCTCATGTTTCATTATTTGTCGTTCAGTGTTGTGTTGATCAAAGTTAAGTAGTTCGACACTCGCCCCACATTACGTAAACAACGTCTTATCTATAGAAACAACATGAGTCAACTCACCGACACAAGAGCTAAGTGGTGGAAAGATGATCAATACATTCTCGCAACACAAGTCAAACAAGTCTTCTACATTGAAGATAAGAACAAACCCAACTGGAAGGTCGTTGAACATGTTAATCATAAGAAGTTTTCCAACGGGGGTGTCATAGTGTCAGATGTCGTTCCTGATATTATACATTTCGACAACTCATCTGATCTACCACTTTCCACTGATTTGAATGACTTGAGTGATGTGACCTTGCATATAGATGGCCAAGAAACGGAGGTTGATGCACCGCCAAATATCATTGATGTTGATGACGAAGACGATGGTATTACTGATGATGAAGACGCCCCTCATGATTTAAGTGATGAAGAACGTGTGAATGACGATGATGGTGAAGACAAAGTTTATTCAAGTGAAGAAGAAGATTGACCTTTAGTTGTAACTTGCAAAAGACACTTATCTGTTTGAATAAATGAATCTAATTGTTGTGGATTGTTTAAATTTGTATATTTATTTGGATGTGTTGTATTTGGATTTGTGCATGCTTATATTATTTTGTTCATGAATTTGTCTATGTTATGCTAATTGTACTTGTACAGATGTTAGCAGATGTTGCACGATCACACGGTGGTGACGGTGGTGTTGAGGATGAACCTCCTACGCCAAACATCTGCAGATAAAGGTAAGAATATTTGGATTATTGTAACACAATCATAAATTTGGTGCATATATATGTTTAAATGTGTATATTTTATTACTTTGTCACTCACTTGATTTTTGCAGGCAAAGGCAAAAGAAAAGAAAATTTAGGCGGCAGAGAGGCCAATAGAAAGACTCGGGGCATTACCCGATGTCTCGATTTGTTGGACGAAGTTGAAGCGCATAGCGCTATCCCGATAGATTTTGAAGAAGTCTTTTTCCGGCCTCACGACACGCATGCTCAGCATTTAGCTAATTACGTCGGGATAGTATCAGGAGGCTCGTGCCACTATAGTACCCAAGTTGGAATGATGTCCTTGATGAGATTGAGGCGATGATTTGGGCGAACATAGAGGTCAGTTATTATTTTTATGTTCATAATATTATTGTGTTTATTTATTTAATGGTGTATATATTTAAATAAATTTGTTTATTTATTTATATCATATAAATAAATAACAAATTTAAATAAATATACAAATTGTATCTTATTTATTTATATCATATAAAGTTTTTTTAAATAAATATAAAAAATTTAAATATATATAAAAAATTTAAATAAATATATTTTTTTAAATAAATATATATTTGATGAGAATAAGGTAATAAGCTTTTTCGGATAAGCTGTTTTCAAAGAGCTTGTTTTGATAAGCTTATCAGAACAAGCTGTTTGAAAACAGCTTATCCTAATAAGCTTATCAGAACAAGCTGTGTGAAAACAACTTGTTATGATATGCTTATCAGGATAAGCTGTTTTCAAACAGCTTGTTCTGATAAGCTTATCAAGATAAACTGTTTTCAAACAGCTTGTCCTAATAAGCTTATCAGAACAAGCTGTTTTAAAAAAGCTTATGCTTATCATGATAAGTTGTTTTTATTATAAAAATTTAAATAAATATATAAGCCATTAAATAAATAAACAAAATAATGTATAAATTATATCTCTAACTCTAACTCTGTGTTTGTTTTATTTGTTGTATATGAATGCAGTCTAAGTTTAATTTGACGCCACACAAGAGTGATCCTGAGAGATGGAGGGGTATACGTGAGGGCATCACTCACATGCTTCAAAAGAGTTACAATTCTCGAAAAAATACGTTCAAGACGAAGCATTGGCGCAGAGACATCGATACCGGCACGGTAGACATCGGCAGAGTCCGCAGCGAGCGTCCTCGAAAAATTACTTCCGAGGACTGGGAAAAACATATCGCACTTTGGAGTAATCCGGATTACGAGAAAAGATGCCTGACAAACTCCCTGAATCGGTCTAAGCAGAAGACACCGAGTCGGGAGGGATCTCGATCGTTAGCACTCCTTAGAGACAAAGTGGTGAGAAATTCTATAATTATATTACATACATATATGTCTTTGATTATATGTTTTGGTGTTGTGATTTTTTTTTGAATTTGCTTCATTCTATATATGCGTGTCTATGTATGTACAGACCCAAGCTGCAATTCAAGCTGATGTGCCACCCCCGACTGTCATTGAGCAATTCTTCATTACGCACACCGACGAGCATGGGAATTTTCCTTGCGATGCGGACCGCGTTATGTATGTAAGTGTTTTTTTTAAATTAATTAATTAATTTTTTTGGATATACCTTGGTTTTTTACTATTCTCTGCCGATAAATAATGTACCAACCCGACTAATAAATAATATACTAACTGTCGTTTGTTTTTGTCACTTCATTAGGAGGAGATGCTTGCGATGAAGGCTGCAGGCAAACATACGGACGACGAGATCAACCATATCGTGAGAGGCGGAAAGCAGCGAGGCCACATGCCCGGTGTCAGTCAGATAGTGCCGAGAAGGACTGCTCGGTATATTCCTCCCCCTGCCGTCGACCCACGATTGGAACAAGCGTCTCAAGTGTTTGACTTTCTGAGAAGTGACTTTAGGTTTGCCGATGCGTTCTCAGCATTCCTATCGGGTGGTGCTAGCGGGAGTGGCACGGGAGGCAGCGGTAGTGGCGCCGGCGGGAGTGGCACGGGAGGCAGCGGTAGTGGCGCCGGTGGGAGTGGCACGGGAGGCAGCGGTAGTGACGCCGGTGGGAGTGGCGGTAGTGGCAATAATGGTTAGCATGTCTTGTTTTTCCTACCTTAGCATGCAAGTTTAATAATTGTAAACCCCGAATTGCAAATTTAATAAGTGTAACTAGGAACTTTGTACTCAAGTATTGTGACATGTGTATTTGTATTGATCGAGTTGATCGATCGAGAGGTTACATGTTATTGTGTTTTGGTACTAGATTCGTGGTAGATTTTTAGTATTTGTATCCCCAGGTTTTGTATTTGTATTCCAGGTTTTGGTAGATTTTTTCCAGAAAAATTCCGGAAAAAATCTGGAAATAGCCTGCTGTGCAGGCTGCAAAAAAAATTGTCAAAGTTTCCCTGGCGACATGTCGCCAGGGAAACGTGGGGCTAGATTGACTTTCTGAAAAGTCAGCAAAGTTTCCCTGGCGACATGTCGCCAGGGAAACTCTGGCACAACGCTGACTTGTCAACGCGAGGCATTGACTTGTCAACGTAACCAAAAGTTTCCCTGGCGACATGTCACCAGGGAAACTCTGGCACAACGTTGACTTGTCAACGCGAGGCATTGACTTGTCAACGTAACCAATAGTTTCCCTGGCGACATGTCGCCAGGGAAAAGTGAGGATTAAGCAGCAGATTTACTTAAGTTTGTTAATCACCCAAAGTTTCCCTGGTGACATATGTCGCCAGGGAAACTTTCCCGCACCAAATCCAGCGTGGCACTAGTCTTTGAACCCAAGGGCTGCGGGGCCCACTAAGTCGCCAGGGAAATACAAAAATGTCGCCAAGGATAATTTCCCGCACCAGCTTTCTTTGGCGATTTTTCCCTGGCGACATGTCGCCAGGGATACGGTTTCCCTGGCGACATGTCGCCAGGGAAACCCTCGAAAATTAGCCTGGGAAGGCTTGCCTTTTTGTAGTGATATATACTCATTATATGCTTTCTATAAGAATATACTGTTTCTTTCTTGGACGTACTATATGAATGATTTGATATGGTCAAAGCCAGGTGATACCTAAGAGAAAATTAACGAGGAAAAAGGGCTCCTAACGCTTAAAGAAAAATAATACGGTCTTAGAGGACTAAAAAACAAAAACTAAAGAACCATACTAAAAGGCTCTTGTCAGTACTTTTCTTTGAATTGGACGTGATATGGAGCCCAGTATAGATGCGTAATTTTTGGGATAAAAGAGTTTTTATGAATATGGAGATATCTGGGTATGGAGTATGAACGTGAGGTTTAGCTCCTATTTTTGTGGGATATGGCAAATCGTGTGAAAAGGGATTGCTTTCTTAAATAATCTCCTAATTATTTGGATGTTAAAAGACGTAATATATATGGAGTCAACATGATGCTAAAGGTTTATTTATAGGATTAATGCTACGTGAATGTTGATCTACTCAGCTATCTGATTCCTAATTTTTATGGATTACCACTTAAAGTCATATTGGGACGTGAATTACAATTTGGTTCCCTCTTCTATCGGGATCTTATTGTATTCTTCATTCGTTGACATATATTGGGCTGGGTATTTCATTTATACGGGCTTAAGACATACAAAGCTACGGGTTTGGTCTTTGGTTAAAGTACAATTCATTGCATTTGAGTATCACCGGAACAGTGACAGGCCAGCAACAGATTTGTGACCGATTGGACGGTCACAAAAGTATTAGAGGAGATTTGTTTGAATGCCAACAGCTTTATCGACAGTGGTGACAGATTGTGAAAAAAAAATGAAAAAAAATGAAAAAAATGAAAGTCCCTATTCAATGCTAGAAACCCTAAACTTAACTAATCAACACAAGGTATTACTTTTCAAACGTAATCTTATTATTGTATAATAAAGAATTACAAGTGTTATGGATAACACCGTTTGATGACAATTTGTTGTGCACACTTTGAACAACTATAAACCCTAACTCATGAATACAGTCGCAGCTGTTTGACTCTATAAGTTCTAAGCAATAATGTTATGAATATACTCAAAGTGTTGAACATTAATGCATGGATACACATCCTATTTATAGTGATATGAGGTTGACCTAAATAGTACTTGATGGTAGCTACACAAACTTTCACTTTTCAGACATCAGTCACAAGATGCTCTTCTTTTCTTGGTAGTCTGCCATTATGCTTTAAGGAAACAGTTGTCAAAACAGTTTCCTTTTTCTTCATAGTCTCGAACACACAAATGGCATGTCCAAAGTGTGCTGATTGTTAACAGGGTATTGCCACCCCTGTTAACCCTCAACCCCTCAGAGTCCCTGATACATCTTGGCTGTTATCCATCACAGCCAATGAGTATGTCTTCAAGTAATCTTTGACTTCTTTGACAATGTCTCTAACATGGACTCCTCTGAGGTTGCTCACAGAGACTTGGATCTCTATAAGTGTTGCGATACTTGCCTGCCTCCTAGGCACAGGAAAGGGACTATCTAACAGCTTAATTATGTTTAAATCTATGATCAGGGAATCTAACAAGTTTAGATTCCCAACAATCTCCCCCTATTTAAACATAAATATTGCTAGATCTATCTAAGTTAAGGTAAGTGAGTTAACAGCTTCTTCTTACTCATAACAGATCTAAACAAACATACTTCATGATTTTATTAATACATAAAGGAAATTACAAGTACATTACAAAAGTGAAATAAAATGTGAAGGTAAAATTGGGCTGTGAATTTCTTCAATAGTCATCATTTTTAATCTTTTCTTTGGCTTCAACTAAGTCTAATATGTTATCCAACTCTTCCTGCAAAGTTTTTGCAAACCTTTTGGAATACTCTGTGTTGATCTTGAGTGACTTTTTATGACAAAGCAGCTGAATTGTTGAAGCTAAGCACAGCTCATCTTCTCTTTGAAATGCATACTGGCAAGCTCTGTTCATGAATGCCATTCCTCTTTCAGGCTCTGTGTATGTCTGACCATCAACAGGGCCAACTATACCATTTGGTAGGATCAAATCCCTGTGCATACCATCCACTTGGACATCATTTGTGACAAAAGTTTCTTTAACAAGTTGAGAAACTCTTCTTCTTTTGTTACCTGTCTTTGGGGGTTCTTGTTCAAAAAGCTGTGGTGGGGGATCTATCTTGAGTTTAGCAGCCGTTTCTTTGATCCAGGTAAACTTGGCCTTGATAGTCTTAAGCAGAAGAAAATTAGCCTGTCCAGTTCTTTTGGCAGCTAAGGCTTCAAGTTCGAACCATTCAGATAACCCAAGTGTCTTTAGCATGAAGTTGTCAAACACATTCATGTTTACCTGTTGGTTATCTCTCCACAAGATCATCTGTGGGGTGTTGGTGGATTTGTGAATGGTTTATTTGAACCTGGTTATCTTGCCAGGTGCATACCTGTTGTTAACACAGGCATCATAATCAGCTTTGACTTTTCTTAGTGCCTCAGCGCGTTTAACTTCCATTTCCCTCAACCTTTGTTTTTGCTTTTCTCTTTCGGGTGGAGTCATCTTCCTTAGAGTAGCTTCATTCAATTCTTTGGATGTCTTAAGTTCATTTAATCTCTTGAATTCCTCAGCATGTTTCTCTATTTCTTCAGGAGTTAAAGGAATCTCATTGGAAGGTGTAAAGGTTGAAAATTAGGAAAGGTCTGTGGTGGATCCTCCTGTCTCTAGCATCGCATCTATCTTCTTTAGTTTGGTATCTGTGTCAACCAAAACTATCTCCTTTCCTTTCTTCGAGACAGAGGAATCCACCTCATGTTTTTCAAAACTTCAGCTCGTCTGATAAATGCTGTTTGAGCCTGAGATTGTATTGCTTTGGGAAGGGAGCTAACAGTGAACTTTAGCTTCTTGGCAGCTGGTTCACCATCATCCCCAGACTCGCTGGTGTTAACCAAAGTCAGGGACTTTGATGAATCAGCTCCATCTTGATTTTGTTGCTCCCCCTGAGTGTTATCCTCATCATCAGATATGTTAATAGGTGTGATGACTTGGAGGGGGACAGGTGTTATGGTGTTGTCAGCTGATGATGAGCCTTGTTTAGCAGATTCAAGGTTACGTGTTGTTTCCTTCTCCCCCTCACGTTTATCCTGGCGACGCAGACGTTTGGATGAACGTGTTTGAAAGTGCCTAGCAATCTGTTCAACAGAGGCAGCCATAGCACGTTGCCTTTTCCTTGAAGCTCTGGCAATCTTCAGCAGAAGGTTGTTGTTTCCATTAGTATTGGCCTGAACTCGATTAACAATGAAGTTTGCATGACGGTATTGCCTGTTGCGAGTAGGTTCAAATTGTCTGTGCATAGTTAGCTTATGTTCATGGAATAAGGCAGGGACCTCTGAGTCAATTACATCCTTCATTCTTGTGGATAGGTGACTAAGTCCTTGTGCTACACCTTTTCGTGCACCATCCTTGATGGGTTTAGTAACCGCCACAGCAACAGCCTTTTGTATGATCCCTGGAAATGTGACAGTGAAGTTATGCATTTCAGACTTGATCACATCCAGCTTTCTTGATAAATGCTCAATGTCAGATTGATGATGAACAGGCTGAAGATTATGTATGTTGAGGCTTTGTTGAGCATAATCATCCCCCCTTGGAAAAAGATCAAAGTTGGTTTGGGCAGGATGATCAAACAGAAGAAACTCAGTTGTTGGATCATAGGCTGGGCGTTGGAAGACTGTTGTTGTGGATGTAGCAGAGTTAGGAGTAACAACAGCTTCCTTGGGAGGAGGAGTATTGTTTCCAGCTGGGGTGGACACAACTATTTCCTTGGGAGGAGAGACAGATTGTTGATCTTCCTCATCTTCTTCATCCTCCTCCTCAAACATCCCCATAGGGATTTCATCTTCAGGCATTGACTCAAGATCAGAGACATCATCCACTAATGACAGCATTTCTTCTTCAATATTCAGCAGAGGTTCATCGTCATTAGTTTGATCTTGAATAATTGTATCAGCCTCTTTTTCTTGTTGTACCTGGGATTCAGTGACTGGCTGTACAATTTTAGCCTGCAAATTGTTATAATTAGTAACAGGGAAAAAAGTAAGGGGAATGGTCGCCATTTCGCTATCCCAGAGAGGCTGAGGGTGATTACTCAGCCACTCCAAAGGATAAATCCTTGGGATTCTTTTAAGTGTGAAAAAAATATGGTTAATGATCGCCATTCACTGCCCCTAGGAAAGCTGAGTGTGATTATTCAGCCCCCCAAAAGGTTAAAACCTTTGGGACTCTTTTGATTGTGAAACATATGTTGTTTATGGATCGCCATTCGCTGCCCCTAGGAAGGCTGAGGGTGATCATTCAGCCCCCCCAAAAGGTTAAGAAACCTTTGGGACTCTTTTAAGAGTGAAACATATGTGGGTTAAGGTCGCCTGTTACGCTGCCCCTAGGAAAGTTGAGGGTGATGATTCAGCTCCCCCTGAAAAGGATAAATCCTTTGGGATTCTTTTAAGGTGAAAAAGTTAAGGGTTAAGATCGTCTTATTACGCTGTCCCTAGAAGAGCCGAGGATGATGATTCAGCTCCCCTAAAAGTAAAACTTTTGGGATTCTTTTTCTGAGGGAACCAAGAGGCTATGTGAAGTACAGCTGATCAAGGTTGAGACATATGTGTATCCAGGTTGTTGTTAGCCTGAATACTGTCTAGAGGGTACAGGGTCATCGGGGTGCTTTATAAACACAAATGAATCATTCCCTGGTGCAAAGACAGGGTGTACAAAAGTCTTAAAGAGTTCAAAGTGCATAGACAGACTTCTATGGGTCGAGGATTACCCTAACTTCACCACTCTCTCCTACAGACAAATGAGAGTGGCTGCTTGTGAACCTCTAAAAATGTACACTGATTACCTGTGAGATATCAGCTGGATTAGGCTGGTTTCCTGTTGTCTTAGTTGACTTTGAGACACTAGACCCCTGTTGTTGGCCAACAGAAGTATCTGATTCCACATGAGTATCTGGAACAGAGGAGGTGTCAGTCTTCTTTCCCTTGGCCTTAGCAACAGATTTGGTGTGGGAAGAAGAGGGGATTTTCTTCTTCTTAGGCTGTTAGCCAGAAGAAGCCTTGGACGTCGTAGTGTGCTGCCCAGAGGTCAAAGACTTAGACTTGCCAGACACACTAGAGGTATTCACCTTCTCAGAAGAAGGGAGAAAGGACTTCTCAGCTGTTGGTTGTTTGTTGGCAACGTTCATCATATGAGAGGTGACAGGGACATCTTCAGCTCCTATTTCTTTATAGATGGCACCCGTGATGCGGTAGGGCTTCAGAGCAGTCAACGCAGAGTTATGGTAGTTGTATCCTAACAGGCTTTCAAAGATCAGCGACAAGAAGCGAACATAGCAGATATTCTTTTCCCTGACTTGATTTCTTCCCTTCAGCTGTTCTACAAGGTTGGAGAAGAGAATGCTTCCAACATCAACATCAGCTCCCCAGATCAGCCCATAAGCTATAGATTGATGGTTAAAGGACATCTGATCTTGGGATCCCTACATTCCTCCCAGGGATTTAACAATGTGGGTGAAGAGGACACGCCACATAGGTGTAAAGTACTTAATCTTCAAAGGAGATTTGGAGAGGACCTCAGCGGGTGTAAGGGCAGGGTTTACATCATGGAAGGGTTTGAGTGTGGCCAGGGCATCTTTAACAGCCTTTTTATCAACAACCTTAAGGCATTCATCACCATGTTTCAATCCAGCCACACTCGAGAAATCTTTAAGGGAGAAAGCAAATGGGTGTTCATTGCATGAAAGGCTAAAGGTTATTGTGTCATCTACCACTTCAGCAGAGTACCAGAATTCCCTAAGATATTCTTGGTAGAAGGTGGATGGGGATTTGGTGAAGGCTTCACTTAAATCACAGTTTTGCATGAAGTTTACCAGATCTGAGTAGGTGTCATTAGGAGCCTTGATCCATCTAATAGAGTTGTTGGAGGCGAGGATGCTTTCGTTGATCTCGAAGTTAACGTTTGCTGCTTTAGGAACGGAAAACGCCATGGATTCAAGGTCAAAGGTGAAAGAAAATGGAGGATGGTTTAAGAGAGAGAAGAACTTAGTGAGAGAAATAGATTCGTGAAATGAGAATGGTGGTGGGTGAGAAGAGACGAGAGACAATATATATATTCGAAATAAGTAAACAGTTATTCAACCGCATTTAGCGCAAAGTGAGAAAATGACGGCTCATGTGGGTCCCTTGACTTTTCAAAACTTATTTGTCTCCTCGTTATTCGAAAAATAAATGATTAAATATTTGAGAATGTTTTTTGCATTTACTTGGAAAGTAACTATCTAGTTTCATGTAAAAAACATTTAATATAGAATCAATCATTTAATGAAAACATTTAATATCAAGCCACAGGCTTTGAGATATTGAGCATCCCTAGCTCAGCAACTAGCCTGTTGAACGAAGGTTCAGCCAAAGGATTTGTGAAAATATCAGCTAGTTGCAGCTCTGTGGGAACAAAGTGCAGCTCAATATCTCCCTTCATTATGTGATCCCTGATAAAATGATACCTGATATCAATGTGTTTGGTACGAGAGTGAAGAATAGGGTTGTTGGATATGGAAATGGCGCTGGTGTTGTCACAAAAAATTGGCACTTTGTCATATAAAATTTCATAGTCAGCCAATTGAATTTTCATCCAGAGCACCTGAGCACAACAGCTGGCTGCAGCGACATATTCTGCTTCAGTTGAAGACATAGCCACAGAGTTTTGCTTCTTAGCACTCCATCCAACCAATTTTCCTCCTAGGATTTGACAGCTGCCTGAAGTGCTTTTCCTGTCAATACAGCATCCAGCATAGTCTGAATCTGAATAGGCCTTGAGATCAAAGCCTGATTCCTTGGGATACCATAGACCTAGGGATGGTGTTCCTTTGAGATACCTAAAAATTTTCTTAACAGCCACTAGATGGGATTCTTTTGGGTTAGCTTGGTACCTTGCACAGAGACATGTGGAGAATTGGATATCAGGACGACTAGTTGTTAGATACATGAGTGACCCAATCATGCCTCTATATAAAGTCTCATTAACAGAGACCCCTGACTCATCAGGGCCCAAGTTGTTGGGTGGAAGCATGGGGCATTTCACTGATGCACAATCAGCTAAGTCATATTTTTTAAGTAAATTCTTAACATACTTTTCTTGACAAATTGAAATTCCCTTAGGACATTGTTTAATTTGAAAACCCAAAAAGTAAGTTAATTCACCCATCATACTCATCTCATATTTCTTGGTCATTAATTTAGCAAAACGTTTACTAAGATTGACATTTGTTGACCCAAAGATGATATCATCCACATAAATCTGCACAATGATGAAATCACTCTTATCCTTGAAGGTAAAGAGTGTTTTATCAATAGAACCCCTGACAAATTTATTTTCAGTTAAGAAATTAGATAGAGTTTCATACCATGCTCTTGGAGCTTGTTTCAGCCCATACATGGCTTTGTGTAGTCTGTACACATGGTTAGGAAACTCGCTGTTCTCAAATCCTTCAGGTTGTGCAACATACACTTCCTCAGCCAAATCACCATTGAGGAATGCACTCTTTACATCCATCTGACACGCAGTGAAGTTCATATAGGCAGCATAAGCCAGGAAGATTCTGATGGCTTCAAGTCTTGCAACTGGAGCAAATGTTTCATCATAATCAATTCCTTCAGTCTGAGTATACCCCTGTGCCACCAGCCTGGCCTTGTTTCTGATGATGTTCCCAATTTCATCCATCTTATTTCTATAGATCCATCTAGTGCCTATGATATTCTTTCTAGGTGGAGCTGGCACTAGTGTCCATACTTTGTTCCTTTTGAACTGATTGATTTCTTCTTGCATAGCAGCTACCCATCCTTCTTCTACAAGAGCCTCAGCTACTCTCTTAGGTTCAATTTAAGAGAGAAATTCAGCAAAGAGACATTCATTGGCTGAGGCAGAATCTGAGTCATGAATTCGCTGTCTAGTAGTAACCCCTGCATTAGGTTCCCCAATAATGTTGACAAGAAGAATGTGTTGATCTCTTGACCACTTATTTTGAGGAGCTGGGAACTCAAGGACATGAACACTTGTGGGCACAGCTGGTACAATTTGAGTTTCATCCTGCTGACTAGGAGGGCTTTCTTCAAAGACTACTTCGGTGTCAGAGTCTTCTTCAGCCATATCAAGAAGTACAACTTCATTATCAGCAGGAGATTCTTCAGGGATTTGAAGAATTGGTGAGTCATCAATAGTAGTAGAAGAAGAAGGACTACCAGAGGTTTGTGGTTCTTCTTCATCAAGTTCCTGAGAGGTAGGAACTTCTATGTTGTGAGTAGACAGAGGGTTAAAGGCAGGAACATAAGGAGTGATAGTGTTGGAGTGATGATGGTGATGACTGGTAGGTCTTGGTTCTGAGAACTCACCACTTGGGAAAGACACATTTTCATTAAAATCAATTTCATCACCCTCTGTTCCTGTTCTCTGTATAACTTCATCATCTTCATTGAATCTGACATGAAAGGTTTCTTTTACTTCTTGTCTTCTGATGTTAAATACTCTGAAGGCTTTGGCTGTTAGAGAGTATCCCAAGAAGAAACCATCATCAGCTTTTTCATCAAACTTTCCAAGTTTATCCCTGTAGTTGTAAATGAACACAGGGCATCCAAACACATGAAAATAGCTGACATCTGGAGATCTTTTTCTGAAAACTTCATAGGAAGTTTTACCATGTCTTTTGACAATGATTGATCTGTTTTGTGTGTAGCAGGCAGTGTGAACAGCTTCTCCCCAAAATTGATTTGGTAAGGCTGCACCATTCAACATATTTCTGGCTGCTTCAATCAAAGTCCTGTTTCTTCTTTCAGCCACACCATTTTGTTCAGGGGTGCCAGCTGAAGAGAAGTTCTGTGAAATCCCTTTCTCATCACAAAAAGATTCAAGTTGATGATTCTTGAATTCAGTACCATTATCACTTCTTAGAGCTTTGACTCTAACATCATTCATATTTTCAACCTGTCTGGTGAAGGACATGATGGTATCAGCTGCATCACTTTTCCTTCTAAGGAAGAACACCCATGTGTATCTTGAAAATTCATCAACTATAACCAAGGTGTATTTGTTGTGATTAATGGTCTGAGGTTTGACAGGCCCAAACAAATCCATGTGAAGGAGATGTAAGCACTTGTCAATACAGAATGATTGCCTAGTCTTGAATGAAGACCTGTGATGCTTTCCTTTGACACAGGCAGAACAAGTCTTGTCTTTAGAAAACATCACTGAAGGTAGACCAGCAACTAGGTTTTGTGTGGCTATCTTGTTGATGTTCTTGAAGTTGAGATGAGACAGTCTTTTGTGCCACAGCCAATTGACACTTTCATAGGCTTTAGCAAGAAAACAATTTGAGCTGTCTTCAGAGCAAACAGCCATGTTGATGACATAAACATCTCTCCTTCTAGGTGCAATAAGCACAACATCATTATTTTTGTTGAATATGGTTCCCTGAGTCTTAGTAAACAAAACCTTATAGTCAGAATCACACAATTGGCTGATGCTAATAAGATTGTGTTTAAGACCATTCACATATGCAACCCTGGTAAACGTAATCCCATTGCAGTTCACTGAGCCATATCCTTCTGTGTCACCTGAAGAGTTATCTCCAAACACCACTTTATGACCTGGCTCCTTTGAGTATATGTGCAGGTATTGTTGAATCCATGTCATGTGTCTAGAACAGCCACTGTCTAGATACCATACCGATTCCTTGAGATATTTCTGCACAGATACATAGAAACAGGTTAGTTCCTATGGTGAACCCACTTTCCAGTGGGTTCCCTGAATTGCTGATTAGCAACTCTTGTGTTCCTGTAGAACTTTTGGCGTTGGGAGGGACAATTCACTGTTTCATGGGTATAACTTCCACAGATATCACACCCAGGGAAGTCACCACACTCGTCTGAGTGATGGTCTGTGAATCCATAGAATTTACAGGGAGGATAAGGTCTGTAGTTTCCCTGTTGTCTTTTGGAACCCTGTGGTCTATCCCTAGAGGGTGTCTGAGCTCTCTTAGCTGCCATGTGTCTGTCATGATCTAAGGTCATGTGGTGAGAGTTTTTACATACATTGCAATAAGGTTTGATTAACCTTTCCCCTTTGGGTTCACCTAGGACTGACTTAGGTTCATGAGAAGTAGAGCATTCAGCAGAAGGCTTAATGTGTTGTTTCAAGAGTTCTACTTCTTTCATTAGAGACAACAGGCGTTCTTCAGTGGCAGGGTCAACCTTATTCACAGCTTTAGTAGAGACAGGCTTAAAAGCAACTTGTTTACCAGTTTGTTTAGCAGGCACATGAAAAACTTTAGCTGGAGGTTTCTCAGTATCTGTTCTAAGTTCACCCTTAGCAGCTCGTGAGGAACTGCTAGGTTCAACTCCAGAGAGTTTGGGCAAAGGTGGTAACTCAGCCACATCTTCAGAGACAGGGTCATTAGTCAAAGTGGTATTTGACATATGAATAGTCTCTATAGATTTGAAGACAATGTCTTTGGGTTTGGTGAGAATTCTCAGCTTATTTTTCTTAGCAGATATATCCCTTTTAATGTCAGCAGGCAATTCATCATTAAGCAATTGATCTATTGTGAACCTAGCACACAGCCATTTTTCAATAACCTTGTTTAATTCAGAAACTTAATCATTTAAAGCAATGTTTTTCAAGGTTAACCTAGTGACTTCATTTTGCAGGGATATTTTCTCTAAATTAACCTGTCTCAGAGTTTCACATTCAGATTTAGCATTTAGCAATTCAGTTTTAACAGAGTGAAACTTATCAAGTAGGTTCTTTCTTTGTTCCTCAACAAAGTGTAAATCAACAATTGTGTAATCAAGGACATGCTTGCGTTCATCACTATCAGACATAGATAAAAGCCTGTGTACCTTTTTCATTGTGATGTTAACATATTTTCCTTATCTTGCATCACCTTTTCCAACAGCTGGTTCATCCTCAGCTATAGCCATGAAAGCCCTGACTCTAGTAGTATCTTCCTCATCAGAAGTCAGTGGCTCATCATTCCAATCATAAGCTTCAGCTACCAACCCTTTCTCTGTCTTTTTATCACCACCCTTCTTCTTAGACAGAGCTTCAAGCTTCAAATTCATTTGTTCTAACTCAACTTTAAGTGCCTTGTACTTGTTTTTGTAATCCTTCTTCTCAGTGTCTGATGAATTGGATTGGTGAGATGAGTTGTTATGTTATTTGAACTTGTAAGGTTTGGATGAAGATGATGGATAGGAGGTGAGGATGTCTTGGTGGAAGGACAGTCTTTTTGGAAGTGTCCAAGCTTTCCACAGGCAAAGCAAGTTTCTTTTGACATGTCAGTTGGTTTACTAGCTGAACCTATTCTCCCTGATCTTTTGAAGAATCTTCTTTGGTTGGCTAGTAAGGCTCTTTCATGAAACTCTGCATTAAGGTCTGTCAAGAAATCTTGGCTGCTGCGGGTGTCTTCTTCAACATCAGAGTCGCTGTCATGAGGATGTGGTGCAGAGATCAAGGCTTTGGAAGATGCTCCTTGAACTACAAATCTTTCAGTCTCTGACTTGTAAATAGTATCGATCAGCCCTTCTTCATAATTATACTTTCCATAAAGCTGAGCTAAGGTGTCATTCTTGATTGAGTTATTAGCTCTCTAAGTCTGATTCATACTCAGCCACTTTCTTGGAAGGCTGTTGACAAATGTGGCATTAATCTCAGCTTGACCAATGGTGACATCATTCATTGCTAGTTCATTGAGAAGAATCTTCAGCCTTGTATAGGTTTGCTGAACTTTTTCACCTTCAAGTGACTTGAAGGCATTGAACTGAAGTCTGAGTGCCTGAATCTTTGTCTCTCTTGTTTCAGAGGGTCCTTCATGGCCAAGGATGAGGTCTGTCCACATTTGCTTGGCTATGGGACACTGAATGACAGACTTCATGATATGTTTGGGAAGACAGGAGATGATGATGCTTTTGAGACGTTTATCTTGGTTTGCCAATTTTCTATCAGCTGGAGTCCATTGTTTGAGAGGTTTGGGAAGAGGGTTTTCTTCAGTGGAGGTAAGCGCCATGGGAATATAAGGACCATTTTCTAAAATTTCTAGAAGAAAAGGTTCAAGTCCATCGAGATACACAAGAAATTGACTCTTCCAACTGGCAAAATCTTCTTCATCAAAGACTGGTACACTTATGACATGTTATCCACCTCTTGAGTCAAGAAGTTGGGGTAGATCATCGTCATTGGCAGGAGGGTTGAGTCTTGGTGAAGATGGTGTTGTAGAAGGTGAATGTGGTGGGTTAGAAGTTTTTCACATGGTGGATCTTGATTATAAAACCGAGAACGATGTTTCTTGAAGGTTTTAATATCAAACACTGCTCTGATACCAATTGAAAGTCCCTAATCAATGCTAGAAACCCTAAACTTAACTAATCAACACAAGGTATTACTTTTCAAACGTAATCTTATTATTGTATAATAAAGAATTACAAGTGTTATGGATAACACCGTTTGATGACAATGTGTTGTGCACACTTTGAACAACTATAAACCCTAACTTATGAATACAGTCGCAGTTGTTTGATTCTATAAGTTCTAAGCAATAATGTTATGAATATACTCAAAGTGTTGAACATTAATGCATGGATACACATCCTATTTATAGTGATACGAGGTTGACCTAAATAGTACTTGATGGTGACTACAGAAGCTTTCACTTTTCAGACATCAGTCACATGATGCTCTTCTATTCTTGGTAGTCTGCCATTATGCTTTAAGGAAACAGTTGTCAAAATAGTTTCCTTTTTCTTCATAGTCTCGAACACATAAATGGCATGTCCAAAGTGTGCTGAGTGTTAACAGGGTATTGCCACCCCTGTTAACCCTCAACCCCTCAGAGTCCCTGATACATCTTGGCTGTTATCCATCACAGCCAAAGAGTATGTCTTCAAGTAATCTTTAACTTCCTTGATAATGTCTCTGACATGGACTCCTCTGAGGTTTCTCATAGAGACTTGGATCTCTGTAAGTCTTGTGATACTTGCCTGCCTCCTAGGCACAGGCAAGGGACTATCTAACAACTTAATTATGTTTAACTCTAAGATTAGGGAATCTAACAAGTTTAGATTCCCAACAAAAAAAATTAAAAAAATGAAAAGAGAGAGAGAGAGAGAGAGAAGGGTTTTGAGATGCTACTGGTAGGGTTTGGTTATTTCTTGCTTCTGGTCGGTTCCTCCTGGTCGATTCCTCCTGGTTGGTTCCTCCTGGTCGTTTCCTCCTGGTCGTTTCCTCCTGGTCGTTCCTACTAGTGATCTTGAACAATGAAGAGGTATATGGTTCATTTCGAAAGTTCAATTTATGTTATAGTTCTTGATTGGAACAGTGACACGCTCTTTTACAAATATTTGGGGGGGCATATGATACCATACAGTTCATGATATGATCATCACAAAATTAGCATGATCATAAGCATCGAGTGGTTTCTGGTTGATCCGTCAGAGCTCACTGAGACTATCGGCCATTGCATGTGATCGCCATGCATATATTGATTACAAGAATTATACAAAGACATTTTATTACATGTTATTGTAATAAGCATGTCTTTTTCACACTAAAGGAATGGATGATCTATACTACTGAGTTCAAGATTTAAGAGATGGTTAGCCTATGGTTCCTACTAGTGAGTTATGGTTCCTTGACGAAGACAATTAATAATTGCTTATTTGATGTTGGAGTTGATTTTCACAAATTTGTTTTCTTCTTATATCTCAATTAGGTGTGCAATACACCTTGTCTTTGGACTAAATATATTGTTACAGCTTACAACTGGCTAATAGTTGTGAAGGTTATCAGTTCCCATGTACCAAAAACTATTGGTGAGCAATACACCTTGTCATTTTGACTAAATATATTGTTATAGCTAACAGCTGGCTCATAGTTGTGGAGGTTACCAGTACCGTATGTAACAAAAACTGATAGGTGAGCAATACACATTATCGCTGCATTAAATATATTGTTATAGCTAAGAACTAGCTTATAGTTGTGGGGGTTACCAGTCCCATGTAATAAAAACTGAGATGATATAAGACACAAGTTTGGGATATTTCACTTCTTCATAAAATTCGTTATACTTGATTTTCTTCATCAGTGATCACTCCAAGGAAGCCTACTGGATTCGACATGCACTTCTTAAGGGGAAGACGATCCTTTTTGAGTTGATGTGACAAAAAGGGGAAGAATGCATGGATCGAGGGGAAGCTTAGCCTTCATCTATATTTGCTTCAGAGGTAGCTTGTGCTTACTGGTTTTGTCAAATCAACTAGGGGAAGATTGTTGGGACTTATATATCTTGAGTTGATATGACAAAAGAAGATGAAGGACTTAATAATAAATAGTTAGCTTAGTTAGTAAGCTAGGGTTGTGATGTAACCCTAGTACCTCTATTATATAAAGAGGGTTAGGCACACATGGTTATTTATTCATTCATATACAATGTAAACTAAAGGTGTGTGTGCGTTCCTCCTGGTGTCAAGCCTATAAGGCACTAGGAGCAGTAGTAGCTTATTAGTATTTTATGAATAAGAAAGCCTTGTTCATAACTTTGATTGTGTTCTTTATGTTCCATTGTCCTTATTACAATCATTGTTAGATATCCCAGATGAATCTAGATCCTAAGACTCAACAAATCTATAATCAATACAATGTATTAATTCTAATCTACTAAAAGACAAGTTAAGCAATCACAAAGTACTAATATTCACTCATCACAAGCTAATTACAAGAAAATGATCTAAAACTATGATTAGCATATAAAAACCATTCTATAATGAATTAGACTCTAGTATTTTGCAACCAATTATAAAACTAAAAAAAGTATCATATTAAGGTAAAACATTTACTTTATACTAAGTTACAAATTATTAAAGAAAAAGTACAAGTTTTCAAAGCATATAATCTTAAGCTCCCATAAAGAACCCTAGTATATGATCAACCTATATAAACCGTTAAACTAAGAATGTAGAACCCACAGAATTCATAAACATATCATATAAGACTTAGAATAATCTTACATTAAGATACAACCCCTAATTACCCAAAATAGAAAGTCATTAGGCTTAATGATATAGAAACCCTTATATTAAAAAATCTATATGAAATCATAACCTAGTATTTTAGGACAAGTATACAAACACTCATAGGACTTAATTAAGGTTATAAGATTATATTAAGACAATGTACAAGTACCCTAATGCAAAAGGTACAAGATTTCAATGCATGACTTGTAAATTAGGTCAAAATAGGTATTTTCACTCTTTGGACATGTTCACCTAAACTAAACCCTTAAACCAAGTGTAAGGACTCTTTGGACACCTAATACACAATGTATAGGACCCAGATTAAGTTTACATCAGTATCTAAGAGGAGGATAAATCACATTTACACTAGATAAAACCCTAGATCATTAGGAAACCCTAATCTACAAAAGTATACTTCCCATTTTCACATCAAACCTTTGTTAAAATTCAAAAAAGGACCCAAATCTCTTAAATAGAATGTCTAAACCCTAATTAATCCTTAATCATTCACTAATCACTTTCCTAAGTCCTTAATCACCAAAAACACAAACCATAAGTTACAAGCCCTAATTTTCAACCCGGTTTTGTATTTTGCCTCCAAAATCTATTTTCAACCCATTTCCCTCCATTCCAAATTCAAAAACCAGATATTTATAAGTTCTAATACATTTTAGAAGTGTCTACAAGTAGGTGCATTGTTGGGTTAAAAAGTTGATGTGGCAGAAACTCAAAAACGAAGAAAACATGAAGGCATTTGTCTAAGCGTTGACAAGAGTATTCCAGGCTTTGTCAAGAACAAATCAGGCGTTGATGGAAGCAAGCATTGTCAAGAACAATCCAAGCATTGTCACATGCAATCCAAGCATTGACAGAAACGTATACAAGAAGCCTTTGGAAGCTTCTATTTGGATATATATGCAGGATATATTCTGTATATGTTATTTAAATAGAAGATTTATATGTTTATTCATTCTTATCTCTTGTAAACCCTAATCCTTACACTATAAAAGGAACCAAGGGTTATTAGGTTTTTCACATAACTTTCATATACAATGTAAACCTAAAGCGTGTGTCGACTAGGTGTGGGATTCAATGTACACACACCTAGTGGTTGTTGATTCTTAATATAATTAACAATCCTTTTGTTTTAATTCATGTTCTTTGTGTCCAAACACCTTGTTAATGTGTCATGTTCTAATTCCGCTTTGATTATCTAATCATATGAACATGATGCATTCCTAGTAGCTTAAAAGATCCGGAATCTTAGGATTCAACAATTGGTATCAGAGCCTCGTGGCTCGTGATGCTAGCACCAACAAGGTGTTCGTGTATCGTGAAGAGAAGAAAAATCCGTCTAGGGTTTTTCTGGACGTTTTTGTGTGCGCAGCAGTATTCAGAAGTCCATAACTTTTTATTGAACCGTTGGATCGCCACAAACTTTTTTGTGTGTGTTCTACACACATATATCTAGATATCCACCGGAGGGATTGTCGAGATCTATCCCCAAGAAAAAGTTATTAAGCGTCAAAGTCAGCAGGGGTCATATGTTGTTTTCTATGAACAGTAATAGTAAAAACGCGATTTCTCCTTCGTTAACTGTTGGATCGTCGCGAAATTTGATCGGTAGGTTCTTGACACTTGTGTCTAGGATCACACCGAAGGGATCTTCGATTTGAGCTCTCATGAAGAAGATATTCGATGTCAAAGTTCACTGCAGTTTATGGTTTTCACATAAAATCATGATTTAGGGTTTATAACACCCTAGATCTATTACCCGCTGACATGTGTTATTTAGACGCTGATAGATGTTGGTGTGATGCTGATAGATGTTGGTGTGATGCTGAAAAGGCATGGTTGAGACCGCTGATGGCCAGGCGCTGACAGGTACAAAGTTGGCGCTGACAGGAATAAGTTAAGCGTTATTGGGAAGCGCTGACACTTATTGTCCGATATATACATTTTCAAACGCTGACAAGTGTTGTCCGATATTGGACAACACACAGTGATGATTTCTTGGATAAAAGAGGATATTGGACAACAAAAGGAATAGTTGCTGTTGAGAAAATTGATACGTTTTTAGCACACAAAAAGAGGTATTTACACACGAAGGTACATGGAATCTCCGTTTTTATCTAGAATATCAAGTTGATATTTATGGCTCGGATATTTTTAAAAGGGATTAATGATTTTTAAGTAAGTTAGCAACAATTCATGAAGAATTTGATGGATATTTTAGATTATGTAATCGGGATAACCTTGTGAAAGAGTTATCCGTTGCGAAACTTTTACATATGGTATGAAGATGTTATTTCATTAAAATCGTCATGAAATGGTGTTGGTCTAAGGGGAAGAATTCTTATGGTAAGTTTGATGCTTGAAGAACATTTTCGTGAGTTTGTGTTTTATCATATTGTTAAGTTGTGGACGACAGCCATTGAATTAACAATAACTTGTTCGTGCTTTAAATGGTTGGTGACGAAGACTTGTCATAACACTTGAAGGAGTTACATTATCGTGCTCAGTGTCTCACAAAGGATGAGAATATTGACAAGGGATCGAGGTCTACTTATACTTGGTGAGATGAGTATAAGCTCTTCATCACATGGATAGTACAAGACATGGAACATGGGTTTGGGTTATTCTACTTCTACATCAAGAATATTTTATTTATTTTTCTTCAAGATCATTACACAGAGCCTACATTTGGAGAATCTTCAAGATTGCATACATTGTTTACTTCCCTGTTGATGTGACAAAAAGGGGAAGACATACATGCTACACTTGAGGGGAAGAAATTTGAAGATCATGTACAACTTACAAGAGATACACATAGAGTTTTGCAAACATCAACTAGGGGAAGATTGTTGGGTCAAAAAGTTGATGTGGCAGAAACTCAAAAACGAAGAAAACATGAAGGCATTTGTCTAAGCGTTGACAAGAGTATTCCAGGCGTTGTCAAGAACAAATCATGCGTTGATGGAAGCAAGCATTGTCAAGAGCAATCCAATCATTGTCACATGCAATCCAAGCATTGACAGAAACGTAGACAATAAGCCTTTGGAGGCTTCTATTTGGAAACATATGCAGGATATATTCTGTATATGCAATTTAAATAGAAGATTTATATGTTTATTCATTCTTATCTCTTGTAAACCCTAATCCTTACACTATAAAAGGAACCAAGGGTTATTAGGTTTTTCACATAACTTTCATATACAATGTACACCTAAAGCGTGTGTCGACTAGGTGTGGGATTCAATGTACACACACCTAGTGGTTGTTGATTATTAATATAATTAACAATCCTTTTGTTTTAATTCATGTTCTTTGTGTCCAAACACCTTGTTAATGTGTCGTGTTATAATTTCGCTTTGATTATCTAATCATATGAAAATGATGCATTCCTAGTAGCTTGAAGATCTGTGAATCTTAGGATTCCACATGCATCACCTCCTTGCTTTCTACACATCACCATTCCTATCCTAATGTTGCCGTAAACTTATACTAGCCACAAGTGAAGATTATATCAAAGCTAGGACCTATAAACTTGTGTAGAGCTTCAATAGCATACCTTAGTCACTCTCCTATCTATGTTACACGTACAAGACCAAAACTTGGAGCCTAAGTGTTGCCATGACTATAAATAGAGCTGTATAGTAACCTTGAAGACTTGCACCCCGTTTTCTTATTATCTCCTACCCATTCTCCATATTCACCTCTATATACGTCCTATGACATGTACCAAGACCAGAAACCAGGTCTAGAAGGAAGCCATTGAAGCTTTGGATGCTTTGATAGCAAGTATTGTTCATAAGGAGCCATTTTGGAGCTACTTAGGTAATTTCTGTGTTAGCTATGCTTTGATCTTGTTATAATGAACTCTTAGACTTGTTATAATGCCAAAATTATGTTAGAACGATAATCTAAAAGAAACTAAGTCATTTAATCAGTTTAAATGAAAGTTATAAGTTAAAGATGTCTTAAAATCCTAGTTTTGTAATCTACATAAAATAATAAGCAAAACCCCATTTCAAAAGCTATAATTATAAAGAAATGATGTTATTATGATTATAAACATGTTTTTAAACTTTTTTTTAAAATTCTAGATAATTTGGTCCATTTTCGAGGTTGTTATGTGATTTTTACAAGTATAGGGACTAAAACTGTCATTTTTGAAACTATTTAATATTTTGGGCCAAAAGTGTCATTTTGTGAAAGTTAAAGCTATTATAATAAATTTTGGAAAGTTTAAAACCCTAAGATTAAATATTGAGGGTTTAAATTATAAATAATAAAACTATACACTTAAGGAGTTAAAAGTGTAAATATGCTAAACTTATGAAATTAAGTGTTAAAAGGAAATTATTCTTACATTATAAACTTAAAGGATCATTTTAGTAATTTATAAAAGTATATGAATGAAAACTATATGATAAAACATACTTTTAAATTATTATAAAGTATAAGGACTATTTTTGCCAATTATGAAACTAAAGGATAGAAGATATAAATATATGCCAACTTTTGAAGAAATTTATAAATAATATATTACTATGTATCATGTTAGTAGGGAACTTTGTACAAAGATGTTCCATCTCGATATTACGTTCTGACTGAGTGGTTGGGTTTACGATTTAAAGTGCCTTCGCTCCTCAAACGTTTATAGAATGACTTGTAAGTATAATGGCCAGAACAATTTTGCAATATTATCACAATTATAAAAGAATACATAAATAAATAACAAGAATGTTGAAGTCCAAAAATAAAAAACTTAATACTATACCAAATATCTTAAAACATGTGGGTTTAAGATCAAGTTCTTTGATTGTTAGCTCAAGTTATTCTGTGTGATATAAGCCTGACAAGATTTATTGGACCTAAGGTGAGTTCATAGCCTCACTAGTGCTGATTTTTAAATGATTTTAAAACCCGTGAGGGGGAATATATGCTAAAAGTAGAATAGAAGTGTTTTTGGTATGCTTCTCAGAAATAATTATTGACACTATGTTTACTGCTGCCTTAAAAGTCTCTTTTTAATAATGAACTGATGAGATGGCATTTATACATGATCCCATCGTTCTTTTCGCGTTTTAAATGCATAAAATGTCATTAATATACCATATATATGCTTGTATTTGTTTACTTGTGTGTTTTAGGTATGGATATCGTGAAAAAGACAAAAGATCACAAGAAACAAGGAAAAACGAACACGAGAAACGAAGCTGTACAAAGAACCGGGCCCTAGTTCATGATTTATCCAAGAAAAACCCTTGAAGACTTGAATATGTACAAGATTGATCCTTAAATTATGAAGAAATGACACTTAAAACCCATGTATATTCATAATTACAAGTTTGGTCCCTTAAGTTTGTCAAAATTACAAAAAGGTCCTTCAACTTTGAAGAATTGGCAAGTTTAGTCCCTCAAAAATTCTAAATTGTCAATGATGGTCCCTCATGAAGTCAAAGATACAATGAAGACCTTTGAAGATAAAAAATGTCCAAGTTTAGTCCTTGAAATATTCAAAAGTGGCAAAAACAACCCTTGAAATACTTTTGCCAAAGTTTTGGGGCAAAAGTGTGAAGTTTGTAACTTCAATAACAAAGGAAAGCAAGTTTGGTTGGCTGAAAACACGTTTTACAACTTTCACCAAAAGACAAGGACCAAACATGTGCATATGAAACATTCAAACAAGGAAATTGCGCCAAACAACTCCACTTCCACAATAAACGGATCAAAAGGTGTTACTGTTCACCTTTCACCCCCAGTTACTATCTCACTTAAACCAAAGGGTAAATCCCAATTATCTTGACACATGTTTAATTCACACACTCTAAAACCCATCCCACACCAAAAACACTCAAACCCACTCACCAAGGACCCCACCATTTAAACCCGTCCACCTATCACATCACATCTTAACCTCCAAGGAATGCCACGGGGCTAAATCAACAGCCAACACTCATTGCTTAGCCCCAAAGCTAAAATGAACAGCCAGGATGCATTTGGACAGCTAAAACAACAAATTCGTCTAGAAGATTTCATGGGCATTTTAGGGACTTTGTAGCTAGGGTTTTCACTTGTAATCTCAGCCCTTGTGGCCTATATAAGGACTCCTCAACATGTGAGAGAGCCTTGTTCCAGTTTTACTCTTTAAACATTGTAATTCCTTTTTAAATTTATAAAAGTTGGTATTTTAAGAAAATTGTAATTCCTTTTTATGTTTTTGAAAGTTGGTGTTGTTTAAGGGTAATTCTGAGTTCCATTTGATGTTATAAAGGTGTTTAGATCTTGTGGTTTAAACACGTTTATGCTTGGTAAGGTTTTCAAGTTTGAAATAAGCTTGAAAATATCCTTCTAATTTTGTTATTTTACTTGTACTAACCCTTGTCCAAAAGCTATAAGCCCTTGCAAGCTTGTTGACACCAAGCTAGTGAAGGTTTATCAACCTTTGGATAGGTTGGTTGCTGTTTGTGTTGAAGACATAAAGCCCTTGAGGTTCTGCTTTGAACCATCAACCAAGGCACATCTCATCTCCTTTGTTCAAGTACCTTGGTCTTGTTCTAGCTGTTGAACAAGGTCCAAGGAGCATAGCCGATCCTCCTAGGAAGTTGTGGGGGATAGGTATTACCTCTTGTTAAGTTTCCTCTAAAAATTTTATGATTATGTCTGATTTATACTTTGCCATGTTATTTGTTGATTTTGTGTTTGTGCTTTGTGTTTTATTGTTGGTATCTCTTAGTTGTCACCTAGTTGAGCTATTTGAACCATAAAATCAGTAGGTTGTTTGTAGAAATAAGAAGTTTGTTTGAAAAAGGACTAAAACAAGGCTGTTTGGGATTACTGGATCATAAGGCCTTGTGGCCTAGTGCCCTTGGTTCTTAGGGTTTGGGGAGTCTAAACAAGTCATATGCAACAAGTTTTAGTCACTGGTTAAGTTTCAAAAGGTTTGGAAAAAGGATTTCAAGTTTTGGAAAATCTGAAAAAAGGGGTTTGAAATTGGTCAAACACATCAGATCCAATAAAATCTTTGTTTGTTGGATCTAAGGTCTGAAATCTGGTTTGGGAAGAGTTTAGGTGATAATCTATCTGTGCATTATCTGTTTGTTAAATTTGGTGGCTTATTGTGGGTGCTAGAGCTTATCAAAGTTGGCTGAAGTGGTCAATTGCATCAGCAAAGTGACCACCTCATTTTGGGCTTGCATTTGTTATTCTAGTATGTGCCTTGTTGTTTAACTGTTTGGAACTTGTTATTGTGTTGCTTGTGAGTGCTTCTTGCTATTTGGTGTGCCTTATTTCTGGCTTATAAGCTAACTGGCTTATTAAGCCTTATTTGCCAAAATCTGCCATCATTTGGTCAACTGACCTCTTGATTCACAAGGACTCTACCTTGAGTTCTTCACAAAAGTTGCTTATAACAAGCTTGCAAACAATTCCTGAACATTTGGTGAAATTTGGAGGACTTTGACTTTTAGTCAAATAAGCACAATTTGGCTTATTTTTGAGAACTGCTTATTGGTACATGCAACAACTTGGCTTTTGTAATAGGTGTCATTTTTCTCAGCTTAATATCAAATCTGGAAGGTTACAAGTCATTTGGTTAAGCTTTTGTTAGAAAACTAGCTTATTTGGATTTTTCAGCCAGCTTATTTGCTTCTACAGCTTATTCTACTTGGCTTTTTGTGATTTTTATGATTAATTATTCTTAGTTAAGCTATTTGTGAGCTTTTGCAACAAACCAGAGCTTCTGAAACAACCTAGAACTCTAACCCGACTATTTTGTCGTTTTGTGGAATTCTTCTTTGCTTATTTCTGGCTTACTGAGTGTGCTTTTTCAAAATTTCTTTTCACAGATCTCTTAGGCATCTCAAAAGAAGGTTGCGTGTTTAAGCAGAGCTTATGGCATTGGCTTATTGCTTAATGGGCTTATTGGCCCAATAAGAATAAGTTGTTGACTATTTAAGCTATGATAAGCTCAAAACCAGCTTTTGGGCTCAGACTTTTGTGTTTAGAATTGAATTTTGAGTCAGATACGGCTTTTTTAGGTCATGTGGGCCTAGTTTGACTTTTTGGGCCCATTAAGCCCAATAAGGTTGATTGTTTTTGTTTTTAGCCCATTTAGGGGCCCATTAGGGGTAATTTGGTCATTGCACTTTCATTTTCTGATTATTTAGGTTAAAATAAACTAGTTTGCAAGTTTTTAGAATTTTTTTATAATTTTTAGATTTTTAATATTATTTTAATATTATTTTATTATTAAATTTCAAATTTCATATTTTTACACTTTTTATATTTTTCTTAGTTTTAATACATTAACATAGGATTTTTGCAACTCTTGGATTAATTTTATCATCATTTTTCTAATTTCTAGAATTATTTTAAGTTTTTAATAGTTTTTAATCATTTTAAATAGTTTTAATTAGTTTAAAAATTCATAAAAATAGTTTTTAATCTTTTTAGGTCATTTTAGAGGTTTACAAAGAGAAAAATCTTTATTTGGGCTTTTTAATAATTATTTTGATTTTTAGGGCTTTAATTAGCATTTAAAAATTAATATTTAATTAAGTAAAAGGTTTGAAAAAGTTTTGATCATTTGTAAACTCTTAGTTTATTTAGTTTGATTTTTGGTAATTTTTTGGGAATTGTTAGAATTTATTTTTATTTTAGCTCTTTTTACGGTTTTATTTTAGTCGTCGTAGTAATAATTTTCACGTCTTCGTCATTCTGTTTTCTCATCCCCTTCTTTCAAATATTAATCTCAAATCAGTTACGAATTATTCACACACATATACCTCCTTGGGAAACAAACTCATTTGGGTCATTAGTGTTTGATTTTCCTAAATCATCACTTAATACTTTCCGCTTTTACGCCTTTTTCCTAAAAGGTCGTATTTTACCACAATCATGAACCGTTAATCATTTTCCCGGAAATGAGCACTAATATTGTAAATGGTACTATTTGGGGACTGACATCCCCTGTCTGGGCAAGTCGCACTTGCTAGCACCTCAGTGGTCAAACATGCATACTTTATTTTGCTAATAAGGATAGTTTGGCAGACTTCCTCATAAGGGCAATTGTGGGTTTGATATGTCTAGTCGCGGTATCATAAGTTTAGTGCATTGATTTAATTGATTTTACGAGCGAATAATAACCTAGCTCAAGAAAAAGGATCTTGTATTCAAAATGCTTTTAAACCTATGAAATCACTCAACATCTGTGTTGACTTTAAGCATGTATTTCAGGATTTGATAATTGATACCATGGAGCAGCAGAATTATGACGTGGAGAGATATGAACTTGAGAATTTTTGTCATTCAAACCTATTTTCTAGATCTCGGAACCTATGATTGTACAAAGTATGTACAAGTTGTTTTTATTAAAAATCTCTGATTTTGAATGATAAATTATAAAAGTTTAATAAAGATTTTTTAAACACTATTTTGAGTTGTTTTTCTATTACTATGCTTTCATATCATGAAGTAATACCCCAAAAATATTATTCTGATGTGCCAAGGAAAAAATGGGGGTGTTACAGAGTGGCAGTAGAGCTATAGTTATAGAGAACAAGAAATTAAAATCTTAACTATAACTGATTTTCTTAAATAAATTCCAAGTGAAAATCTCTGCATCAAAACCATGCTGCTACAAAAATTGTAAGTAATAATTTTAAGTTGTGGTTTTCTTTAAATGATAATATGTGATAGTATGTGTAAGTAATATACTAAATACTAATATAAACAATTTATTTTATCGACGTCTTCAGACATATGTCTTCCTAATTTCATCCCATCGTCATATCAGATTCGGATCCAGAAAATATTTACCTTATGGATTTACATAAACCTTTAGTATTAGCCCTTTCTAACAATAAGGACCCTAATCCTTTATCTCCAGAAAATAATCCTCAACCAAATAATATACATATTTTGCACTATCAAACTTCTTCATCCCAAGCATCTAACAATATCCCAAATACCCAAGATACATTTGTAGAACAAATGGAAAACATGATCAACTATTTTAGCGAATTGCCTCCTAAATGTATTGAAGACCTGGAATATAAATTTAAGGATTTAAGTATGGAAAGACGGTAATGCAAGAAGAAATGGAAACTATGGAAAAAGATTTGATAAAAGTAAGCAATGAGAATTTTGAGTTACGAAATAAGCAGAGATTGCATGATGAACAAATTACATTAGCCCGATTAAGAATGGCAACAATGGAGAAGCTTATTGAAGATATTCAAGTACGACATCAAGACAATATCAAAGGACTCTTAGCCATAATCAAAGACATCAAGAAAAAGGAGTAAACCAGCTCAAAAATATTTCAGCTTCCCTAAAAGTCTTGTAAATATTTTAGCTTTCGGTTTTTTATTTTATGTAACAAAGAAGCATGCTTATCAGCAAAGTGAATTGTTAATAAATAAAAGTTTCTTTTTCTTTCCTTTATTTGCATGTCATTCTATAAAAGAGAAATACTTGACAAAGTATAAATCTTTAAAAGAATTATTACAAAAGAAAAATATTATCTTAAACTAAAAAGGACTTCTCAAGTCTATTTGGTTAAAAGAAAGTAATGATCTAAATAAAAGATAAATAAACTTAGGAATCTTAAGACAAGTTAATAGTTACGTAACCCTATAACTTGTGACAATCTGTCAAGTTCAGGTCGTTATTTAATCTCGACATTTACATATTATATGTTTACTTTAATGAGAATTTTAAATTATCGACTAACCGAGAAAGTTATGGCTTGAAACTTGACATAAGAATGTCGTTTAGATGTGAACCGGCAAGGAATACGTTAGGTATCGATCTTATATTCTCAAATTATCATATGAATGATTTAATTGCAATTATTTTATTTCTCGTGTTTTACGTTTTAACAAATGGTGAGAACTATTAGTGATCGCGATACCGACGCATGCCCAAAAATTTATGTTTTATTATCGATTGTCTCGATATTTAATATTTTCGACGTTTTCGATTTAAATACGTTTTAGTCGTGTCGAAGCTACATTATTATATTTATGAAGCGTTTTACCTTTTGAAAAGTATTTTTACGAAACCCTAGTCCCCGTAAATATTTTCAAATTTGACTAATAGTCATTTTCTACCCTTAAACTATTAAATTGCTTTATAGTCCACAAGAATACCTAATTGGAAAAATCTACCCTCAACTACTAATACTATATAAAGAAAACTTTTATCAAACAAATCAACTAACTACATTTTTTTATAGAAATAAATACACACACCCTCCTTGGTCCTCTCTTTTGCCGTCTACCAAACACCACGCAAACCTCTCAAATTTTTGATGATCTATTTTGATTCAGTTAAAAATAATAGAAGTCCCATTTCCCTAATTAAAAGGTGACTATTTTGATATAAAATTTACTTACATGCATGAAGTTTTGAATTTTTATAAAAACAAGGATTATTGAAAGTGTTTTACGATCATGCATGTAATGATCTTTATGAGATCATGTTATTTTTATAATAAAAGTTCGATTTTTGATTTGGTTTTTTATTTTTATGAATCATGCAAGTGTTAGGATTGAAAGTGGATGATATTAGGGTGTTAGGATTGATAGAAAAATGGTTAGATTGGGTTGAAAAATTGTTTTAGTGTGTTTTTAAAGAGTTGATTTTAGGCAGTGGGTTCAAGGCTGTTTTTGGATGACTTAAGTCTAAGTTATTGTTATACTAATAGAATAGTGTTGTAGAGCTTTTCATAAGCTTCGTTTTGATATAAAATAGAGCTTCTAACTCCAAACGAGCGTGAAGTCACAATAGTTTGATTATTCGTGTACCGGAAGACGAGTATCGACACAACCGAAGTTGTTGTCGATATTTGGATCGAATCTCGGGGACCATAGAATGAGTTTTAAAAAGAGTTAAGGGCTGTTGTAAGTCTTTAAACATCAGGCTGTGATTCTATTTTGAAACCCGGGTGTTGGTTTTGTAAACGGAATTGTTTAGAGAGATCAAAATGGTTTCATGAGTCAAAAGCGTAAAACTGTCCGGTTTTTATAACTCAAAGACGTGTCGGGCAGAAGGTCTTAGAAGTAATATTTTTGAATAAAATTTAAACTTAGTCTTATTCAGGTTATGTGTGAGTTTGTCACCAAGTTTCATCGAAATCGGACAAGTCTAGATAGGGTAGATTGGTGTGCACATTTGGAGTGTACATGCTGATTTGTATTTTTGGACACGTAGTTCAATGCTCGTGTGGCGTGAGTTTGAGTATTCACTATTGGACATCGTGATTTACTCAAGTGTTTAGTCATTATATCAATGACTTAGTTACTTGTTCGAGTGAAGTAAAGTGATAGTTTGACTTGCGTTGACTTGGCGTCTTATGACGGGTCAATGTCAAGAGTGTAAGTGTTTAAACGAATAGTGTTGAAAAAATAGGATACTATGGATTCACTTGCATTGTGATTCTTTCGGGTTTATCATGGTTTTGTAATTTGAGTTTTGTGTTATTAAGTATGTTTTATACTTGAGTCATTTATTAACGAGCGCGCCTTATTAGGTAGGTTGCGATTTTCGCGTTTAACGGGCATCATTTATCGTCGGCGATCGTCTCAATACCACTCTCGTACTAAGGTGAGCTTATAGCCTCTCTTTTAAATTCTTTAATTGTTTTAGAAACCTGTGAGGGGATAACATGCTTGTTTTATTAAAAATGAAGAGTACAACTATAAGTTGCAGTAAACCAATTGAATGGTGCAACTACAAGTTGTACAAACTCTATTTATTTGAAAAGTATTTATTGAAAATGAAGGGTACAACAAGAGTTAATGTAAACCCATGAATAGGTGCAACCTGAAGTTGTGGTAAGCCTTATTTGTTTTAAAATAGGATACAAGGGACCCGATTGTATTCTTAGATAAAAGTTATTACATAAGTTAGCTTTAGCCTTAAAAGACCCATGGAATCGTGAATTCTTAATCGAAAGAACGCTAATACTGTGGATAGATCTATCGGGGAGACGCCCAGTCCGGTCGCGACTAGCTATCGCGTGGTGTTGTGAAACACTAGTAATGAAACATCGGATGCATTGTATAAGAGAAATATACGCACTTGGCTGGGTGTGTTGGGCTGAAATGATATATGTTAACGTTCAATGTGATGAGGCTTATGTAATGACACTGATAATTATGTCCATACAATATAATTGTCTTTCGATGAATTATTAACAATGTAAGGTTATTTAGAATACTTGTGTTCTCTTTTTTAATTTAAACTCTATAGATTCACTCAGCAATTTTATTGACTTTTTAGCATGTTTTATCTCAGGTCCATAGGGAAGGCACTCGAGGAAGGCGGTTTCGTGAAGCTTGCTTATTTGAAATGTTTTGTCCCGCTTTTATAAACTATATCCATTCAAAGAATTTTAGTCATTAATGTGTTTTGTAAACATTAAGTTATATAGGACCATGTGTGAAATATTTATCGTTGAATAAATGAATGGATGTTTTATTAAAGCGACTCGTTTTGAGCCGTTTTCTATGATTATGAGCTTGAATCATGTAAGTAACACCCAAGGACCCTTCTGCTGCTATGACCGAAACTGGGGGTGTTACAGATTGGTATCAGAGCTAAAATTATAGAGAACGAAAAGATTTTCCAAAAATAAATTTTTGAAATTTTTTAACAATCAGTTGCAAGCAAAACCTCCGAGTTGCCAATGGACGAGAATGAGAGTATTTATATATATATATATATATATATATATATATATATATATATATATATATATATATATATATATATATATATATATATATATATATATATGTTGTAATCTTTATCGATTATTTGTACTTGTGAATTACAAGGTATGTTTTCATTTATTTAATTATAAATGATAATTTTATACTTATACGATATATTTATACGACGTAGATTGTCACGAAGCCACCCTAGTCATTTTAATGCTAGCGCTGAAGCTATTCCCTAAATGAATCATGTTATTCTTAAGACTCTAATTTGTGGATATACATGATCCCGACTAAATGGTTAATAGTCTCGATAATATTGTTTTGGTTACAAGGATTTTGATTCCTTGGTTCTTACTCTTGATTTATCGATCCGTTCATTTCGTTTAGTAAATTTTATCTCCATTTTCATTAATCTTTGATATTATACTGTTTTGATAGAAACAAGTTTGTCTGAGATTGTATTATCGGTTGTTAGGAATTGAGATTGATTGGTATGGTATTCACATGTCAACCAGGATTCCATATCATATCACTAATCATTTTCTGTTAAATCAGTTTCTCGTTTGTTTCAATCTTGATTTTCTGCGTTGAGCTGGCGATGCTTAAACAAGATGATTTATAATCGTCTTGTTGAAATGAATTGGCCATTTATTTGAACAAGCAAATTATAAATTGTTGAACCACAAATTTCTAAATCTTATTTGGATGGGTTTGATCAATCCATGGAAATAATGATTTATAAATGTGTGGGCTTAAGCATAAAGCACATGCACAATTAAACTCTTATTTACTCGTAATTCGTTTGCTTGACTCATTCTCTGATTTTGTTCCCCATAATTCTTTGATCGTGGGATTGTTGTATTGGGGCTGTTCCGAAACCGCCAATCGAGGAGGATATCAAGCGTCTCGGAAAGATACTGTAGAAACCTTCTTCTAGTGGGACTGAGGAGCCTTCTTATCCATGTGATTTACCTAGTAACTCTTAGTAGATTAGCTTATCAATTGTAGTATCTTTACATAAACCACTAACTAAACTGTGACATCAATTAGTAGGACTAGTCTTCTAAGTTGTATAGCATTAGACGATGATAATCTATAATGCTTAACAATACAACCTGTACTAGTTTGTGATCAATGGAATGGCTATCTTTTGATTCCTAATTCTACATCCTTCTGTTTTTATCTTTCTTTGCTTTTCTCTTATAAATTCCTATGGTATCACACTGTTGGGAATAAATTAAGGCCAGATCACTTGAACGCTGACAAGAACAACTCAAGCGTTGACAAGAGCAAAGTGAGCGCTGATAGCATAAGCGTTGACAAGTTAAAGTCAAGCGTTGACAGATTGAAGACAAGCACTGATGGAAGATGTGAGCTACACGTTTATTATATTCTAGAATACTTCTAGTAAGGATAGAGACGACAATGTATTTTCTATGTTTATCTTTACTTAGAATAGTTGATTCGTAGCTTATTGTACAAGACTTCTTAGTCTATAAAAGAAGATCTTTTAGGTTAAAGTTAGTAGTCAGTTTTCATAAGTTTTCACAAGTTAAACCTCTTTCATTGTAATCAAGTACGATCATTCTAATACAAGTGAAAGTTTGTTTAACATCTTTGTGTTTTAGATTAAGTGTTAATTCTGCATAACACTTAGTTACTTTATTCATAAGCAAAGGTTTCTCTACGTGTATTACTTGATCTAATCTCGTATACACAAAGCTTAATCGATCCAAGTTTGGGATCAACAAGTGGTATCAGAGCTTGTTGAGAAACTTTTGATCTTTAAGTAACGCAAGAACCCTAAAACACCAAACCCTAAAAACCCTAAATCTCTCAAAACCCTAAAAACACCATGTCTGGCACAAATCAGCCTTCTGCTTTGCTACAAAACAACTCCACAAACCCTAGTATCAAAATTCCCATGTTTGATGCCAGGAACTTTGAGCTTTGGAAGTCTAATTTTGAGCAATATATAGCCATCCATGACTACATTCTTTGGGAGATTGTTGAATATGGGAACACATTCAACAAAGCTCAAAAGATTGCTGCTGCTATTGCCGCAAGGGTAGCTCTTCCTAATTGTCCTGAAGCTGATAAGAAGGAAAAGCCTGAAGATGGAAGAGCTGTATTTGTTGAAGATATAGCCAAGAAAAGGGTGGACATGAAAATCTTGAACATCATGAAACACGCCTTAGGTCATGAGAATCAGCACAAGTACAAACGCTTTGAGTCTGCAAAAGAGCTTTGGGAAGCTCTTGAAGTAGCACATGGTGGCAATGCTGACACAAAAGATGAAAAGAAGAAGCAACTCATGCATGAGTATGCTGTCTTTAAGGCTCAACCAAATGAGAATCTCAGCAGTGTGAGAAGTAGATTGCTTGACATCACAAGTCAACTTTCCTTCATGGGAACACAGATTGATGACCCTGACTTGAATGCTACTTTTCTCAAAAGCCTTGGTGATGTATGGAAGATTGAGACAAGATCCATTCTTGTCAATAACACCCACAAGACCTCCAGGTTTGATGACATCTTCAACAAACTAAGACTGTTGGAGAATGAATGGCTTTTGGATAGTGATAATAAGTCTTCCAGTAGCAACATGGCCTTCTTCTCACAAAGTGAAGGCCAATTTGATTCCATGAACTTCTATGGGCATCCAGCCACTGGATCTCAATGTGTCAACGCTGGATCTCAGTCTGTCAGCGCTGGATCATATCCTGTCAACGCTTTATACTCAAGCGCTGACACACACAACTTTGGCGCTGAAAGAATTAAGCCTGCTGGTTTAGATCTAGATACTGTGTGTGCATTCATTGCTTCTTTGCCCAGTGATTCAAGGATTACATATGAAGATCTTGAGCAGATAAGTGATGAGCAATTGGAAGAGATGGACATCAAGTGGACTATGGCTCTTGTAAGTTTAAGAGCAAACAGGTTTAATAAAAGGTTCAAGAAGAAGATGACCTTTAATGCTAAGGATGTTGCTGGATTTGACAAGTCCAAGGTTGAGTGCTACAACTGTCATAGGATGGGGCACTTTATGAGGGAATGTAGATCTCCAAGAAGATCTGATGCTGGTAAGCCCTCAAGCCAAATGGTTAAGAGACAAGATCCCAAGGCCATGGTTGCTGTTCAACAAATTGATGGTGTTGGAGGATGGGACTGGAGCTGGAACTTTATGGCTAAGGATGAGGAAGAGGACAGAGCTTTGGTTGCTGAAGTTAAAGAAGAGCATGTTGAATATGCTCTCATGGCACACTCCTCCTCTTCATCAGATAATGAGGTATATGATGATGCTTTCTGTTCTAAGGGTTGTCGTCTAAATACTGAAAAACTAAATCAAGAGATAGTAAAATTATTAGATGAGGCAAGTACTGAAAGATGCAAAGTATCTAATTATCAAATTGCTCTTACCCAAACAGAAAAGACAGTAGCTGAGTATAAGAAAATGGAGTTTGATTTAAAGGATCAAATACATATCTTAAAACACGAGTTACATCAAAGTAAAGATATTCAAGATATAGTAAACAGGGTTAATCTTGATTTGATAGCTCAGTTAGAGGAGGCTAACAAAAATAAAGATAATGTGAGTCTTAAAATCCAGAGATTTGATAAGGCCACACAATCCCTAGGAGAGTGTGTTAGCAAACAAAGAGACTCTAAGGACATGAGTGGGATTGGGATGAAAGCTAATACTGGTGTTCCACCACCAGCTGGGGATTTTTATGGTGTCCAATCAAAGGACTTATCTTGGACTGGCTTGCCAGAACTCCAAGAGAAGGAATTCATTCCTCCACCTAGAGTGACTTCCCCAGTTGAAGAATACAAACAAAAACTGACTGACCTAGATGAGTGGAAGAAAGCTAACCACACTTTGTTTGTTAAGGGAGGGTTGTTGTGTGAACGTCCAAATGAGCCCACACCAATCATGAGCCATAATATTGTGGAGTCCAATGATCCTAAACCTATTAAAATCACACACCCTACCACTGGCAAAGCTGTTGACCTTGGCCCACAAACTGTTAGAAAACCTAGTGTTAAGTATGCAGAGATGTATAGGAATACTAGGTCACCAAAAAGCCAAGTTAGTAACCATGGAACAGGCTTCTTTGCTTCTAGACCTAAGACTATGTCTAGAAAAGCTTGTTACTCATGTGGTAGCTTCTCACATTTGGCATACAAATGTGTCAACGCTTCCAATGTCAACGCTGATAGGAACCATTTCAGCGCTGACAAAAGTCAACATAGGTCAAACACTGTCAGACCCAATACCTTTGTGAACAAAAGTTCACAAGTTGTTAGACCTGCCCCATTCTTTTCTAGAGGGCCTAACACACAAGGCCTAAGACCTTTTCAAAAGTCAAACACTTGGTCCAATAGGCAATGGGTTCCTGTAGCAAACCCTAGGTTCAACGCTGATAAAGGCAATCGGGGCGCTGACAAGAACAATTTCAGCGCTGACAGACACACTGCCAAACCTAGGTATTTGCAACCACAGGGAAATAGGTCTAAAGCTTCTACTAGCTTAACATGGAGACCAAAACAAGTCCAAAACTCTAATTCTACTGGTGTTTCTATGACATGCAACAGGTTTCATTATATTTCAAAGTGTGGAACCTATAGATCGTTGGGCTCAATGGTTATGAACCATATATCTAGGTTTGATCATCGTTCATATGATAACATAGCGGAAAAGAACAATGATCATGACAAGGTGTTTTGGCACATAAGACATGAATTAAAACAAATAGGGATGTTCATTATATTAATAACAAACATCCACTAGACGTGTATACATTGAATCCCACGTCTAGTGCGACACACACTTTAGGTTTACATTGTGATTGAATAATATGTTGTAAAAACCTACGTCTATGTTTTCTTTATATACTAGAAAACATAGCTTACAAAGAAAGCTAAAGTAATAAAAAGACTCCAACGGCTTGTTCTTTTGCAACTTGTACTTTTTAGCCCTTGTCTTCTTATTTTGTTGTGTTTTGACTTATCAACTTAATAATTGGACCCAACAATCTTCCCCTAGTTGATGATGTCAAAACACTCTTCTTAAGCATGAATCCTTTGTATTTAGTACATGATCTCCAAGACGCTTCCCCTTAAGTATAGCACATATTCTTCCCCTTTTTGACACATCAATAGGGAATATGTGAAAGTATGCAATCTTGTAGATTCTCCAAAAGTAGCTCTATGTAATGATTCTGAAGAAAAATAAATAAAGTAGTCTTGATGCAGAAGTAGAATACCACAAACCTATGTTCCATGTCTTGTTTATCCATGTGATGAAGAACTTATACCTGAAGAAAAATATAAGTAGACCTCGATCCCTTGTCAATATTCTCATCCTTTGTGAGACACTGAGCACGATAATGTAACTCCTTCAAGTGTTTATGACAAGTCTTCGTCACCAACTATGTAAGCACGAACAAGTTACCTTTAAAGTCAGTGGCTGGAAGTGCATGACTTTAAGATATGATAGAACACAAACTCGCGAAAATCTTCTTCAATCATCAAACTTCCCATAAGAATTCTTCCCCTTAAGCTAACACCTCTTCATGATGAATTTGAATGGAATAACATCTCCATACCATATGTAAAAGTCCAATATGGATAACTCTTTCGCAAGGCTATCCCGATTACATAGTTTAAAATATCCATCAAATCCCTCGAATAATTGCTAACTTACTTAAAAATCATTAATCCATTTAAATATATCCGAGCCATAAATATCAACTTGATATTCTGAATAAAACGGAGATTCCATGTACCTTTTGTGTGTCTTTCCCTTCTTTTTGTGTGCTTAAAACATACCAGTTTTCTCAAACAGCAGCAATCAGTGTGTTACCCGAGATCTTTCTTTGTCCAATATCCTCCATGTGTATTGCCCGATATCGGACAACACGTATCAGCGTTGAAACACATATCTCGGACAACACTGTCAACTGTCAGCGTTGACTTATTCCTGTCAGCGTCGAAACTCTTCCTGTCAGCGTCTACGTAAGCTTTGTCAGCGTCCACATCTTTTCAGCGTCAAAACATGCTCTGTCAACGTTTGTCTCATTCATGTCAGCGTTTACATCAATCATTGATGCTATATGTGAAACAAAGTATATCCTCACATGAACGCTAGTATATGATTTCCTTTAGCTGTGTGAATGTAAGTGTTTTGTCCAATCAGAAACCTCCCATCGTGTGAACACAAAGCTTTAGACCAATCAAAATCAAGTGGCTCACGGTAATACACTAGAATAGCATGCATGGGATCACAAACTATAACGAATATTAGGGTTTGTTTTAGCTGTGTGAATGCATCTTTTATCCAATCATCATTAAGCAACCGTGTGAACACAACTATCCTTAAACCAATAGGAATAAGAGACTTCACGGTTACATGATGAACCAGCGCGTAGAGTATCAAAGCGTGTGAACACACAATCTTTTGTCCAATGAAAACCTTGTAACCGTGTGAATATAGAACTCTCCACCAATGAGGAACAAAGGACTTGTATCCCCATATGAAGAACAGTAGACGAGCATGTAGGAGATCCAAAGCTAGATAACAAATTAGGGTTTTTAATCCTTCACGTCTGTAACAACGAATCTGCATTAACGATCTAGGGTTTGGAGTTTTGAGCGCTGAAACCCTAATTAGGGTTTATGAATAACCTAAGATCATATATCTTCACACGAATTAACAGCCACCAATTTCAATTCTTCCTGCTTTTTAAGTAGATCTAGGGTTTGAAGAACCCTAGTTCATGATTTCATGTGAAAGCAGAAAACTGAAAATTACCTCTGCTGCCAACTTCGACGCTTAATAACTTTTGCCTGGGGATAAAACTCGACAATCCCTCCGGTGGATGTTTAGATCTATGTATGTAGAACACACATCTAAAATTTCGTGACGATCCAACGGTTAGATCAAAAGTTATGACCTTCTGAATACTGCTGCGCACACAAAAACGTCCAGAAAAATTCAATACGAATTTTTCTTCTTCACCATACACGAACACCTCGTCGGACCTAGATATCTAGAGCCTTAGGCTCTGATACCAATTGATGAGTCCTATTGATCGTTGGGCTCAATGGTTATGAACCATATATCTAGGTTTGATCATCGTTCATATGATAACATAGCGGAAAAGAACAATGATCATGACAAGGTGTTTTGGCACATAAGACATGAATTAAAACAAATAGGGATGTTCATTATATTAATAACAAACATCCACTAGACGTGTATACATTGAATCCCACGTCTAGTGCGACACACACTTTAGGTTTACATTGTGATTGAATAATATGTTGTAAAAACCTACGTCTATGTTTTCTTTATATACTAGAAAACATAGCTTACAAAGAAAGCTAAAGTAATAAAAAGACTCCAACGGCTTGTTCTTTTGCAACTTGTACTTTTTAGCCCTTGTCTTCTTATTTTGTTGTGTTTTGACTTATCAACTTAATAATTGGACCCAACACAAAGGCCATGTCAACACCAATTGGGGTTAACTGGGAATTTCATTCAAAAAGGGATGAAAATGGGGTTGTTATGAGAACCAAGTCTGTTCTTGTTGAACAACCAGATGAATCCAAGTCTTCCAAGGCTTGGGTTCCCAAAGAAAACTAATGTGTTTTCTTTATGTGCAGGGCATTCAGAAGAAGATCAATGATTATGGATATTGGGATAGTGGATGCTCAAGGCACATGACAGGAAAGGAAGACTATCTGACAAACTTCACTCCTATTCAAGATGGTGATAAGGTATACTTTGGAGGGGGCTATGGCACCATCACTGGAAAAGGAACCCTTGTCACCAACAATCTACGGTTTGAGAATGTCTTCCTGGTAAAAGAACTGGATTATAATTTGTTTAGTGTATCACAAGTGTGTGATAACAAAAATAAGGTTCTTTTCACTGATACTGAGTGCTTGGTGTTAAGCAAAGATTACAAGCTCCCTGAGGAGAAATACATAGATTTTAGAACACCAAGGCATAAAGACATATATAATGTGAATCTTAATGGAATTAAGATAAATAATAAAATGATGTCATGTCTTTATGCTAAAGCCTCAGTAGATGAAAGTAATCTTTGGCACAGGAGATTAGGGCACATAAACTTTAAAAATATCAATAGACTTGTGAGGCTTGGTTTAGTTGATGGTTTGCCTGAAAAGGCTTTCCACAATGACCACACTTGCGTTGCATGTCTTAAGGGCAAGCAGCACAAGGTCTCATTCAAATCTAAACAGGTGCACTCTAGTTCTAAACCACTTCACTTATTGCATATGGACCTCTTTGGTCCAACTAATATAGAAAGTTTGAAGGGTAAATCATATTGTTTTGTCATCACTGATGATTTTTCCAGATTTACATGGTCTTTCTTTTTAGCCAAGAAAAGTGAAACTGCCCAAAGTCTGATTAATTTCATTACCCAAATTGAGAAGAAAAATGGTAATGAGGTCAAAATTATTAGAAGTGACAATGGGGGTGAGTTTAGAAATCAGTTGTTAGATGATTTTTGTGCCAAGAAAGGGATTACTAGGCAGTTTAGCATAGCTAGAACCCCACAGCAAAATGGGGTTGCTGAAAGGAAGAATAGAACCCTTATTGAAGCAGCCAGAACCATGTTGGCTGATGCCCACTTTCCTATAGCCTTTTGGGCTGAAGCTGTTAACACAGCTTGTTATGTTCAAAATAGGGCATTGGTCAACAAAATACATAATAAGACACCTTATGAGTTACTTTGGGGAAGGAAGCCAAATATTGGCTTTCTCAAGCCTTTTGGTTGTCATGTAGTTGTTTTAGAAACTAGTGAGGCCCTAGGTAAATTTGATTCAAAAGGTGATGAAGGCTACTTCATGGGTTATTCAGTGCAGAGCAAAGGATATAGGGTTTACATTAAAAAGGAAAAACGTATACTTGAAAAAGTACATGTTAGGTTTTTAGAGAGTAAACCTAGTGATCCTGAAAGTGGTCCAAATTGGTTGTTTGACTTGGAACCTTTATCTAGAGCTTTAAATTATATGCCTGTTACTGATCCAGACATTGTGAAGGTAACTTCAAGTGTTTTGGAAAAGAGAATTGGTAATGTTTCAGGTATACAGGTTGCTAAGAAGGATGGACCACCAGCAGTTGAGTCATCTCCCACACAAGAATATGTTACACTTCCTATTTGGACAGATGAGTATTATGCTGCTGCTGCTGCTATAAAAGATAATGGTGGTTTCCAAATACCACCAAATACAAACATGCATGGTTCTTCAGGCGCTAACAAAGGGAAATCAAGCGCTGACAAGACTAATTCAGACGCTGATGGATCAGACGCTGACACCAACAGTTCAAGCGTTGTTAGCCCAAGCGCTGACAAACAAGGATCAGACTTTGACAACACCTTTGCACATCTTTTCTCTTCCCATTTTGAACAAGGTGGACCTTCCAATGTCCATGAAGAGATTTCTGTTGATCAAAGAGAGTCTGATGAAGAAGATATTGGCAACATGGAGCGTAAAGTTGAGGACACCAGACTTTTTGAAGGAGGAGTTCTCACTTCCACAGCAAAGGATCACCCCTCATCTCAGATCATTGGTGATGTTATGGCTCCAGTTCAGACAAGAAGATCCCATCAAAATCTTGGTGGATTTATTGCCAATATACACAAGAAGGTTGATACCCCTCTTGTACAAGCATGTTTGTTTGCATGTTTTCTGTCACAAGAAGAACCCAAGAAGATTTTTGATGCTCTCAAAGAACCTAGTTGGGTGGAAGCAATGCAGGATGAGCTTCACCAATTTGCTATACAGGATGTTTGGGAGCTGGTTGATTGTCCTAGATATGTGAGACCAATTGGGACAAGATGGGTTCTAAGGAACAAGAAAGATGAAAGAGGCATTGTGGTCAGAAACAAGGCACGTCTGGTAGCTCAGGGATATACACAAGAGGAAGGCATAGATTATGAAGAAGTTTTTGCTCCAGTTGCAAGAATTGAAGCTATCAGAATTTTCCTAGCTTATGCCTCTTGCATGAACTTCACTGTTTATCAAATGGATGTGAAGAGTGCTTTCCTCTATGGGACAATTGTTGAGGAGGTATATGTCATGCAACCTCCTGGTTTTGAAGATCCTGAGAATCCAGACAAGGTTTATAGAGTGAAGAAAGCTATGTATGGACTTCATCAAGCCCCTAGAGCATGGTATGGTACCTTGTCTACATATTTGGTGGACAATGGATTCAAGAGGGGCACCATAGATCAGACACTATTTACAAAGAAGAAAGGAAAACATGTGTTGCTTGTGCAGGTCTATGTTGATGACATCATTTTTGGGTCTACTGATCCAAAAATGAGTGAGGACTTTTCCAAGCTCATGACAGATAAATTCAAGATGAGTGCAATGGGTGAGATGAACTTCTTTCTAGGATTGCAAGTTCAGCAGAAAGAAGATGGTATCTTCATCTCCCAAGACAAATATGTAGCTGAAATCTTGAAGAAATATGGTTTTTCTCCACATGAAAAGGATGCTTCTACTCCTATGGATAGGGAACATCCTTGGGGAAAAATTGGAGCTGGAAAGGATGTGGATGTTAGGCACTATAGATCAATGATTGGTTCATTGATGTATCTTACAGCCTCAAGACCTGACATCATGTTTGCTGTGTGTGCTTGTGCACGCCATCAAGTGACTCCCAAAGAATGTCACCTTTTTGCTGTGAAAAGAATCTTTAGGTACCTAAGATGTTATCCAGATCTTGGCCTATGGTACCCAAAAGATTCTCCATTGGAGCTTATTGCATATTCAGACAGTGACTATGGTGGTGACAAGTTTGATAGAAAATCCACAACTGGTGGATGCCAATTTCTTGGGAGTAGATTGATATCTTGGCAATGCAAGAAACAAACAGTGGTGGCAAACTCTACAACTGAAGCAGAATATGTGGCTACAGCTGCTTGTTGTGGACAAGTCTTATGGATTCAGAACCAGCTGTTGGATTATGGGTATAATTTTATGCATACCAAGATTTTTGTAGACAATAACAGTACTTTATGCATTATTAAAAATCTTGTACATCATTCTAAAACCAAACACATAGAAATTAGACATCATTTTATAAGAGATTGCTTTGAGAAAGGTTTAATACAACCAGATAGGGTAGCCACAGAAGATAATGTGGCTGATTTATTAACTAAACCTTTTGATGCTGGAAGATTTCAATATTTGGTAACAAATATTGGAATGGTTAATCTCACTTAATATGTGTTTTGGAACCTTTTTGTAAAAGTATGTACAGGATAATGCATTGTTATTGGTCTTTGTGATGATTTAGATTTTTCCACTTTATTTTTCTAACACTGACAAAGGTACATGTAACGCTGATAAGTGTTATTTTGCCGTTGTTAGAGATATTATTGTCTAACGCTGACAAGAGTTCCTTCAACGCTGATAAGTGTTGTCGGGACGCTGTCAGCAACAAATGTTAGTTTTGTGGTTTTCAATCTAAATGTGTAGGTGGTGGTAGCTTTATGCCATTGGATACAGAGTTGCTTATGGATCTTTGAAGAGCTATTTGGACATGTTTTTGTTTATGGATGATGGTTGGAATATTTATATTCCTATCTTGACATAAATTTTTAATGTTCATATATATTTTGAGAAACTCATGTATCATAGTTTAAGGGGAGGTTTTAGGAACCTTTAGGATTTTTGGGTATCCATATGATACTCTTATCACAATTCTAGATTGTGTCCACAGGTGAGTATGGGTTAGTTTTACTAAACCATGAGGCACTGTAGCATGCATAGTATATCAACTTTGCATGCTGCCAAGACATTTTTGGCCTAGAATTGGTTGTGGTCTGTTGGGAGACTTGGGAATCATTTTGATATGGGTTTTACCTGGGAGTAACAAGGATTTTATAAGGTAACTTGGTTGTTAAGAATTTTGGTTAGCAAGGGACACTAGAGGACTGTTATGTCTATCTTGCTTATGCAAGTGTGCATAACTGGACAGTGCTTGCCGCCCTATGATAATTATCAGCTTTTGGTTATCTTCTCTAGGATAAATTACTTGTTGAGGTCATTTTTCACTTTTTAAAAACAATTTTATTTTTGGACGCTGACAAGATTTTTCCAAGCGTTGTTGTGACCAAATTGGACGCTGACATGGCTTTAGGCGAACGTTGACAAGATTATAGCCGTTGGGCGTTGATGGGTTATATTTGACCGTTGACAATCAATGGGACCTACCCAGTTGTTACTTTTTGACATATTTTCAAGCCGTAATTTTAGGAGTTGTTACTTTCATTAAATGCATGAGATAACTTATAACTTTTTCAATATTTTCATGATTCGTTTTTGAAAATCTTTGCCTATTTTTGGGCCAATCACATGCATTCATCCACTCCTATAAATTTGGCTCCTATTTTTAAACAGGGTATCTATAATTCTTGTCTAACATTTTTCTCTTATCAACCTTCATCTTTTATACTTCAAATTAACAGCTTTCATCAATGGCACCAAGATTTAACTCAGCAGAATTGGATTTGGGGTTCAAGTCTCAACACAACATGATTGCTTATCTTGTTGCTGATAATACTTTGTTCCCTCAATACACAAAAATGGTGGAGTATTTGAACGCATCCCCATTAAGGTATGCTCTTTCTCATGCACCACTCATTCCAGTCACACACATTAAATAGTTTTGGAACACTGTTAGTTCCTCAACAGGTAATGGAGTGACCACATTAACTTCTATTGTTTATGGGAGATCTTGGGTGGTTACTGAGGCCTTGGTACGCCAGGCCTTGCATCTTAATGATGCTGATGGTATAACCATTCTTCCCATCTCTGAAATAGAACAAGGGCTTAGGGCTTTGGAATACCCTATTCCTGATGAAGGTACTCTTAATAAGTACCATAAGCAGGAATTTCCCCCAGCCTGGAAGTACCTCATTCACATTCTCCTTCAATGTTTGAGTCCCAAATGTACTGCACACAATGAGATCAATAGATCCATTGCAACTGCTATTGTGTGTATTGCAACAGGGCAAAAATATAACTGGTCTAAAATGATTTTTGAAGGAATGTGTAAAAACAAGGGGACAAAAATGACTTTAGCTTATCCCCGTTTTCTGCAAATGATTTTTGATGCTCAAAGATATTGTTCAAGGGATCACAATGATTTTTATAAAATCCCTGAACAAAAAAAAGCTATTTTTACCAAGATGAATTCACCACCTCATAGAGACCTACCTTTAACCCCAGCCATGCTTGCTGTTATTGCAGCAGCACAACCTCAACCAGACCCCAACCTCATATTGACCCTCACCCACAACTTGAACCTATCCATGAACCTTTACCCTCACCTGACCAAATGCAAATAGACCAAAATCCCTTTGACGCTGACACATCTAATGTGGGCGTTGATGTGCCTATTTCCAACACTGACACCCAACCATCACAATCCCAAACACCCCTTAACCAACCCACATCTACACCTTCTTCCACACCATCTTCCACACCACCTGAATATAGGTTGTTTAAACGCCAAAGGACTGCTGGAGTGTTCTCCTTTGGTGGTCCTAGCCATGAAGCAGAGAGAACCACCACCACAAGTGTGGCTGGTGACCTGGATGAGGCTGGGACTATTGGTTCTGGCTTAGCAGCTGGCCAAGGCAGTCCCACCATAATTAAGTCCTCATCCATGCCCAATGAACCTGACTTGGGAGGTCAAATCCCCATTTTGGAAGAGGGCAGACTGGAACCAATGACGCTTTTGGAATTGACGGCTGTCTGCATTAGCTTGCAAAAGCAGAATGCAGACTTAGTACAAATTGTCAGTAACCAAGGCCTTGAACTCAAGGAATTGAGGGAGAGGATTGTTGTTTTGGAGAGTGCTCATTCAAAGGGAGGTATGGAGGAGTCTTCCAAAGGGGAGGAAGATCAAAGAAATCTGAGTGATAAGAGCAGTCAAGATGGTCAATCATTGGATGTTGTTGAAGCTCTTACTACTTTGAAGGAACAAACAGGTTTTGATACGTCCTTGATCTCTCCAACCAATTTAAATTTATCCTTTACAGATATGTTGAGAGAGGTTACACAAGGCGCTGAGGGAAAATATTTGAGCGTTGACAAGACAAGTTTGGACGCTGAGAGAAGTATTTTGGGCGCTGATAGAGGAAATTTGGGCGTTGACAGATCTGCATATGGAGGTGATGTATTCCAGTCATCATCTATCATCAAGGATGTTTCTACTCAGGCATTACCATCTACCTTACCAACAATTGCACCATCAGATAAGGGTAAGGGTAAGTTGGTAGAAGAAATTGTTCCAAAGAATGCAGCTCAGGTTGAATTTGATAGAAGATTGGCTGAGCAAATGATGGAACAAGGTGAAAAGGAAAAGTCACCATTTGTTGTGACTTCTGAAGAAGAAAGTGATGGAGCTAGCTCAGATTCAAGTATGATGATTGTTGAACCAGAAAGACTTGAGTATGGTGATGAGCTTGCTAGGGAAAAGCTGAGAGATTTAAAGTTGCAGATTGATTTTGATATGCCAGAGGTGGTTCAGATGTACAATTCTTGGGAAGAAAGCTGTATGGATAATCCAGACTTGACCATTTCAGATCAGATATGGGGTTTGGAAATTCTTCTTAGAGTTCAGAAGGATTGTAAGGTGATTTTGAAGCACAAGGCAAGCAACATTCTCTCTGAGTTGAAAAGGGATAGAAGGAAGCTCTACTTTATGTTGCTCAAATGTCATGGAGTTGGATGGACACATCAGAAGCTGAAGGCTTTGACATTTGATGAGTTGGAACATAGGGCTTATCCTATTTGGGTGAAAGTGCAGGAAGAAAACACTTTCAGACTTCTTTCAGATGAAAGAAAGGAGCAACTTGCAGAAGAGATGGAAATCAAGAAAGCTATGATAGTTCCTAGACCAGTGAAGAAGGGATTTACACTTGAGTTTCCAAAAGATATGAATCAACTATATCCAAGTGAAGCAGTTATTAGAAAGAGCCTTAAGCTCTCCCCATTAGAAGCTTCAGATATGGTGCATGTGTTACCACTAGATTCCAGGAATCCAATTGTGAGTTATGATGAAGATGAATGTGGATTCTGGAAAATTGGAAGATTTGGCAAGGAGGTACACACTTTTACCACTCTCATATCTTTATTTGCAAGTTGTGATAGAGAAGACTTGGTGGACCTTTGGAGGTTGCTAGAGACCAAGTATGAGGCTGAAGCACCAACTTCAGTCAATGGAATAAAACTTTGGACCACATTCAAAAGAATGTGTGGGACAAAAGAAGAAGATCCTGAAATATGGAAGGATCTTGAAGATGACCTCAGTGGTCTTCAATGGAGGTTATATTCAGCTGCTGGTGTATACCATTTGAGTTCTACAAAGTTTGTTGAGTATTTACTTGTAGATGCTCAGTATTTCATATCCAAAGCTGTTTTGGAAAAGATGAAGGACACCCAGTTGGAGATAGACTATACAAGTGACGTGGCAAAGAATTTGATCAGATTTATTTATTACCAATATGATAAGGTTTGTCAGACTCCTCCAATTTCTTAATGTTTATTCAGAAACTTGATCATAAGAGTGGATATCAAGTTTAGGGGAGGATTGTTGGGAATAAATTAAGGCCAGATCACTTGAACGCTGACAAGAACAACTCAAGCGTTGACAAGAGCAAAGTGAGCGCTGATAGCATAAGCGTTGACAAGTTAAAGTCAAGCGTTGACAGATTGAAGACAAGCACTGATGGAAGATGTGAGCTACACGTTTATTATATTCTAGAATACTTCTAGTAAGGATAGAGACGACAATGTATTTTCTATGTTTATCTTTACTTAGAATAGTTGATTCGTAGCTTATTGTACAAGACTTCTTAGTCTATAAAAGAAGATCTTTTAGGTTAAAGTTAGTAGTCAGTTTTCATAAGTTTTCACAAGTTAAACCTCTTTCATTGTAATCAAGTACGATCATTCTAATACAAGTGAAAGTTTGTTTAACATCTTTGTGTTTTAGATTAAGTGTTAATTCCGCATAACACTTAGTTACTTTATTCATAAGCAAAGGTTTCTCTACGTGTATTACTTGATCTAATCTCGTATACACAAAGCTTAATCGATCCAAGTTTGGGATCAACAAGTATTGTTGGGTCAAAATTAATATGAGTTGATGTGGCAGAAACTCCAAAACGAAGAAAACATGCTAGACGCTGACACGCCATGTTTGGACGCTGACAGAAGTCTACGGCGCTGATGGAATTTCTATTTACGGAATATATTGGATATATTCTAAATAATATATTCAGTATATATCTATAGAAATAGAATATTTAGATGTTTATTTGATATTATCTCTTGTAGATTCTGTTCCTTCCACTATAAAAGGAACAAGAGTCTTAGGTTTTATTCATATCATTCATTCACAATGTAAACCTAAAGTGTGTGTCGCACTAGACGTGGGATTCAATGTATACACGTCTAGTGGTTGTTTGTTATTAATATAATGAGCAACCCAATTGTTTTAATTCATGTGTTCTTTGTGTCCAAACACCTTGTTATGATCATTGTTCTTATTCCGCTATGTTATCATATGAATGATGATCAGCCTAGATATAATGGTTCATAACCATTGAGTCTAACGATCATAGGACTCCTCAATTGGTATCAGAGCCTAAGGCTCTTGATATCTAGGTCCGACGAGGTGTTCGTGTATGGTGAAGAAAAGAAAAATTCGTATAGTTTTTCTGGACGTTTTTGTGTGCGCAGCAGTATTCAGAAGGTCATAACTTTTGTTTGAACCGTTGGATCGTCACGAAATTTTAGATGTGTGTTCTACATACATAGATCTAAACATCCACCGGAGGGATTGTCGAGTTTTATCCCCAGGCAAAAGTTATTAAGCGTCGAAGTTGGCTGATGGTTGATTTTCAGTTTTCTGCTTTCACATGAAATCATGAACTAGGGTTTCTCAAACCCTAGATCTACATAAAAAGCAGGATGATTATAAGGATTGTGGCTGTGATGATTCAAGTTATTACACGATCTAAGATTAATTCATAAACCCTAATTAGGGTTTCGGTGCATAAATTACAAAACCCTAGATCATTTCTCATCAGAAGATGGTTTGTTCTTGATCTGTTCTTTTAATAAACTGTGTATGTATATGATGATCTTTGTTACTATATCTAGCATGTCACGATCTTGGTTGTGATGTGCTATGTCTTTTGGATCGTTTGTACCTATACACTGTTTGTAGCAGCGCTTGGTGTCCAAGACGTACAGTGGTCCATGTATTGTTACTTGGTACCTCACATATGTTTCAAGAAGATAGGCACTGCTGCTGATCGACTGTTAGTTCAAGGAAAAGAAGTGTGTGAAGTCATGTGCCACAGCGTGGGGTCTTCTTGTTTAAAGCAAATAAGGACGTCATATGGGTTTATATGAAAGTAATTTTGTGGTCCCAAGGTATGTAGTATTCATTGGTTTATTATTGATCATAGTGGGAAAGTACAGAAGAAACATATACGGTCATGTATTATCCAAGTCTGTAATGAGTGGTCCTACGCATACAAACAAGAATCAATGAAGGTGTGTTGCTCATTGAAAAGGGGACATGTTTATTGGTTCCTTGATGATGCGTTCACACGATTAAGGAGTGAAAACAAGAGACGTTAAATTCAGTTTGTGTCCACACGGCTCCTCAAATATGATTGGTCAAATCATATGCGTTCACATGACCAAAACAGTGATATTAATGTTGGACGTGAATGGCAAAGTCAGCGCGGTGTTTTTGCTGATTTTTAGGAGACAATCACGTCAGAATACAGAATATATTATTTGCTGTTTATTCTAAGTTGATGTATGACGTAAGGTAATAATCCTATTTTATAGGATATATTGCTTTTCCTATTTTAAATGTGGTTATGCAGTGGGGTAAGACGTAGCCACAAATAGCATCAGTGTTTGATGTGAACGCTGATAAGAATGAGACAGACGCTGAAAGGATGGGTTTGACGCTAAAAAAGACGTGGACGCTGACAAAGTTTAATATAGACGCTGACAGGAAGGATTTTGACGCTGACAGAATAAGTCAACGCTGACAGGTTGGCAGTGTTGTCCGAGATATGTTCTTCAAACGCTGATACGTGTTGTCCGATATGGGGCAATACACATAGAAGGACATTAGACAAAGGAGGATCTCGGGTAACCCACTGATTGCTGCTGTTTGAGAAAATTGGACGTTTTAAGCACACAAAAAGGAGGATTATACACAAAAAGGTACATGGAATCTCCGTTTTAATTCAGAATATCATGGTGATATTTATGGCTCGGATATTTTGAAAAGGATTAATGATCTTAAAGCGAGTTAGCAACTATTCGTGAGGATTTGATGGATATTTTAAACTATGTAATCGGGATAGCCTTGAGAAAGAGTTATCCATCACAAGACTTTTACATATGGTATGAAGATGTGATTCCATTAAAATCGTCATGAAGAGGTGTTAGATTAAGGGGAAGAATTCTTATGGTAAGTTTGATGATTGAAGAAGATTTTCGCGAGTTTGTGTTCTATCATATCTTAAAGTCGTGGCGTACCATTCACTGACTTTAAAGGTAACTTGTTCGTGCTTTACATGGATAGTGATGAAGACTTGTCATAACACTTGAAGGAGTTACATTATCGTGCTCAGTGTCTCACATAGGATGAGAATATTGACAAGGGATCGAGGTCTACTTATAATTGGTCTGATATAAGTTCTTAGTCACATGGATAGTACAAGACATGGAACACAAGGTTGGGTTATTCTACTTCTACATCAAGAATACTTTATTTATTTTTCTTCAGGATCATTACACAGAGCCTACATTTGGAGAATCTTCAAAGATTGCATACATTGTTTACTTCCTTGTTGATGTGACAAAAAGGGGAAGAAAATACATGCTACACTTGAGGGGAAGCAATTTGAAGATCATGTACAACTTACAAGAGATACACAAAGAGTTTTGCCGACATCAACTAGGGGAAGATTGTTGGGTCAAAATTAATATGAGTTGATGTGGCAGAAACTCCAAAACGAAGAAAACATACTAGACGCTGACACGCCATGTTTGGACGCTGACAGAAGTCTACGGCGCTGATGGAATTTCTATTTACGGAATATATTGGATATATTCTAAATAATATATTCAGTATATATCTATAGAAATAGAATATTTAGATGTTTATTTGATATTATCTCTTGTAGATTCTGTTCCTTCCACTATAAAAGGAACAAGAGTCTTAGGTTTTATTCATATCATTCATTCACAATGTAAACCTAAAGTGTGTGTCGCACTAGACGTGGGATTCAATGTATACACGTCTAGTGGTTGTTTGTTATTAATATAATGAGCAACCCAATTGTTTTAATTCATGTGTTCTTTGTGTCCAAACACCTTGTTATGATCATTGTTCTTATTCCGCTATGTTATCATATGAATGATGATCAACCTAGATATAATGGTTCATAACCATTGAGTCTAACAATCATAGGACTCCTCATACACAACCATTGAATGAATATTCATTATGATTTTATTTGCGTTGCACAAGAATTATGCAGTCAATGAAAGCTATGACTGAAGCACGAGTGCGCCAAGTTATTAGTGAATAAGTTGCTACATCTTTAACTGAATTCATGGCCAACATGAATGATGGATCTGGAACTAGAGTTGAAGCTACAACTGGTGGAACTGGAACCGGTGGAGCTGAAGCTAGAGCCAATAATGTTCGTGGTACTAATGGAATAAATGTGCCTGAAATTAGAGGCTATAACTACACTTCATTCATGAAGTTCAAACCGTAGACTCTTAAGGGGGACTCAATATGATGGAGGATTTTGTCAGTTGTTGAAAAACTGGCGTCAGTCTTTCGAACCAGTGTTGATAATCAGGAGGATAAGGTGCAGTTTGAAATCCCTACTCTCCAAAGTCGTGTATTAACTTGGTGTAATGACAGACTTGCTTCCATAGGTATCGTTACTTATGGAACACCATGGACTAAGGTGAGGAAGCGGTTGACTGAGGAATTTTGTCCTCGTAGTATTTCAAAAGTATGGAGCAAGTGTTGAACAACCTAGAACTCAAGGAGAAATAATTCCAAACTGAAAATTCTTTTCGTGCATTAGAGCTTGTAAGTATATCAAAAAAGGTCGTGAGTTATTCCTAGCTCAAGTATTGGAGAAGAAATCATAAGAGAAATGAGTATAATATGTTCCAGTCATTCGTGACTATCTTGAAGTGTTTCAGAAGATTTGCTAGGGCTTCCGCCTCCAAGGCAAATAGAACTTCTAATTGATCCAATTCCTGGTGTTACAACTATGGCACGTGCGCCATATCATTTAGCACCATCTGAGCTAAAGGAGTTATCTGTGTAGTTGCAAGAACTTTCTGATAAAGGTTTTATTCGATCGAGTTCGTCATTTTGGGGATCTCCTGTTTTATTCATTAAGGAGAAAGATGGTTCGTTCTGTATGTGCATCGATTACGGATAGCTGAATAAGCTAACGACCAAGAATCGTTACCCGCTTCCAAGAACTGATGATCTATTTGATGAACTTCAAGATTCTCGTGTTTTCTCTAAGATTAACCTTCATTCTGTTAACTATCAACTTTGCATATGCAAGGAAAATATTCTATGGCGCGTAGACTCGTTATGGTCATTATGAGTTTCAGATTATGCCTTTTGGTTTGACCAATGCACCTGCTGTATTCATTGACTTAATGAATCGTATGTGTAAGCCGTATCTTGATAAATTCGTGATCGTTTTCTTTGATGATATTCTAATCTGCTCTAAGAGCGAGGAAGAGCATGTCGAACACTTAAGGATTATCTTGAACTTGTTAAAGCCGAAAAGTTGTACGCGAAGTTCTCAAAGTGTGATCTTTGGCTTAGTTATGTGCAATTTCTCTGACATGTGATTGATAAGAGTGGGGTACATGTCGATCCTGCGAAAATCGAAGCTATCAAAAATTTGAATGCTCCAACTACTCCAACTGAAGTACGACAATTTCTAGGTTTGGCTGGTTACTACCGAAGGTTTATTGAAGGATAATCTTTGATATCAAAACCATTAACTAAGCTAACTCAGAGAATGAACCGTATATGTGGGGCGATGATGAAAAGGAAGCTTTTCAAATCCAGAAAAGGAAACTTTGTAGCACGCCGATCTTATTGTTACTCGAAGGAAGTGAAGATTTTGTTGTTATTTATGATGCATCTCTTGAAGAATTTAGAGCTGTTTGTTTTGTATATGCTTGTAGGAAACTTAGAAAGGCCGAGGAAACTTCACAAATCATGACTTGTAATTAGGTGTTGTGATTTTACTCTATGCCTATAGAGACCTAAATTGTGTGGCACTAAATGTACGGTATCCACCGATAGAAAGAGCCTACAATGTATTCTGGAATGAAAAGAGGTAAATAAGCCTTTAGTGATTACGATTGTGTTATTTGTTATCATTTGGGAAGTAGGAGCAAATTACAATGGACTTCACTGTTAAGTTCTCGCAAACTCAGTCTGGATTTAATTCAATTTGTGTCAATGTTGACCGATTGACTCTGCTCATTTCATTCTGATAAATAAATCGATCTCGGTAACTAAGAATCATTTGGGAAGTAGGAACAAATTACAATGGACTTCATTGTTAAGTTCTCGAAAACTCATTCTGGATTTAATTCAATTTGTGTCAATGTTGACCGATTGACTCTCCTCATTTCATTCCGATAAATAAATCGATCGCGCTAACTAAGATTCGTTTGTTAACCACTCGTAGTAGACATGAAAGTTATGATAATGTGAAGAGAAAACCTTTGGAATTCGGGTTAGGTGGAAAAGTTATGACAAAGCTATCACCATGGAAAAGGTGTTACATATTTTGAAAACGTGGGAAGTTAAGTCCTCGTTATGTTTGGACCATTCAAGATAATATCGAGGGTAGGTCCGGTGGCATGAAAACTTAAATTACCTAGAGAGTTACAAGGAATTCACAATACTTTTTTCATATGTCTAACCTGAAGAAATTTCTTTCGGACAAAGTCCGTATTATCCCTTTTTACGAAGTAATTGGCGGTAAGTTGCATTTCATCAAAGAACTTGTTGATATTATCGATAAGGAAATTAGGAAACTGAAGCAAAGTCGAATTCCTAGTGTGAAGTCTGATGGAACTCAAGACGAGGACCAATATACATTATCTCTTCGATTTCAACGAGCGATCGAGGAAGAATGCAAGATGATCTTCGGGACGAAGATCCCAATTTGGTGGGGATGATGTGACAATCCGTCAATTTCATATCTTTATTTAATCTCGACAATTACATATTATATGTTTACTTTAATGAGAATTTTAAATTATCGACTAACCGAGAAAGTTATGGCTTGATACTTAACGTAAGAATATCGTTTAGATGAAAATCAGCAAGGAATACGTTAGGTATCGATATTGTATTTTCAAATTATCATATGAATGATTTTATAGCATTTATTTTATTTCTCGTTTTTTACGTTTTAGCGAATGACGAGAACTATTAGTGAACGCGATACCGACGGATGCCCAAAAATTTATGTTTTATTATCTATTGTCTCGATATTTAATATTTTCGACGTTTTCGATTTAATTACGTTTTAAGTCGTGTCGAAGCTATATTATTATATTTATGAAGCCTTTAACTTTTGAAAAGTATTTTTACGAAACCCGAGTCCTCGTAAATATTTTCAAATTTGAGTAATAGTCATTTTCTACCATTAAACTATTAACTTGCTTTATAGTCCACAAGAGTACCTAATTGGCAAAATCTACCCTCAACTACTAATACTATATAAAGAAAATTTTCACCAAACAAATCCACTAACTACATTTTTTATAAAAATAAACACACACACCCTCCTTGGTCCTCTCTTTTGCCGTCTATCAAACACCACACAAACCCCTCAAATTTTTGATGATCCATTTTGATACAATTGAAACTAATAAAAGTCCTATTTCCCAAATTTAAAGGTGATTATTTTGATATAAATATTACTTACATGCATGAAGTTTTGAATTTTGATAAAAACAAGGATTATTGAAAGTGTTTTAGGATCATGCATGTAATGATGTTTATGAGATCATGTTATTTTTATAATAAATGTTTGATTTTTGATTTGGGTTTTTGTTTTTATGAATCATGCAAGGGTGATTGAAAGTGGATGATATTAGGGTGTTAGGACTGATAGAAAAATGATTAGATTGGGTTGAAAAATTGTTTTAGTATGATTTTTCAAAGCGCTGATTTTAGGCAGTGGGTTCAAGGCTGTTTTTGGATCACTTATGTCTAAGTTATTGTTATACTAATAGGATAGTGTTGTAGAGCTTTTCATAAGCTTCGTTTTGATGTAAAGTAGAGCTTCTAACTCCAAACCAGCGTGAAGTTACAATAGTTTGATTATTCGTGTACCAAGAGACGAGTATCGACACAACTCGAAGTTGTTGTCGATATTTGGATCGAATCTCGGGGACCATAGAATGAGTTTTAAAAAGAGTTAAGGGCTGTTGTAAGTCTTTAAACCTCAGGTTGTGAGTCTATTTTCAAACCGAGTGTTGGTTTTGTAAACGGAATTGTTTAGAGAGATCAAAATGGTTTCATGAGTCAAAGGCGTAAAACTGTTCGGTTTTTGTAACTCAAAGATGTGTCGGGCAGAAGGTCTTAGAAGTAATATTTTTGAATAAAATTTAAACTGAGTCTTATTCAATTTATGTGTGAGTTTGTCACCAAGTTTCATCGAAATCAAACAAGTCTAGATAGGGTAGATTGGTGTGTACATTTGGATTATACATGCTGATTTGTATTTTTAGACACGTAGTTCAATGCTCGTGTGGCGTGAGTTTGAGTATTCACTATTGGACATGGTGATTTACTCAAGTGTTTAGTCATTATATCAATGACTTAGTTACTGGTCCGAGTGAAGTAAAGTGATAGTTTGACTTGAGTTGACTTGGCGTCTTATGACGGGTCAATGTCAAGAGTGTAAGTGTTTAAACGAATAGTGTTGAATAAATGGGATACTATGGATTCACTTGCATTGTGATTCTTTCGGGTTTATCATGGTTTTGTAATTTGAGTTTTGTGTTATTAAGTATGTTTTATACTTGATTCATTTATTAATGAGCGCGCCTTATTTGGTAGGTTGCGGTTTTCGCGTTTAACGGGCATCACTTATCGCCAGCGATCGTCTCAATACCACTCTCGTACTAAGGTGAGTTAATAGCCTCGCTTTTTAAATTCTTTAATTGTTTTAGAAACCTGGGAGGGGGATAACATGCTTGTTTTAGTAAAAATGAAGAGTACAACTATAAGTTGCAGTAAACCAATTGAATGGTGCAACTACAAGTTGTAGAAGCTCTATTTACTTGAAAAGTATTTATTGAAAATGAAGGGTACAACAAGAGTTGTTGTAAACCCATGAATGGGTGCAACCAGAAGTTGTGGTAAGCCCTATTTGTTTTAAACTAGAACACAAGGGACCCGATTGTATGCTTAGATGAAAGTTATTGCATAATTTAGCTTTTGCCTTAAAAGACCCATGGAACCATGAATTTTTTATCGAAAGAACGCTAATACTATGGATAGATCTATCGGGGTGACGCCCAGTCCGGTCGCGACTAGCTATCGCGTGGTGTAGTGAAACACTAGTAATGAAACATCTGATGCATTGTATAAGAGAAATATAGCACTTGGCTAGGTGTATTAGGCTGAAATAATATATGTTAACGTTCAATGTCATGAGGCTTATGTAATAACACCGATAATTATGTCCGTACAACATAATTGTCTTTCAGTGAATTATTAACCATGGAAGGTTATTCAGAATACTTTTGTTCTTTTTATTTAATTTAAGCTCTATAGATTCACTCAGCAATTTTGTTGACTTTTTAGCATGTTTTATCTCAGGTCCATAGGGAGGGCACTCGAGGAAGGTGGTTTCGTGAAGCTTGCTCATTTGAAATGTTTTGGCCCGCTTTTATAAACTATATACATTCAAAGATTTTTTATCATTACTGTGTTTGTGACACCCTAGAATCGAGGTCATTAACGATACCCTAAATTACGCTAATTTTTGAAATTTTTATTAAATTATAATTTCTATAATTTATAAGTATTTTGGTTAGAGCCGATGTTCGAGGTTATAATTTTTACGGTTGACGTTTTAAGAAGGACGATGACGATTACGATCCCGAGGGATGCCCAATTTCATATAATTTTTGACGATTTATCGATAATGTAATTTTTCGAGAATTTTATTTACGGTTCGTGTTAAGTTGAGTCGGGTGAGTTTTATAGCCTTCCGAGTACATTTAAAGTATCCCAAAAATATTTTGGAGCGTTCGGGAAGATTTCCGACTCCCGTAAAATTTTCAAAATTGACAAATGAGTCGAACCCGCAAAGTTTTGAGGACGTTTTTCATTTAAGGACAAAAGAAGCCAAAAATTGCACAAAGGTCCCTCCTAACCCACCAAAAAGGCCAAATTTGCCATAAACACAAACACACACAACACTTGCACCAAAAATCAAACCATCACTCTCTCCTCTCTCTCTAAAGCCGACGGACACCCCCAACACCATCAAAAATTCACCAAAAATCTTCTTCCACTTGATTTTTCAAAAATCTAAGGTTAGACCACACTTAGTTTGGTCATTCCCCACCTATTCATGTGCTCAAATCTAACATGCATTGATAAAAAATTTTCAAGATTTTTCCATATGATCCAAATTCGTTTTTGAGGCTAAATGAGCTAATGCATGTTGATATTAAGTGTTATGGAAGTATAAACACCATGAAAACCCACCAAAATTAATTTGGTTGTGGTGATTGGGTCACCCAAACCCCACGGCAAAGGGGGTGTTTGGGGAGCCATGGTGGTTGTTGGTTTTGCATGTTAATCTTGTGTTTGGTTTGATGTTTAAGGGTGTTTTACATAGGTGTTAGTGGTTGCATGTTCATTTTCTTTGATTCTTGATTTTGAGTTTGATTGATCAATAGGGGTAGGATTGAAGTTTGATGTTAGGATATGTTTGGGAAGGCTTAGGATGATGTTTAGTGGTAATTAGAAGTCTTGGAATCGAGTCTAAGCATGTTTTTGGTATGGTCATTTTTAGGCAGAAACATTTGGTCCATTTTATAAAAATGATTTTTGTTCCAGGTCTGAAAGCTAAATGTAGTGATAGAGGGTCTTTCTAGCTTTAATTTGGTATAAGGTAGAGCCCGTGACTCAAAACGAGCTAAAAGTTATGACATTTAAAAGATCGGGTACCGGGAGACGAGGACTTTCACAATCCGAATTTGTGCAAAGTTTTAGTCAAATCCCGAGGGTCACAAGTATAAATTGGTAAATGGTCAAGGGTCAAAATTTGGTCCCTAACCTGTGTAAATGAGTATATATGTTGACTTAGGTGTCAAGGAAGTCAAAGGTATTCTTCATATAGGTCAAAGAGGTCAAAATTGGTCGAAGCGCAATTTCAGCCCGTAAAATGTAGTCGTGGAAATGAGTTGCGTAACGGGTCGAAAAAGTAAAAACTTTTATTGAGCTTAAAAACATGTTATCTACAGGTCATATAGGATTTTTGGAAATTTTGTCAAATTTTATAAGCATGGTTTAATAAGGTAAAACAGCCCGTACTTTAGTCAAGTACCGGCGAGAACGAATAAAAATGGACAACGTAAGTATTGAGAACGAATGGAATAAAATGAATGATACTTGTTGTTTTGTTTTTGGCGTGAGTTATATTTGTCCTAAGTGACTTGTATATATGTATTTTATACAGTACCATAAGTATTTAAATGAGATTACTCATTACGCGTTATTTGTGATAGGTGTTGACTTACCCGGGCATCCGTTTCGTCGTCAGTGATCACTCCTCGAACTACCGACTACTTAATACCTAAGGTGTGAATTTATAGCCTCGCTTATATTTATTTCAAATTGTTTTACCCGCGAGGGAAATGCATGCTAGTTTTTAAAAGGAACGTATATCATGAATGATTGTTAGACCCGAAAGTTGCCTTAGAAATTGTGTTGAGCACCAAAGTTGCAAAAGTCCCTAAAATCATGAACTATTAACTATTGTCTTGCCCTCGAGTAGGGGGAAATAGCCGCTTATGCAATTTGTAGTACTACGGGGTTAACGACCCAATGCTAGCCGAGAAGCTGTACTTATAGTAAGTTCTGCGGTAGATTATTTTGTATGAGAAATAAGGTATAATTGCAACTGATGCCTTTAGAAGGGGCACTGGTTTCATCTGAATCATGCCGGTATATTTACGCGGGTGATTGAGTTAACGGATTAGTGTCATGAGCTTAAACACAATTGTCAGTATCCTGATTATAGTTTGTTTGATCGACAAGACTATAAATGATCACAAATGGTTTTTATTATATATACGTTCAAATGGATTGAAAAACCTATGAATTCCACTCAACGTTTTCGTTGACCAAATTTTTGGCATGTGTTTCAGGTAACCGTTGAGAAGTAGGATGGAGCATGCATGGGATGGATGTTGTGTGTACGGCTTGGTGTCCGCTTGTTTTTCCCTCCTTTTCTACTTAAACCATTTTTATATTTAATGTCATGTGGTTGTAAACTGAAGTTTTTGGGGTTGAGATTCATGGGGACCGAAAACGCTAAACTCTGTGCACTATTTGGGGTTGGAAAAACTGTGGACATGTATTATCTAACAATTTTTAAATTTCAAGTTTTAAGTTGACGTCTTTTAGCGTCGTTTGATATACCTTGTGTGCAATGAATACTGTGTAGCACCCATTGTTGTAGTTCCGCTGCGCATAGCAATTGTGGGGGTGTTACAGATTGGTAATCAGAGCCACGAGTTATAGAGAACTAGGTCGTTTTTGAAAATCCTAAACTATAACTTTTGGTGTCGTAAGAAGGGGTCCAAGCACACACAACTATCCTGCATGGCTCCGGTAAGATTTATTGTTGTATTTATGGCATTTGACGTATACTTTTGAGTAAAGTATATATATGCGGGTAATTATTATATAAGTATAGAATTACTATATGTAGACGTTAAATTTTACGTGAAATATCCGACATCGTAATTTTTGTATTAATCATGCATGAGCATCATATTATTACATTTCGGGCATATGTACCACCTTTGCATTGCATTTGCATGCATATATTTATAATTATTGTATAATTACTTATGTACCCTCCGAAATTCGCTGTTATTGCAGGAATGGCCGAGGTACCGCCCAACGATAACGGAAACGATTACGTCGTAGGTCACGAAGGGGGACCGTTTCCTCCGAACCCGCCGGACAATAATAATGGATGGATCGCTCCAGAAGACGAAATAGGGCCGGAAAACGACAATGGCGAAAGTGAGGTGGATAATTTCAGCATGAGTAGTGACGACAATGAGGATTCCGAAGAAGAGCCCGAGGAGCTATTGGATGATGGTATTCCCGAGGATGCCGTAGGCCAGACCGAACCCGATTTGTTTCAGTCCCCGAATTCGCCGAAGGGTTATGAGGTACCACCGACCGGTCGTTATGAGCAGCAACCCTTTGATCGCCCGATGGACAATTGTAAGAATTATTTGAGATCAGTGCCAGGATTTGTTCGAGAAGGTGATGGGAGCAGTGGAGAGTCCAGCAAGTCGCCATCGATTCATGAGAATATTGCAAGGGTCTATTTTCCGAGACCGAGACACTACTGGGATCCCGCAGGTCGTTTGGGGATGATGGAAAGGTTGATGTATGAGCGGTTTGTAGTTGAGACTAGGGTGATTAAGAAGTTTGATAAGACTGAAAGGGAACATCAAAGACTGTTGGAAAGGACTTCAAGAATTGCGTATGATGGGATAATGAACACAAGTGCCATCAACAGTTTGAAATCAATGGTTGCAAATTTAAGTGCTAGTCTTGACCGTGTGAGAGAAGATCAGATGAGGTTGTCGAGGATGCAGAGTTGGGAGCATCGTGTGAGGGATTCATTTCCCCCGGATTGGAGATTCGTGGACGATGTGGAGATGGAGGCGAACGACTTCATGGTTCAGCCGCCTACTGGAGGTGCTTGTATTTCGGTGGGAAGTCAGGTAGCGATTGAGTATGGATCCACATCAGGGACGAAAAAGGAAACAGAATGTGGGCCAGATGAGAAAGGAAAAAGGAAAGTGCATGATGTGGATGAGGACGTAAGTGATGAGGAAACCGAGGAAGACGACGACGAGCCGCCATCCAAGAGGCCGTGTGGATCACCACATGCCTAGTTACTTGTTTTGTATTTTCTTTGATCATTGTAATAGAACTATTTTAGACCTTTGTATGATGGTATTATGACGAGAAACTCAAGTACTTGATGTTTTGTGGTGAACGATTGTAGTGGCATTACTTGTCACGATTTTGGTTAATTATCAATACAATCAATGTTACCTTTCATGATCTGTGATATGTCTTAAATTTGATCTTTTGTGGTGTGAATTGATGAATATTAGTAACTCCGTAGTGATGTGTCGTTGTATGTATTTTATGTCTGGGAAACTTGATATGAATACTTACATTGTTTTTCTATTTTCCTTGTCTTGCAGAAAGAGATATTCGATAACACAATGCCTCCAAAGTTGACTGCCGATCGTGTTAACACCATGATTCAGGAAGCTATAGCAAATGCGTTGCAAGCGGACCGAGCTGGGAGAAATCAGGATCCAGGAAGGAATGCGGGGAGACAGCAAGCCCCGAGAGTGTGTACCTATTCTAGTTTTATGAAGTGCGGTCCCACGCAGTTCCGTGGAACGGGTGGAGCTTTAGAACTTAGACGGTGGTTGGAAAAAGTTGAAAGTACGTTTGAAATCAGTGGTTGTGCAGAAGCAGATAAAGTGAAGTTTGCAGCAGCTACGTTTCTGGACGATGCGTTAAGTTGGTGGAATACCCAGGTAGCTACGGTTGGATTGGCTGTGGCGAATGCAAGGACGTGGAATGCGACCAAAGCTTTGTTGACAAAGAAGTTTTGCCCAGAGGAGGAATTGGGGCAATTGGAGGACGAATTGAGGCATTTGACCTTAAAGAACAACGATATAGCTGCTTACACCAGGAGATTCAATGAGTTAAGTCTTTTGTGTCCGGACATATTTGCCAATGATGCCAAGAAAATGAAGCAGTATATAAAGGGTTTATCTAGCAACATCAAAGGTGAAACAACTTCGTCAAAACCTGGAACGTTTGACGAAGCGGTTCAAATGGCACACGCTTTGATGGACGTTAAGCTTCAGGACAAGCAGAACTACATTGCTGAAGGCAACAAAAGGAAATGGGAGGCAGCACAAAGTAATCAATCCCAAGGCCAGAACCGAGGTGGAAATCGAAACAACCATGGGCCGAACCGTAATCAGCAGTTTAATCAGAGAAGGAACGAAGGGATGAGGGCAGTGACGAACCCTAGAGGTGTGAAAGTAAATCCCCATTGTGGAAAGTGCAATTTGTATCATGTTGGAAATTGCCCGCCGGCATGCGGCAAGTGTGGAAAGGCAGGTCATAGGACTGCTAGTTGTCGAACGGGAGGAGTAGCCACTGGGGCTAATGCTATCAGGATGAGAGGATGTTATAGTTGTGGAGAAAGAGGCCATGTGCAAGCGAATTGCCCGAAGGCAGGAAACAGGCGGGGAGGTAATAATGCGGCTGCTGTGTATCAAGTGGGAACTGCTGATAAGCCACAGGGTCCCAATGTGGTTACCGGTACGTTTTTGCTAGACGCTTGTTATGCTAGTATTTTATTTGATTCTGGCTTCGACAAGAGTTTTGTAGACGTTAGATTTAGTCGTCATATCGATAGAGAACCGGTGTTGTTAACGACTAGTTATAATGTTGAATTAGCCGATGGAAAAATTGTTAGTACGAATTCTATACTGAAAGGGTGTACCTTGAAGTTAGGAAACTACGCTTTTAAAATCGACTTGATGCCTATAGAGCTAGGATCGTTTGACGTGATTGTGGGAATGGATTGGTTAATGGCGCATAGTGCTACGATCGTCTGTGGTGAGATATTGGTGCAGATTCCGCTGAGGAATAGGGTTTTGACGGTAAAGGGAGACGAATGCACTTCTCGTTTGAAGGTGATTTCGTGTTTGAAGATGATGAAGTACGTAGAGAGCGGATGCGATGTGTTCTTGGCACAAGTTTCGAGCGATGGTGATGTAGAGGCGAGGATTGAAGAGGTACCAGTTATTTGCGAGTATCCGGACGTTTTTCCAGACGAGTTGCCAGGTTTACCGCCTAACCGTGAGGTCGAGTTTCGAATTGATTTAGTGCCAGGAGCTGCGCCAGTTGCACGTGCACCTTATCGCTTAGCACCATCTGAGTTAAAGGAGTTATCGGATCAATTGAAGGAATTGATGGACAAAGGATTTATTAGGCCGAGCTCATCACCTTGGGGAGCGCCAGTGTTGTTCGTAAAGAAGAAGGATGGTTCGTTTAGGATGTGTATCGACTATAGAGAACTCAATAAGCTGACGGTTAAGAATCGGTACCCATTACCGAGGATTGATGATTTGTTCGATCAATTGCAAGGTTCCAGTGTATACTCAAAGATCGATTTAAGATCAGGGTATCATCAACTGCGTGTAAGAGAGGAGGATATTCCTGTAACCGCCTTTCGTACGCGGTATGGACACTTTGAATTTCGAGTGATGCCGTTTGGGTTGACAAACGCGCCTGCTGTATTCATGGATCTTATGAATCGCGTGTGCAAGCCGTATCTAGATAAGTTTGTTATTGTTTTCATCGACGACATACTTATTTACTCTAAGAGTAAGGAGGAGCACGAGAAGCACCTAAGAAGGATTTTGGAGTTGTTAAGGAAGGAGAAGCTGTATGCAAAATTCTCTAAGTGTGAGTTTTGGTTGGAATCAGTGCAGTTTCTAGGTCATGTGATCGATAGTGAGGGAGTTCGTGTGGATCCTGCCAAGATCGTAGCGATCAGGGAATGGTCGGCACCGACGACGCCGACTGAAGTTCGACAATTTTTGGGTTTAGCTGGGTATTATCGAAGGTTTATCGAAGGATTTTCGTTGATTGCGAAACCATTGACGAGGCTTACCGAAAAGAATAGGGTGTATGAATGGGGAAATGAGGAAGAGCTTGCTTTCGAAACGCTCAAGGATAAGTTATGTTCCGCGCCGATTTTATCATTGCCTGAAGGAACCGAAGATTTCGTAGTGTATTGTGATGCGTCTCGTAAAGGTTATGGAGCGGTATTAATGCAACGTGAAAAGGTGATAGCTTACGCGTCGAGGCAATTAAGGAAGAATGAGGAGAACTACACGACGCACGATTTGGAATTAGGAGCGGTGGTTTTTGCGTTGAAACTGTGGAGACACTATCTGTATGGGACAAAGTGTGTTGTATTCACTGATCACAAGAGTTTGCAGCACATTTTAGATCAAAAGGAGTTGAATATGCGACAAAGACGCTGGGTTGAACTATTGAGTGATTATGACTGCGAAATTCGCTACCACCCTGGAAAGGCGAATGTTGTAGCGGACGCATTGAGTAGGAAGGAACGGGAGAAACCTTTGAGGGTTAGAGCTTTAGTGATGAGTGAGAGCGTTGACTTAACCGAAACCATACAAAAGGCTCAGGAGAGAGGTTTAATGAAAGGGAATGTTGAAGCCGAGAATTTGGGACGAATGTTGAAACCTATTTTCGTGATTAGGTCTGACGGACTGAGATATTTTGAGAATCGAATTTGGTTACCATTGTGTTCACCTGAGGAAGGAAAGCCTGGAGTTCGAGAATTGGTTATGAATGAGTCGCATAAGTCGAAGTATTCGATACATCCTGGATCGGATAAGATGTACCACGACCTGAAGAAAGTCTATTGGTGGCCGAATATGAAGGCAGATATTGCTCGTTACGTCAGTAAGTGTTTGACTTGCGCGAAGGTTCAGGCAGAACATAAGAAACCATCTGGATTGTTGGTACAACCAGAAATCCCAGAATGGAAATGGGAGAAAATCGCAATGGATTTTGTGACGGGTTTACCTAGGACTCCTAGTGGAAGCGATATGATATGGGTAATTGTGGATAGGTTGACGAAATCTGCTCATTTCTTACCTATGAAGAAGACGGACAGCATGGAAAGACTCGCCAGCGTGTACGTGAAGGAGATCGTCTGTAGACATGGAGTGCCGTTATCGATCATTTCGGATCGCGACAGTAGATTTACGTCGGAATTTTGGAGATCGCTTCAACGTGCGATGGGCACTGAACTGAGTTTAAGCACGGCTTATCACCCGGAAACTGACGGCCAGAGTGAACGAACGATTCAAACGATGGAGGACATGCTCCGAGCGTGCGTGATTGATTTTGGAGGAAGTTGGGAACGCCACTTGCCTCTGGTGGAATTTTCGTACAATAATAGTTATCATGCGAGTATCAAAGCGGCACCGTTCGAAGCATTGTACGGAAGGAAGTGTAGATCGCCGGTGTGTTGGAGTGAAGTAGGGGAAAGTCAATTGACTGGACCCGAAATGGTTTTAGAAACGACAGAGAAGATCGTGCACTGCGAGAAGCCGACAGAAAAGTTATGCCGATAACCGAAGGAAACCTTTGGAGTTTGAAGTTGGAGATATGGTTATGCTCAAGGTATCGCCATGGAAGGGTGTAATTCGTTTTGGAAAGAAAGGAAAGTTGAGTCCGAGGTATATTGGACCGTTTAAGATCGTTGAACGAATTGGACCAGTAGCGTACAAGTTAGAATTGCCGACCGAGCTTAGTGCTATTCATGACACGTTTCACGTATCGAACCTGAAGAAGAGTTTGGCGGACAAGGAATTGGTGATTCCTTTGGACGAGATTCGACTAGACGACAAAATGCACTTTGTGGAAGAACCTGTGGAAATAATGGACCGGGAGGTCAAGCGGTTGAAGCATAGTAGGATTCCTATTGTGAAGGTCCGATGGAATTCTAAGCGTGGACCGGAATACACCTGGGAACGTGAGGACTTTTTCAAGGAAAGGTATCCTCATCTGTTCCAGTAGACGAAATGTGAGTACAAGAAGAGGCGAGCGCCGGGACGTCGCTCTCTTTAAGGAGGGGTGGATGTGACACCCTAGAATCGAGGTCATTAACGATACCCTAAATTACGCTAATTTTTGAAATTTTTATTAAATTATAATTTCTATAATTTATAAGTATTTTGGTTAGAGCCGATGTTCGAGGTTATAATTTTTACGGTTGACGTTTTAAGAAGGACGATGACGATTACGATCCCGAGGGATGCCCAATTTCATATAATTTTTGACGATTTATCGATAATGTAATTTTTCGAGAATTTTATTTACGGTTCGTGTTAAGTTGAGTCGGGTGAGTTTTATAGCCTTCCGAGTACATTTAAAGTATCCCAAAAATATTTTGGAGCGTTCGGGAAGATTTCCGACTCCCGTAAAATTTTCAAAATTGACAAATGAGTCGAACCCGCAAAGTTTTGAGGACGTTTTTCATTTAAGGACAAAAGAAGCCAAAAATTGCACAAAGGTCCCTCCTAACCCACCAAAAAGGCCAAATTTGCCATAAACACAAACACACACAACACTTGCACCAAAAATCAAACCATCACTCTCTCCTCTCTCTCTAAAGCCGACGGACACCCCCAACACCATCAAAAATTCACCAAAAATCTTCTTCCACTTGATTTTTCAAAAATCTAAGGTTAGACCACACTTAGTTTGGTCATTCCCCACCTATTCATGTGCTCAAATCCAACATGCATTGATAAAAAATTTTCAAGATTTTTCCATATGATCCAAATTCGTTTTTGAGGCTAAATGAGCTAATGCATGTTGATATTAAGTGTTATGGAAGTATAAACACCATGAAAACCCACCAAAATTAATTTGGTTGTGGTGATTGGGTCACCCAAACCCCACGGCAAAGGGGGTGTTTGGGGAGCCATGGTGGTTGTTGGTTTTGCATGTTAATCTTGTGTTTGGTTTGATGTTTAAGGGTGTTTTACATAGGTGTTAGTGGTTGCATGTTCATTTTCTTTGATTCTTGATTTTGAGTTTGATTGATCAATAGGGGTAGGATTGAAGTTTGATGTTAGGATATGTTTGGGAAGGCTTAGGATGATGTTTAGTGGTAATTAGAAGTCTTGGAATCGAGTCTAAGCATGTTTTTGGTATGGTCATTTTTAGGCAGAAACATTTGGTCCATTTTATAAAAATGATTTTTGTTCCAGGTCTTGAAAGCTAAATGTAGTGATAGAGGGTCTTTCTAGCTTTAATTTGGTATAAGGTAGAGCCCGTGACTCAAAACGAGCTAAAAGTTATGACATTTAAAAGATCGGGTACCGGGAGACGAGGACTTTCACAATCCGAATTTGTGCAAAGTTTTAGTCAAATCCCGAGGGTCACAAGTATAAATTGGTAAATGGTCAAGGGTCAAAATTTGGTCCCTAACCTGTGTAAATGAGTATATATGTTGACTTAGGTGTCAAGGAAGTCAAAGGTATTCTTCATATAGGTCAAAGAGGTCAAAATTGGTCGAAGCGTAATTTCAGCCCGTAAAATGTAGTCGTGGAAATGAGTTGCGTAACGGGTCGAAAAAGTAAAAACTTTTATTGAGCTTAAAAACATGTTATCTACAGGTCATATAGGATTTTTGGAAATTTTGTCAAATTTTATAAGCATGGTTTAATAAGGTAAAACAGCCCGTACTTTAGTCAAGTACCGGCGAGAACGAATAAAAATGGACAACGTAAGTATTGAGAACGAATGGAATAAAATGAATGATACTTGTTGTTTTGTTTTTGGCGTGAGTTATATTTGTCCTAAGTGACTTGTATATATGTATTTTATACAGTACCATAAGTATTTAAATGAGATTACTCATTACGCGTTATTTGTGATAGGTGTTGACTTACCCGGGCATCCGTTTCGTCGTCAGTGATCACTCCTCGAACTACCGACTACTTAATACCTAAGGTGTGAATTTATAGCCTCGCTTATATTTATTTCAAATTGTTTTACCCGCGAGGGAAATGCATGCTAGTTTTTAAAAAGAACGTATATCATGAATGATTGTTAGACCCGAAAGTTGCCTTAGAAATTGTGTTGAGTACCAAAGTTGCAAAAGTCCCTAAAATCATGAACTATTAACTATTGTCTTGCCCTCGAGTAGGGGGAAATAGCCGCTTATGCAATTTGTAGTACTACGGGGTTAACGACCCAATGCTAGCCGAGAAGCTGTACTTATAGTAAGTTCTGCGGTAGATTATTTTGTATGAGAAATAAGGTATAATTGCAACTGATGCCTTTAGAAGGGGCACTGGTTTCATCTGAATCATGCCGGTATATTTACGCGGGTGATTGAGTTAACGGATTAGTGTCATGAGCTTAAACACAATTGTCAGTATCCTGATTATAGTTTGTTTGATCGACAAGACTATAAATGATCACAAATGGTTTTTATTATATATACGTTCAAATGGATTGAAAAACCTATGAATTCCACTCAACGTTTTCGTTGACCAAATTTTTGGCATGTGTTTCAGGTAACCGTTGAGAAGTAGGATGGAGCATGCATGGGATGGATGTTGTGTGTACGGCTTGGTGTCCGCTTGTTTTTCCCTCCTTTTCTACTTAAACCATTTTTATATTTAATGTCATGTGGTTGTAAACTGAAGTTTTTGGGGTTGAGATTCATGGGGACCGAAAACGCTAAACTCTGTGCACTATTTGGGGTTGGAAAAACTGTGGACATGTATTATCTAACAATTTTTAAATTTCAAGTTTTAAGTTGACGTCTTTTAGCGTCGTTTGATATACCTTGTGTGCAATGAATACTGTGTAGCACCCATTGTTGTAGTTCCGCTGCGCATAGCAATTGTGGGGGTGTTACAGTGTTTTGTAAACATTAAGTTATCTGGGACCATGTGTGAAGTATTTATCGTTGAATAAGTCAATGGATGTTTTATTAAAACGACTCGTTTTGAGTCGTTTTCTATGATTATGAGCTTGAATCATGAAAGTAACACCCAAGGACCCTTCCGCTGCTATGACCGAAATTGTGGGTGTTACATAACCCTTTCTTCTAATCTTGTAGGAAGTATCTCCAAATTTTTGAAAAATTAATATGCTCGTAAAGCGTTGTACGTATACACATATGGCAAATGCTTAAGGACAAGTATATCTAAACTTCAATTTTTTTTGTCTTCTAAATTCAGAATGACACATTTAAGGACATCGATATCTTCTACCTTAACTCCCAAAGGAATTCAACAAATAATTAATGATGGAATCGTTGCAGCTATGAAAATACCGAATTTTAAGATAGTGAAGTATACTACTGCAACAGAAAATTTTATAACTAGTCGGTTATAAAAATTTCAAGGAACCGAAGATATTATTAGTATAACTCACTGGATTGAAAGAACTAAGACAATTTTCTCCCAAAGTAGTTGTGCTAAAGATCGTAAAGTGAAGATTACTGTTAGTAGCCTAACTACTAAAACATTATCATGTTGGAATTACTATTCTCAACTCGTTGGAATAGAAGAAGCTCAAAAGATGAAATGGTTAGATTTTTAGTGCCTTTTAATGACCCAATATTATCCCTCCACAGAAATCGAGAAAGTGAAAAAGGAATTTTGCTATCTAGAGACACAAGGAAATGATCTCAATACCTATTTGAGAAAATTTCAAGAGTTAGCAGAATAATATCCTATCACTAATTTCCAAAGAATGATGAAAGCTTTTATTAAAGGATTTCCCCAAGGATTCAAGAAAATGATTACTATCTTTAAACCCCAAAGTTTAGCAGAAGCCATCAATATTTCTCAGAAATTAATGGATCACGTAATCAAGCACAATCCTGTGCCAGAATCCAACACCCTTAAACGTAAACTTAGTGAAGAAGAAGAAGAAGAATATGCTGAAACGAAACCTAATCCCTTAAATTTCTCCTGTGATCCCTATTTCCCTTACTTATATTACCCAAATCCCAATTCCTTTAGAATTCCCAAAACATTAGGACACAAAAATTATGCTGGAAAGCTTCCTCTTTGTGTAAAGTGTCTACATCACAAAGGATCTTGCCTAGCTAAATGTCAGAATTGCTTCAAGAAAGGTCATCAAACCCGATACTGTTGGAGCAAGGCTAATGTCTAAATTTTCTTTTCCGTATCTTGTAAATAAATAAATGTAATAAATATATGTGAGTTTTATCAATAAAATCTATGTGTTTTAAATACATCTCTTGCAAGTGTTATTATCTGGTAGTACAACTCATTTGTAATATATTATGTATTTAATCTTTATATTCTAACAAGACAGTAAAATCTAAACATATGAATTTTCAAAACCTTGATTTCCCTTGTAAAGAAAGGAAAGAACAAGTAATAAGATTTCTTAGTATTTCTTAAGACATAACGCCATCCGGATTATTGTCAGTTGTATTTTACTAACTATATAGAGACTTTAACAAGATTACACCCAAAATAATCTGTTGACATAAAGTACCAATATCTATAGTTTTAAATACATTAAGAATACTATCCCTTATATATGTATCTATGGTTAAAGTGTGAGAATTATCCAGAAATTAGAAATTCATACTCCACGTATGCATTATATTACCTGGAATTAAACTTATCCTATAAATATGCTACTAGACACTTTGTAATATAGTAAGTATAAATAATAACTAACTATAAAATTTGAATGGTAAATTTTGAGAAAAACATTATTAAAAATTATCTTCTTAATATTAACTTTTTAAGGATCTTTTCCTTATAAACCTCATTGATTTTTGAAAAGACAATGATCAATTCAAGATTTTAATGACTTATTGATTCTGTTTGTATTTATCTGATTTATCACTTTGTATTTATCTTAAATAAATCTTTTTAGATTTAATTACGATTATAAAATATAAAATTAACACTTTATAAATATTCATTTATAATAACTCTAATAGAAGAAATTGGTTGTAAGTTAAATGACAATATACAAATCATATTCGTTAGTATATATTAGAAAGAATTTAAGAATGCAAGAACTATATTTGCCTATAGTACACTGCCTTATTGTTGTAATCTCGGGACGAGATTTTTTTAAGGGGAAGAGGTTATGACAACCCATAAATTTCACAAGTATGTTATAGAATATGTTTAATGGAAATGGAAAATCCATTAGAAATTTTTGCTTTTTGTAGATTACTTGGTAAGATGAACTATTTTTCCCAACCTGAACTACCATATCAACATATTCCTATATGTTGTAAACATAACAAGTACAAGTAATTAAACATGTAAACTTAGATAAGAATATTCCAAGAAATATAATGATACCCTAATCTCTCTTAAAAACCCTAGAATCCCTATAAATAAATAATGAACTCAAGGATGATAAAAGTGTCAATAAGAACATGTAAACAAGGAATAAGAACAAGGATTATACTATCATATGGAAAGTATAAAATTACATAAAGAATAAGTAAGAAAATCCATACAAAGCTAAAGTACAAATAAATATACAGAATAGTCTATATCATCACCTAAAAACCTTTATAAACAATTTTTTAAGCAATGTAATTATACAAGAACCATGAATCTATAATCAATACAATGTATTAATTCTAATCTACTATATAAATAGAAGTTAAGCAATCACAAAGTACTAATATTCACTAATCACAAGCTAATTACAAGAAAATGACCTAAAATTAAGATTTGCATATAAAATCCATTCTATAATGAATTAGACTCTAGTCTTTTACAACTAATTATAAAACTCAACTGAGTATCATATTAAGGTAATACATTTACTTTAAACTAAGTTACAAATTATTAAAGCATAACGTACAAGTTTTCAAAGCATAGAATCTTAAGCTCCCATAAAGAATCCTAGAATATGATCAACCTGTATAAACCCTTAAACTAAGAATGTAGAACCCATATAAGTCATAAACATATCATATAAGACTTAGAATAAGCTTACATTAAGATACAAACCCTAATTACCCAAAATAAAAAGTCATTAGGCTTAATGATATAGAAACCCTTATATTAAGAAATCTACATTAAATCATAACCTAGTATTTTAGGACAAGTCTACAAATACTCATAGGAATTCATTAAGGTTATAAGATATATTAAGACAAGGTACAATTACCCTAATGCACAAGGTACAAGATTTCAATGCATGACTTGTAACTAGGTCAAAATAGGTATTTTCACTCTTTAGACATGTTTACCTAAACTAAACCCTTAAACCAAGTGTAAGCACTCTTTGGACACCTAAGACACAATGTATAGGACCCACATTAAGTTTAAATCAGTAGCTAAGAAGAGGATAAGCACATTTACTAAGACAAAACCCTAGATCATTAGGAAACCCTAATCTACAAAAGTATACTTCCCATTTTCACATCAAACCTTTGTCAAACTTCAAACCAAGGACCCAAATATCTTTAATAGAACTTCTAAACCTTAATTAAGCCTTAATAATTCACTAATAACTTTATTAAGTCCTTAATCACCAAAAACACAAACCATAAGTTACAAGCCTTAATTTTTCAACCCGGTTTTGTATTTTGCCTCCAAAATCTACTTCCAAACCATTTCCCTCCAATCCAAATTCAAAACCAATATATTTATAATTTATAATATATTTTAGAAGTGTCTACAAGTAGGTGAATCACCTCCTTGCTTGCTACACATCACCATTCCTATCCTAATGTTCTCGTGGCCTTATGCTAGCCATAAATGAAGATTAGATCAAAGCTAGGACCTATAAACTTGTGTAGAGCTTCACTAGCATACCTTAGTCACTCTCCTATCTATGTTACACGTACAAGACCAAAACTTGGAGCCTAAGTGTTGCCATGACTATAAATAGAGTCGTATAGTAACCTTGAAGACTTGTACCCCGTTTTCTTATTATCTCCTACCCATTCTCCATATTTACCTCTATATAAGTCCTAGGACATGTCCCAATACCAGAAACCAGGTCTAGAAGGAAGCCATTGAAGCTTTTGAAGCTTTGATAGCAAGTAGTGTTCATAAGATGTCATAAGGAGCCATTTTGGAGCTACCTAGGTAATTTCTATGTTAGCTATGCTTTAATCTTGTTATAATGAATAATTATAATTTTATAATGCCAAAATTATGTTAGAACGATAATCTAAAAGAAACTAAGTCATTTCATCAATTTAAATGAAAGTTATAAGTTAAAGATGTCTTAAAACCCTAGTTTTGTAATGTACATAAAATAATAAGCAAATACCTATTTCATAAGCTATAATTCTTTATTATGGTTATAAACATGTTTTGAAACTTTGTTATAAAATTCTAAATCATTTGGACCATTTTTGAGGTTGTTATGTGATTTTTACAAGTATAGGGACTAAAACTGTCATTTTTGAAACTATTTAACATTTTGGGCCAAAAGTATCATTTTGTGAAATTTAAAGCTATAATAATAAATGTTGGAAAGTTTAAGACCCTATGATTAAATACTGAGGGTTTAAATTATAAATAATTTAACTATACACTTAAGGGGTTAAACGTGTAAATATGCTAAATTTATGAAATTAAGTGCTAAAAAGGAAATTATTCTTACATTATAAACTTAAAGGATCGTTTTGTTAATTTATAAAAGTATATGAATGAAAACTATATGATAAAACATACTTTCTAAATTATTATAAAGTATAAGGACTATTTTTGCCAATTATGAAACTAAAGGATAAAAGATATAAATATATGCCAACTTTTGAAGAAATTTCAAAATAATATATTACTATGTATCATGTTAGTAGGGAACTTTGTACAAAGAAGTTCCATCTCGATATTACATTCTGACTGAGTGGTTGGGTTTACGATTTAAAGTGTCATCGCTCCTCAAACGTTTATAGAATGGCTTCTAAGTATAATGGCCCGAACAATGATGCAATATTATCACAATATAAAAGAATACATAAATAAATAACAAGAATGTTGAACTCCAAAAATCAAAGACTAAATACTATACCAAATATGATAAAACAGGTGGGTGTAAGATCAAGTTCTTTGTTTGTTAGCTCAAGTTATTCTGTGTGATATAAGCCTGACAAGATTTACTGGACCTAAGGTGAGTTCATAGCCTCACTAGTGCTAATTTTTAAATGATTTTAAAATCCTTGAGGGGGAATATATTCTAAAAATAGAATACAAGTGTTTTTGATATGCTTCTCAGAAATAATTATTGACACTATGTTTACTGCTGCCTTGAAAGTCCCTTTTTAATTATGAACCGTTAATCATTTTCCTGGAAATGAGCGCTAATACTGTAAATGGTACTATTTGGAGACTGACATCCCCTGTCTGGGCAAGTCGCACTTGCTAGCTCCTCAGTGGTCAAACAGGCATACTTTATTTTGCTAATAAGGATAGTTTGGCAGACTTCCTCATAAGGGAAATTGTGGGTTTGATATGTCTACTCGCGGTATCATAAGCTTAGTGCATTGATTTAATTGATATTACAGGCGAATAATAACGTAGCTCAGGAAAAAGGATCTTGTATTCAAAATGATTTTAAACCTATGAAATCACTCAACATTTGTGTTGACTTTAAGCATATATTTCAGGATTTGATAATTGATACCATGGAGCAGCAGATGATGACGTGGAGAGATATGGACTTGAGAATTTTTGTCATTCAAACCTATTTTCTAGATCTCGGGAACCTGTGATTGTACAAAGTATGTACAAGTTGTTTTATTAAAAATCTCTGATTTTGAATGATAAATTATAAAAGTTTAATAAAGATTATTTAAACACTCTTTTGAGTTGTTTTTCTATTACTGTGCTTTCATATCATGAAGTAATACCCCAAAAATATTATTCCGCTGTGACAAGGTAAAAATGGGGGTGTTACAGTTTCCATCCCATCCCATGTCCTTACCTTCTCAGTTATATGTCACGCGTAACTCAGTTATCTTTTCAGGCATAAGAGTGGGAACCGGTACCAGCCAGCCCCTCATCAGAATAGTTACATGAATCGCGGTCAGAATAATTACCGTCATGGAGCTGACAGGAAAGGAGATAATGACAACTACCGTGATAACAACTACTCTGGAAATAACAACAGAAACTCCGGTAACGGACGTGACCCGAAATACAAAGGTCAACAGTCCAACCGATCCGCCACTTCTGGTATTATAACCAAAAATTTCAACTTTATTCGTTTTCACATCACAAGACTCGTGTCAAGACACACGTCAAGACACATGTCTCACGTATATTTCTGAAGACACATGTCAAGACACCAGTCAAGACACATGTCACACGTATATTCTCTCAAGACACGAGTCAAGACACATGACTCACGTATATCTTCTGAAACAGGCCCTCGGTAATTTAGGGTACCCTCCAAGGGGCATAACCATCCTGTTGTGCCACGTGTGGATCAGGCCACGTAAATTTCAGGTACCATCACTGGCGTATTGTTCATGTTTGGACACGCAGTGTTCGCTCTGTTTGATACGGACAAAAGACATTCAATGAGATCTACCGCGTTTACTTCATGTATTCATATGGAACCTTTATTCTTGATCATGTATTACATATATCCACGTCCATGAAAGACGACGTTGGTATCACCCAGGTGTATAAAGGCTTTCCTTTCAGTTTGACGACAAGATCCATTCTGCTAACGAACTTCCCATAGACATGTGTGAGTTTGATATGATTCTGAGTATGGACTGGTTAGCAGCACATCGCGCTACGATTGATTTCCATTCATATCGGGTCATATTCGGTGATATTCAGGCTTCTGAATACATTCATCATGGTTTTCTACCAGGAAAATCTGTACAAATTATTTTTGCTTTACAAGCACGTGCTTTATTATCCCATGGCTACGTAGATTTTCTAGCTACCATTTATGAAGCGATTTCTGAAGTTCCTTAAATCCATGATCTGCCGATTGTTTCTGAGTTTCTGGACATATTTCCAAAAGAACTTCCGGGTATACCTTCCATCCGCGAGGTGGAGTTTAACATCGAGCTTGTTCTGGGAGCAGAACCTGTCTCCAAAGCTCCTTATCGCATGGCTCCCATTGAGTTAAAGGAGTTGAAGGATCAACTACAAGAGTTTCTGGAACGAGGTTTTATTCGCCCGAGTATATCACCATTGGGTGCACCGATTCTGTTTGCTAAGAAGAAGGACGGTAGAATGAGATTATGTATCGGCTACCGTAAATTGAACAAGATCACCATTAGTAATCATTATCCCCTTCCACGTCTTGATGACTTGCTTGATCAAGTACAGGGTGCTAAGCACTTTTCCAAGATCGATTTACGATCAGGCTACCATCAGTTGCGAATGAAAGAGCGTGACATTTCCATGACTGCTTTTCGCACACGTTATGGTCATTATGAATTCGTGGTTATGCCTTTTGGTCTCACGAATGCTTCAACTGTGTCTATGGACTTCATGAATCAAGTTTTCATGAATTCTTACACAAGTTTGTTATTGTGTTCGCCGATGACATCCTGATCTTCTCTAACACTAGAGAAGAGTCTGAGGATCATCTTCGCACAGTACTACAGATTCTGCGACATGAGAAGTTGTATGCTAAGTTTTCCAAGTGTGAGTTCTAGTTGAGTAAAGTGGCATTTCTAGGGCACATTGTTTCAGCAGAAAGGATTACTATGGATCCTGCGAAGGTCGAGGCTATCACCAAATGGCCAAGACTGAGATCTGCTACTGAAGTACGTAGTTTTCTGGATTTAGTTAGTTACTACCGCAGAATTATTGAAAGTCTCTCACGGTTAGTTGTACCATGACTAAGCTTACGCGTAAGGGAGAGAATCCTACTAATAAGTGTGAAAACACTTATCCTTTTACCACTTAAATTGTGACAATCCTTCAATTTATGGTTGATATTTTATTCTCAAGTATTACTTAAAAACATTATTTTAATGTTATATTATGAACTCACTCATTTTTTGGAAGAAATTTGGGTTTACGTCTTAAATTATCATCGACTACATCTAAATCGGAGGATTCTACGTTACGTGCTTACATTTACATACACCGTTATAGGTGACAGTCCGACATTTCAGGAAATAAATTTATCCGTGAATATTATTTTGAAATTTTAAATTTGTGTTGGTTCATAAACTCACATATTTACGAGAAGAGATTTGGACTTACGTTCATAATTTAACGTCCTTTACGACTAAACCAGAAACCTTAGGATTACATATTTACATTTTTGAACTTCGTTTTTGATGAGACAATTTTTATTAGATTCGTTATGTGTCGTTGATTCATAATTTATAAAAACGTTTTTCGTAAAACGACCCGAGGGCACGCAAATCGAGGAGTACCTGTAAATAAATGGGGATGAGACAAAACCACTTTTGCCCCACCCCCACTCATGGACGGCTAAAGCTTATTAAACACACCTTTGAGGTGTCAAACATAGCTACAAAGTTAAGACACATGTCTTAAGCTTTGCACCAAACTACTAGCAACATCAAAACCACCACCTCAAATCATTTATTCATTTCATAACATGAAAACCACCACAAATCCTCTCACCCCTCTCACTTTTGCCGTCCAAACTCAAGAACAAACACCTTCATTTGATCAAATTTAACCATAAATCATGTGTTATTCACACATATGATGATGTCCTTTTGAAGACTTGTTGATTGGAGGTGATTTTAACAACTAGCAAGGAGTTTCCATGGAGATCAAGGGCAGATTTTTGGAGAAGTCTACAAATATTTGGTGATCCTAGAATTGTTGTTGATATCTCATAAGATTGGTTACCCAAAACCAAGTCTTGTTCATCATCAATCCCATCTTTTCATCACTTTGGTGGTATAGAGATTGTTCTTCCTATCCTTTTGTTATTTTGAATATGTAATCTTGTATTTTATTTATTTATGTATATGTATATGATGATGAATGATGATAATAATATTGTGTGGGGATCATGTGTTAATAAACTTGGATAAAAAGATTGAAAACTATATGTAAAAATGGTTAAATCATGCTTAAAATAGTTGGCTGTATAAAAACAGTAAAGAACTTTATGTTAAACAGATAAAATAGTATAGATAAATTGACATACAGTAAGTATTAAGACTTGTACACATGTGAGAGTTGGACATGCAATGAAATCATTATAATGAGTGAGATATGATCAAAACAAAATTGATTTACCAATCTGAATAGTCTGTTTTGTGAGGACTGTTAGGAAAACTTAGACTTGGATTGAGCAGTAGCTAAAACTAAGTTAATTGTATCACATAATATGAAGTTTATTTCATCCAAAAATGAGCTTATATCTCCTTGTAGAACTCAAGATATGGTAAAAATGGTGAAAGTGAAAGTAAAAATCAGATTTGTGAAAATTAAAGTATATAGTGTTATCATAGCACTCAAGTAAATGATATATAAAATGTAAACTTAAAACCCACTAACTTATATATAAAATTTATATAAGTATGTACAATAATAAATAAATGAGACATTTTATAAAAATGGCAATTTGATAAGTTTTATAAGTTATAAAACTATAAGCATGATTTTTACGTCTTTTCGGCTAAAACCGTAAAATTAACGTTTTCATCAATTAAAACTTAGATGGTCGGACCCATCTAATGTAAACTTTATAACTCATATACTGATATATAAGTACATATTACAAGTAAAAACTGATAAAACCCGACCTTTATAACATACGGACATTAACGGGCCAAATTAGCCTTATTGGACTATTAATCCAACTAATTTGGCTAAATACTTATGAACTTGCTTATTGGGCTTAACCCACTTGGGCCCAACATCTAAGTATAGTACTGATATTAGAAGTGTAAATTGGATTAATAGAATGTAATGAGCTTATAATGGGCTTGTTGGGCCTTGACAAGTAAAGGAGTTAAACTAGTGAAACTAGTATGAAAATTTACCAACACATGACACTATAATGAGTAAATAAAGATGTATCATCCCACTTGATCATCATCATATTTATAAAATCATCATATATATATATATATATATATATATATATATAGTTATTTTTCTATAAAGTCATTGGACAAGAGTCTAAGACAAGTATTATTTGTCTAGGTTTCCGTGATTGAAGCACATACCGTACATCCAAATCGCCGATAACCGCCTTTCCCAATCAACGTGAGTTCATAGCCTCGCACTCTTTTAAATGTTTTATGAAATGTTTTATAAACCCGCGAGGGAGATGACATGTTAGTTTTGATAAAAATAGGACACCAGTTGTCCCGATTGTTTGTTTATTGATTTGGACCCTAATAATTATATGACCCGATGAATGATTATATCACCTGATAAATGAAATGAAATGGATTATTAAAGTTAGGTTATGTCACTACAAGTCCCATTAGCATGAATTGTGAACTACCGGGATTTGGTAGACGCTTATGCATATAATAGTACTATTTGGGGACGATCACCCCAGTTCGCGCCTTGACGGTTGATCCCCGTCGTGCCACATTGATTGGTAAGCAAATTTATGTATGAGAAGATTTCCATAGCGTGATTTTTGTGATGACACGCTAATTTAGATGGGCAAATGAGTTTCGGGTTAGCTACCCGTTGTTTGTTATAGTAAGGTAACAATGTCATGCGGCTTATAATAATCCAAATAACGAAAATACTGCTATACGCATTGAATTACAATATATTGTCTGACTAGCAATACGGGGTCTTATTATTGATATTATGTTCGTGTTTTGGTTTTACATAACCATATTCATATAACGGTTTTTATTTAACTCTATACAGCGTTATAAAACGTATTGTATGATGTTTTTACGACATTGGTTCGTATAATGGTTTTTAAGGCAAAAGCCTATATTATGATTTTGACAAAGATTTGTATAAAATGTTTTTGGCTTATTTTATGGCCTACGACAAAGAATTGTACAAAATGATTTTCGGTAATAATTCTATACCGATGACATATTAATGGATTTCATTAAACTCTATGAATTCACTCGGCGTTTTCGCTGACCTTTTCTTTTAACATGTTTTATCTCAGGTACTTGAAGGTAATTCTCGGGAAGACGACAAGAATTCATGGCCCGCACTTAAATAAAAATTTCCATTCAAATGCTTTGTAAAACTTGTATGAAATACTATGACTTGGGACCTATGTAAATTTGATATTCATGAATGGAAAATGTTTTATTATTAAACGACGCGATTTTTATGCGTTGTCTATGATTTGAGTAATGTGCTATCCCGTAACACCAACGACTCTTCCGCTGAACTAAAGTATGAATATTTGGGGGTGTTACAGTTTGGTACCAGAGCTCTCGTTATAGAGAAGGAAAGATTTTTAAAACCAAGGTTTTGAATAAAATATTTCAAAATCTTTTAACTATAAACATTTTTCTCAAAATGTCTAAAAATCTTTTGACTATAACTGTGTCGAAGAATTCCCGAGTTACCGACAAGGCCAGACTGAGAAGTGTTATTTTAATATATATATATATATATATATATATATATATATATATATATATATATATATATATATATATATATATATATATATATATATATATATATATATATATATATATATATATATATATATATATATATATATATATATATATATATATATATATATATATATATATATATATATATATATATATATATATATATATATATATATATATATATATATATATATATATATATATATATATATATATATATATATATATATATATATATATATATGTATATATATATATATATATATGTATATATATATATATATATATATATATATATATATATATATATATATATATATATATATAACTTGGATTTTATATATATATATATATATATATATATATATGTTGTAATTTGATTACATGATTGTTTGATGATTATTTTAATACTTATACGAGGTATTTATACGACGTAGATTGTCACAAGGAACCCTAGCTCCCCTAGTAAATCAATCGAAGCTATTCCCACAGGAATTCTAGCTATTCTAGATCTAAACCAAGTTGTGGATATTTATGATCCCAACAAATGGTTGATATTTATAGAAACGTTAATATTAGTTGATTGTGATATTAAAGAAGAACTGGTGAGATTAAAACTGATATCGATGTCATGACGATCTTTCCATATAGACTGAAGTTTGACAAAACGTTACCACCTGGAAAGGTGTCATCTGATTTGTTGTCACCCAATTCTTAAATTTGAAATCTAAAGGGTGAATGTTGCACTTGAGGCTGTCATTGGAACCATTACCCAAAAGCCTCATGCCACTAGTACCTTTCCGAGAAGTCTAATTGAATGTGTGAGTCATTTCATACTAGTGACTCATTTGATAACTATTGTTGTGAGAGCTACAGGATTGGAAATTGAGTGTTGTTCATATCGAACTTTTATTGCCCTATTAAGGTCTAAGAATAAGGTTGAAAGTATTGGAGAATGAGGTAGGATGTCGCGTTGAGTATAAGTTGATTGAAAACTTGAATGAAGTAAAAATTTAACTCGTATGGAATAAGAAATTGTTAAGAGGAAGTCGTTAAGTTCTGTGATTGATTTATAAGGTTTTAAATGATTGTTGATTCGTGTTAAGGGTTGGCCATTGTCCAATGACGAGGATGCCCAGTGTCCAAGAAATAAATTGAAGAAATCTTCTTCTAAATTGGGAACGATGGATCTTTCGGGACATGTGGAACACCTAATGACTCTTGTAGATTATTATTCATTGTGGTATCTTTTAAAATGCCTAACTTAACTGAGACATCAGTTGGTAGGATGAGTTTTTGGAATTATATGACATGGCAACACGTAATGTGTTACGGTACAATTTTGACTTGTTTGTGATTAATGAAAAGACTACCTTTGATTGCTAAATTCTACATGTATTGATGTTATCTATCTGTTCTTGCTTCCTCCTAATGTTCGCATTAGTGATACAACCATTGAACAAGTACTCATCTCGATTTGAGTTACGTTGTGGATTATTCTTTTTGAGTGCCATCGAGGTCATGAACCTCATGATTATTTGTCTAAGCTCATTTCCTATTAAATTATAGTTAGTTCTTGGTGAACAACTTTTCATCACTCTTTTGCAGATCACTCATTGTTTTTATAAGCTAAAACAGTATTCCTTGAGAAAAATTGACTTTTCATCACCATATGGATTATTTAAAGTGAGACTTATAAATAATCGTTATCGAAGCAAAGATTTTTTATGAAACGCTTTGGAAAACTTAATTTTTTTCATAACAAAGAACATCTCTGTAGATTCATTTGATTTTTATTCTAGAATTAAGCATGAAAATATTTTTATTTTAAACATGAAGACAAAATTTTGACGAACTGAGTATTGCATCGTTAATCCTAAAATTGTATATAGTTGTGCGCCTACATACAATTTGGAAGGGACCATACAAGGCTGATTAGTAGTCACCATGGAATTGTTAATAAACACTACATTTTCTTTGAAGTTGTGAAAGATTAAATTTTATGAGATCTGTAAGAAGTGCAAAAATAGGGACATATTGTTAGAGACACCTACATATGTACCCGTACCATTTATTCTTCTGAGTCGAATTTACTCATCTGTGGATATTGTCTTATTTGAAAATTGACAACTCTTTCTTGTCCAATTCTCTCGTAGTGAGATTCTTTGAAAAAGTATTTGATTACCGGATGTTGATACCCGACTGGATGTATCGACGTTCCTATCATTTCTTTTGATTCGATTTCATTTGAATGACCTGGGTAACGATCCGAGGAGCTTTCGAATGCGTACTCAATTCATGAAAACATGGGATATACTCATATTCGTTAATGTTTTCGTCTTTATCTGATTTGAAGTTCTCTCGCGTAAATCATGCGTCGACCTTACTCTTTTAATATTAGCTATGTATCCAGATATCCTTGAATCTGTGAAGGATTATGAGTTATTATTAGTCTTTTGAGAAGTTCACATCTTATCAACGGTAATGAAACGGGAAAGTTGGTAGTGCCAGTAGAATGGATTGATTGATTATGACATGACGACATTGTCTTAATTGATGGGAACTCGAGTTGAATTCCCCTAAAAAGATAAGATGTTGTTTATCAAAAGTGATCTAAATAATTCTTGATGGATGACATATCCTACATTTAGACTTGAAATTAAACCATGAATGCTTATGAATTAGTCATAGATCTTGTAATCTAGAAAGAACTTAAAGTAAATTTATTAAAAGATGATTCTATTATCTGAAACTTTAGGAGGTATTTGCTGATGAATTACCTAGACTTTCGCCATTAAGGCAAGTTGAAATTGGTATTGATTATATTCCTGGTGCTGCACCTGTGGCGTACGCACCCTACGTCAGCACCATCTGAATTAAAAGAATTACCGTACAACTGAGAGAGTTGTCGGAGAAAGCTTTTATTCTACCGAGCTCGTCATCATGAATAGCTATGGTGTTATTATTCCTTATAATTGTTAATTACCGTGAACTAGGTAAATTGATGATCAAAATCTATTTCCACTACCCAAGATGATAGATTTGTTCGATCTTTTACAAGGTTCTAGCTTATATTCAAAATTTGATCCACGGCATGGTTATCATCAACTTCACGTCCGCGAAGAAGATTATTTATTCCAATCACTACATCTAGAACTTGTAATGAACATTATGAGTTTCACGTGATGTCATTTGGATTGACCAATGCACATGTAGCATCAATAAATTTGGTGAATCATGTGTGTAGGTTGTAATTTGGTAAACTCATGGATGTGCTCATTAAGGACCATCTGTTTGTTTATAAGAATAGGAAGGAGTTAATAATCAATTATAGACTGCCCTGAATTGGCCGAGCAATGAAAACCTATACCTTGAATATTTAACATGTGATTAAAGGCTAAATCCTTTACATTATTTGACCATGTGATTAATAGATAATAGAATCTATATTGACTCTTCAAAAATTAGAGCCATTTGAGGCTTTGGGTTTTACCAAAAAGAAAGTGCAATAATGTTTTGACAAATATTTATCAAAGGATTTTTAAGGAATCATTCCCTTAAACCCAAATCATTTAACTAAACTCCTTTAGGGGTAAATGTTTGTGTATACCTCAAGACAAACTAAGAGAAATTGAGGAAACCATTTAAACCATCACTTGGAATTTGAAACGAAAATTTCTGTTTTTCAACTAAGAAAATTTTGACCAATATATAAACAAAGATTTTTCGAACATTTATGAATCTTATTAATTATTTTATTATTTTCGATAAATCAACAAAGATCATGGTAACTAAATTCAAATTTATTTTGAACATTTTCCTAAAATTGGACGAACTGAGAAAATTTAAAACTTATACGTTTACGTTTCATAAAATTTAATATTTATTATTTAATTACTTGTAATATTTATCGACGCTTTAGACGTCGGATTGAGTAAAACAGATAAAAATGATAGTTGAGACGAAATTAAAACTTAGAAAATATGAAGAAAGAATTCCTGAGTGAATTGTGGTCATGATAATTATTTCACCAGGAAAGGTGAATGTAGATACTGACACATTACATAGAAAGGATAAAGAACCAATTAGGATGTGTTCCTTAATAATGACTGTGCAAAATAAATTGCCGAGCAAATTTAAAAATAGTCGATACTTGTAAAAAGGATAATATAGATAAAAAAGGGGTTCGCGACTAATGTGAACCATTAGAATTGAGAAGCCGATGGCGTTAAATGTTTTAAAGGCCACTTTTGATTGCCTAAATATGGAGATTTTGAGATTTAGCCATGTTGGAATCTCATAAGATTAAGTATTCTATTCATGCCATTTCTGATTTAATGTATCTTTATCTGAAGAAGTTGTACTAATGGCAAATTATGAAGGCGGACATCGCCTCATACATTAGTAAACGTCTAACTATTGCAAAGGTCGTCATCTGAATTTGATTCGATTTGGGTCATCATCGACAAACTGACCAAATCTACTAATATCATTCCCGTTAATGATAGATTCTCGATGAAGAAGTTGAATCTTTGTATTTAAAGGAGTTGTGAAAATATAGTGTGCGTGTATCGATCATCTATATCAAGATCCTCGCTTCGCATCGAATTTCTAGAGATTTACTCAGAAGTCATTGGGAACGAACCTTGATGAGAGTACTGTTTACCACCCCAATCGAAGGGACGAGGTAAAGTAACGATACAAAACACTAGAAGTGTTGTTTTATGCTTGAATAATTGACCTTTGGTAATAAACCGTATAATCAGTTTCCCTTGGAGAAATCATCATTTATAATTATTGTATTAGGATCGAGATCGAATCTTTTGAGGATCTATATGAGAGCATCTGTAAGCAGAAGTTGGGATGAATACATCCGACATACACCCATTGTGAGTTGGACATGTCTTTTAGGTTTAAGGTTTCCTATGATGACAAACCTAACCTTACAAAATACCCGACCTGTGAAACCTAAAATGATTGTTGAAATTAGGATCTGATTATTGACTGCCGGTAGTGGGCAGGAGGTTATGTGAATATGAAATGTAGATCTTGAAGTGCAGGATGGTTAGCGAAGTTATGCCAAAAAAAATTTCACCTTGGAAAAATGAATTGATGATCTGAAAGATCATGGGAAATAAGTCTCCGTTGTATGGGACCATTGAGATAATGTAAAAAGTTGGTTTGAAGGGCATATAAGCTGGATCTACCCTAGAACTTCAAGGGTTGCGTGAATTATGTATCATATATCTAACTTGATAAAATGTCTATCAAGTGAAAATCTGATTACTTCTTGATAAAGTTTGGATCGGCGAAAGTTGCATTCATCAAAAACCCGTGAACATCATGGATAGAGAAAGTAAGTCAACATTAAGCCTGATCGTATTCCCGTAGTTATGTTTAATGAAGCTCGCGTATTGTAATGAATTACACTTGTGAGGAAAGACCGAATGTGGAGGAAATACCCACATGGCTCTAACTTTATAAGAAGCGAGTAGTAAGATAAATCGATCTTGGAGGACAAAGATCCTGTTTAGGGGTAAATGTTGTGACAATCCGTTAATTTATGGTTGATATTTTATTCTCAAGTATTACTTAAAAACATTATTTTAATGTTATATTATGAACTCACTCATTTTTGGGAAGAAATTTGGGTTTACGTCTTGAAGTAGCATCGACTACGTCTAAACCGGAGGATTCTACGTTACGTGCTTACGATTACATACACCGTTTTTGGTGACAGTCCGACATTTCAGGAAATAAATTTATCCGTGAATATTATTTTGAAATTTTAAATTTGTGTTGGCTCATAAACTAACAAATTTACGAGAAGAGATTTGGACTTACGTTCATAATTTAACGTCCTTTACGACTAAACCAGAAACCTTAGGATTACGTATTTACGTTTTTGAACTTTGTTTTTTATGAGACAATTTTTATTAGATTCTTTTTGTGTCGTTGATTCGTAATTTATAAAAACGTTTTTCGTAAAATGACACGAGGGCACGCAAATCGAGGAAAGTAGAATCGAGGAGTACCCGTAAATAAATGGGGATGAGACAAAACCACTTTTGCCCCACCCCCACTCATGGACGGCTAAAGCTTATTAAGCACACCTTTGAGGTGTCAAACATAGCTACAAAGTTAAGACACATGTCTTAAGCTTTGCACCAAACTACTAGCAACATCAAAACCACCACCTCAAACCATTTATTCATTTCATAACATGCAAACCACCACAAATCCTCTCACCCCTCTCACTTTTTCCGTCCAAACTCAAGAACAAACACCCTCATTTGATCAAATTTAACCATAAATCATGTGTTGTTCACACATATGATGATGTCCTTTTGAAGACTTGTTGATTGGAGGTGATTTTAACAACTAGCAAGGAGTTTCCATGGAGATCAAGGGCTGATTTTGGAGAAGTCTACAAATATTTGGTGATCCTATAAGTGGTGTTGATATCTCATAAGATTGGTTACCCAAAACCAAGTCTTGTTCATCATCAATCCCATCTTTTCATCACTTTGGTGGTATAGAGATTGTTCTTCCTATCCTTTTGTTATTTTGAATAAGTAATCTTGTATTTTATTTATTTATTTATATGTATATGATGATGAATGATGATAAAAATATTGTGTGGGGATCATGTGTTGATAAACTTAGATAAAAAGATTAAAAACTATATGTAAAAATGGTTAAATCATGCTTAAAATAGTTGGCTGTATAAAAACAGTAAAGAACTTTATGTTAAACTGATAAAATGGTATATATAAATTAATATACAGTAAGTTTTAAGACTTTTACACATGTGAGAGTTGGTCATGCAATGGAATCATTATAATGAGTGAGATATGATCAAAATAAAATTGATGTACCAATCTGAATAGTCTGTTTTGTGAGGACTGTTAGGGACACTTAGACTTGGATTGAGCAGAAAAACTAAGTTAATTGTAGCACATAATATGAAGTTTATGTCATCCAAAAATTAGCTTCTATATCCTTGTAGAAGTCAAGATATGCTAAAAATGGTGAAAGTGAAAGTAAAAATCAGATTTGTGAAAATTAAAGTATATAGTATTATAATAGCACTCAAGTAAATAATATATAAAATGTAAACTTAAAACCCACTAACTTATATATAACATTTATATAAGTATGTACAATAATAAATAAATGAGACATTTTATAAAAATCGCAATTTGACAAGTTTTATAAGTTATAAAACTATAAACATGATTTTTACGTCTTTTCGGCTAAAACCGTAAAATTAACGTTTTCGTCAATTAAAACTTAGATGGTCGGACCCGTCTAATGTAAACTTTTTATAACTCATATACTGATATATAAGTACATATTACAAGTTAAAACCGATAAAACCTGAGCTTTATAACATACGGACATTAACGGGCCAAATTAGCCTTATTGGACTATTAATCCAACTAATTTGGCTAAACACTTATGAACTTGCTTATTGTGCTTAACCCACTTGGGCCCAACATGTAAGTATAGTGCTGATATTAAAAGTGTAAATTGGACTAATAGAATGTAATGGGCTTATAATGGGCTTATTGGGCCTTGACAAGTAAAGGATTTAAACTAGTGAAACTAGTATGAAAATTTACCAATACATGGCACTATAATGAGTAAATAAAGATGTACCATCCCACTTGATCATCATCATATTTATAAAATCATCATATATATACATAGTTATTGTTTCTATTAAGTCATTGGACAAGAGTCTAAGACAAGTATTATTTGTCTAGGTTTCCGTGATTGAAGCACGTACCGTACATCCAAATCGCTGATAACCGCCTTTCCCAATCAACGTGAGTTCATAGCCTCGCACTCTTTTAAATGTTTTTATGAAATGTTTTATAAACCCGCGAGGGAGATGACATGTTAGTTTCGATAAAAATAGGACACCAGTAGTCCCGATTGTTTGTTTATTGATTTGGACCCGAATAATCATATGACCCGATGAACGATTATATGACCCGATAAATGAAATGAAATGGATTATTAAAGTTAGGTTATGTCACTAATAGTCCCATTAGCATGAATTGTGAACTACCGGTATTTGGTAGACGCTTATGCATATAATAGTACTATTTGGGGACGATCACCCCAGTTCGCGCCTTGACGGTTGATCCCCGTCATGCCACATTGATTGGTAAGAGAATTTATGTATGAGAAGATTTCCATAGCGTGATTTTTGTGATGACACGCTAATTTAGATGGGCAAATGAGTTTTGGGTTAGCTACCCGTTGTTTGTTATAGTAAGGTAACAATGTCATACGGCTTATAATAATCCAAATAACGAAAATACTGCTATACGCATTGAATTACAATATATTGCCTGACTAGCAATACGGGGTCTTATTGTTGATATTATGTTCGTGTTTTGGTTTTACATAACCATATTCATATAACGGTTTTTATTTAACTCTATACAACGTTATAAAACGTATTGTATGATATATTTACGACATTGGTTCGTATAATGGTTTTGAAGGCAAAATCCTGTATTATGATTTTGACAAAGATTTGTATAAAATGTTTTTGGCTTATTTTATGGCCTACGACAAAGAATTTTACAAAATGATTTTCGGTAATAATTTTATACCGATAACATATTAATGGATTTCATTAAACTCTATGAATTCACTCGGCGTTTTCGCTGACCTTTTTCTTTTAACATGTTTTATCTCAGGTACTTGAAGGTAATTCTCGGGAAGACGACAAGAATTCATGGCCCGCACTTAAATAAGAATTTCCATTCAAATGCTTTGTAAAACTTGTATGAAATACTATGACTTGGGACCTATGTAAATTTGATATTCATGAATGGAAAATATTTTATTATTAAACGACGCGATTTTTATGTGTTGGCTATGATTTGAGTAATGTGCTATCCCGTAACACCAACGACTCTTCCGCTGAACTAAATTATGAATATTTGGGGGTGTTACATAATTGTAATAAAAACAAGACCAAAACGTATATTTTATGTCGTAAAAGTCGGAATTATGCGTGGTTTGTGTTTTTATTGTGTTTTAGGCCAAAAAAATGAAAAAGGAAGAAAACACGGGCTTTCACAGGCTTTTATCGAAGAAAAATACAAAAGACGAAGTCAAAAGATCAAAAGTGCAAAAAGAAGGGAAGTTAAAGGCCTATTCTGAAGATTTATCAAAGAAAAAGGCGAAAGACGGAAGTTTGACCAAGTCGAAGAACCAAGTCAACTAAATGAAGAAATTAGAAGACGAGTTCTTATTATCATTCGACTAATCTCGAGACAAAGTCGAGAAAGACGAGTCATTTAAAAAGACGAGAAGACAAAAGGGAGAAAGAAGGAAGCATCCTACAAACTCCCTTCTCCAATAAATACTCTCTTAATGCTTCATTAGGAGGGAGTTAGTTAGTCTTTTAGTTAGTCATTATTTTTCTTAGTTTTCATATCTTTAGAGAGAAGTAGGTGATTCTACTTTCTCTCTCTAGATTTATTCCATCTTTTCTTTCAAGTTTTAAGCTTTTCATTTAATCTTGTATTTGGAATCCTTAATCTACAAGTTCAAGTTCAAGTTTTTCATCATCTATCTTATTCTACCTTTCTTGTTCTTGAATTGATTTTGATTCGGATCAATGATGCATCTTGTTTCATCTTGATGTTTGTTTGATTAAAAAGTTTATCTTTTTGTTCTTATCAATTTCATGCTATTTATGATCTTAGCTTTTTGTGCTTATAACTTATTTCTTGTTTAGCTTATTTCTTTTTAAGTATTTTCCAAAGTTTAATCTTTTTAAAGTTGTTTTATAAAATCTTGCCTATTTAAGTGTTTGAAAGTTTTTAAATTTCTTCTTGTTTAGATTTGGTTAAGTTTCGGTAAATGCTTATTTGAGTAAGTGCTTATTTGGTTTTGCTTATTTGCCTTTTGAATCCCATCGTAACATGTTTAAGGGTTTTATTGGTTCCGATCGAGTAAGTGTGATCGCATAAGCCTTAGGGTTTCTACTTGCGATCCATTATTGCGATCATCACTCACGATCTGTGGCTGCGATCTAGGCTGCGATTGCTTGACTGCGATCCAGACCACGATCCAACCTACGATCCGTGGCTGCGATCGCTTGCTGCGATCACTGTGTTGCGATCCAGGGATACGATCGAGTGCTTCGATCATGGAATACGATCGCACTGACTGCGATACATTGGTTATGATCGCATTGATTACGATCTGGAGTATGATCCAAAGTTACGATCGTGGGTACGATCACTGAATACGATCCAGGGTACGATCAAGGACCACGATTGCATTGACTGCGATCCATCTCAATTTTCATTTTTATTTCTTGTTTTTATTTCAATTTCAAATTTAACTTTTCCCGTATTTTTACTTAGTGTTATTTTTAAACAAGTTTTGTCTTAGTTTAATTTTAGAGTTTTCAAATTTAACTTTTTGTCGAGTTTAATTTTAAATTGTCTTTTCTCATTTTATTTTTAAAATTATCTTTAATATTGTTGATTAATTACTTCTATTACCTTGTTATTTCATTTAATCTTAGTTTTGTTAACTTGTCATTTAATCTAAAATAGATAATCAAAAGCTCCCCCTTTTAGTGACCAACACCAGTAGTTCCACCTTAAACCGTGATCAATTCGATTAGATACAGAGAACGATTGAGTACACACAAAAAAGCTATAAAGCAAATGGCGCTGCTGCCGGCTCTTTTCGTAAAGATTAACGGTTTTTAGTGAGAAAAATTGGATTTTGGGATCCGTTCTTTTGGGAACGTTATTTTCAAGCATAAAAATTTCTAAAAATCCTAAAAAAGTATAAAATTTTCAAAAATCCAAAAAAAAAGATAAAAAAACCAAAAATATTATATTTCATTTTAGTTTATACGTACTCGATCTACGTCTTATTCTGAGCCCGAGACTCGTAGAGACTTAGATATGGCCGGTGTGCATAATAATAACAACCCACCTCACCCTAATTTGAATAATAACAACAATAACAACCATGTTCCTCAACCCGACCTTCGTACGATGGAGGAGCTTTGTCAACCAACTATGAACGGACGTGGCGGACCGATTGCGCCGATGCAAATCACGGCCCCTGAATTTTCGTTGAAGCATCACATGATCCAACAAGTTCAAAACGCTTGTTCATTTCGCGGATTACCGGATGATGATGCCAACAAACACCTCGATAAATTCATAACCGTCACTCAAAGCATGAAATTGCCCGGTGTTTCCATGGATTTTCTTCGCCTTCATCTTTTTCCACACACTTTATCCCACCATGCCGAAAAATGGTTTGATCGTCTTCCCAAAAACTCAATTCATACATGGGACGAAATGACTCAAAAATTCTGGTCGCGCTACTTTCCACCATCCATGGTCACTAGTCTTCGCAATCAAATCAGTGGTTTCACTCAAGAACTTGATGAGTCTCTTTTCGATGCTTGGGAACGTTATAATGTCTTGATCAATATTTTCCTAAGAATAATATGATCCCCGTCACTTTGATTGATACTTTCTACAATGGTTTAACTTTTTATGATCGTGATACGATTAATGCAGCCGCTGGTGGTACATTTATGAAAAGAAGACCTGAGGAGTGTAGAGAGCTTATAGAAAACATGACCACTCATCACAAAAATTGGGATTCATCCGCATATTCAAGAAATAATCCGAGAGTCATTGTTTCTTCTACTTCAACCAACCCCGATATGACCGAAATTCACCCGCCAACTAGCCGAAATGAACAAAAATATCCAACTCATGGCTACGAACCAATATCGACAAGCTAAAGTTGTAGCAATTTCTTGTGAGACTTGTGGTGGTCCTCATTCATACACCGATTGTCCTTCTATTTATGACAATCCGGAAAACATGTATGCGGCTAACTGTAACTTTTCCACGGGAGGCTATCAAGCTCGTCCTCATGGTGACCGCGATTTGCTAAGTTATCGTTCAAACAATTTCCTTTCACCACCCGGTTTTCCTCCTCAAAACCAAACCAACTTCAATCGCAACAATCAAAACCAACCTCGAGCTCCTAATCAATATCAAACCCAAAGAAACCCATATCCACCTCAAGGAAATAATCAAGTTTACCAACAACCCACTTATCAACCACCCGCTTACCAAGCTCCTCCTACCAACCAACCCACAGCATTTAATCACGAGGTTGAAACTTACATGAGGACTAATGACGCGCTGGTGAAGAATCTTCAGAGCCAAATTATTAACTTGAAAGGTGACATGGCTAAACAAGGGAATGATCTTCGAGCCGAGCTTAGGAATGATATGCGAAACTCTTTAAGCAGTCAAACGAATGACTTAAGGGATATGATGGCTAGTTTCTTCCCAAGTAATCAAACCTCTGGTTTGGGTTCTCTTCCGAGTAACACCATTGCTAATCCAAGAGGGGAGATGAAAGCAATCACCACCCAAAGTGGAAAAGGTTATAAGGAACCTGGGATTCCTAAACCTACTCTGGTGATTCTGACAAAGGATAACGAGCCCCCTTCACCAATTCCTCCACCTTCTATTTCTACCCCTCCCCCACCCAAGGATGTAAGTGAGAATTCCATTCCAAAGCCTTCATCTCCACCCGACATACCTTATCCTTCAAGGTTGAGGAAAGAGAAGTTGAAAAATAAGGATGATATTCAAGTTTCAAACTTTCTTAAAATGTTTAAACAATTGAATTTCAACATCTCCTTTGCTGAGGCTCTCGCTCACATGCCTAAATATGCTAAAATTTTCAAAGATCTTCTCAGTGATAAGGAAAAGCTCCTTGATATTGCTCAAACCCAACTTAATGAGAATTGCTCGCGGTTCTCTTAAGGAAATTACCAACCAAACTTGGTGATCCGGGTCGCTTTCTCATTCCTTGCAACTTTCCCGGGGTAGAGAATTGTATGGCCCTAGCCGATCTAGGTGCTAGTAACAACTTAATGACATTAAGCGTTTGGAAACAATTATCTCTACCCGAGCTAGTCCCCACGCGAATGACATTGGAATTAGCTAACCGTACGGTTGCTTATCCGGTGGGGATAGCCGAAGACGTTTTCGTCGGTGTAGGCAAATTCACCTTTCCGGTGGATTTTGTTGTCGTTGACTACGAGATGGACCCCCATGTTCCATTAATCGTTGGACGTCCATTCTTGAGGACCGGTCGCACTCTCATTGATGTTGCCGCGGGCGAATTAATTATGAGAGTTGGTGACGACAAAATCGTCTTCAACATGGGTAAACTTTCTAAGCAACCTTATGAACACGAGAGCGTTAATTTCATTGAGGTACTTGATGAGGCTTGTGAAGAACATTTCAAAGACGCTTGTAAAAGTAGTTTTTCTTCTCTACCCATTGTTGAGACCGTTGCCTCTATTGCTCCCTCACTGACCCCATTTGGAGAAAGTGATTTTCTTTTGAAAGAATTTGAAGCAACTTTAGGGGATGTGGACTTAAAATATGACGATTCTCCCACTGATTGGGAAGAAGACATTTGTACGATTGAGAAACTTCTCAATGAGGACCATATTTCTCCACCTTCTCCTATGGAAATTACAAACGATGATCTGAATTTGACTAAGCCTTCAATCGACAATCCTCCGGATTTAGAGCTTAAGGATTTACCATCTCATCTCGAATACGTGTTCCTAGAAGACAATAAGAAGTTACCCTTCATCATTTCAAAGGACTTAAAAGAGGATGAAAAATCTCGACTTCTCGATGTGCTCAAAAATCATAAGAAATCAATTGCTTGTAAAATTTCCGACATCCGCGGAATTGATCCTAACTTTTGTACTCATAAAATTCTCATGGAAGATGACTTTAAACCCTCACTCCAAAGCCAAAGAAGGGTTAATCCAAAAATTCATGACGTCATCAAGAAAGAAGTTATCAAACTTCTAGATGCCGGAATGATTTACCCTATTTCGGATTCGCCATGGGTTAGTCTCGTCCATTGTGTGCCTAAGAAAGGCGGAATAACCGTTGTTCCCAATGAAAACAACGAGTTGATTCCTACTCGACTTGTCACGGGTTGACGAGTTTGCATCGACTATCACAAGCTCAATGATGTCACTCGTAAAGATCATTTTCCTCTTCCTTTCATGGATCAAATGCTCGAGCATTTAGCGGGTAATGACTACTATTGCTTCTTAGACGGTTTCTCCCGGTATTTCCAAATTCCCATCGATCCAAAAGACCAAGAGAAAACCACATTCACTTGTCCATATGGAACATTTGCTTACAAAAGAATTCCTTTTGGCTTATGCAATGCTCTTAGGACTTTCCAAAGGTGTATGATGGCTATATTCCATGACATGGTTGAAGAAACTATGGAAGTCTTTATGGATGATTTCTCGGTCTATGGTGATTCTTTCTCTACTTGCCTTGCCAATTTAGAACGTATGCTCAAACGGTGTGAAGACACTGGTCTCGTTCTTAATTGGGAAAAATGCCATTTCATGGTCAAAGAAGCCATTGTTCTAGGTCATAAAATCTCCAAAGCCGGTATTGAAGTCGACCGTGCTAAAGTCGATGTGATTGCTAAATTACCTCCACCTTCAACCGTGAAGGGTGTGAGAAGTTTTCTTGGTCATGCGGGATTCTATCGTTGATTCATTCAAGATTTTTCTAAGATCGCTCGCCCGATGACCCACCTCTTGGAAAAAGATACTCCTTTTATCTTTTCTAAACAGTATATCGAATATTTCAATCTTCTTAAGGATAAATTAACTAAGGCACCGGTCTTAGTTACTCCTAACTGGGAGTTACCTTTTGAATTGATGTGTGATGCTAGCGACTTTGCTATTGGGGCGGTTTTGGGACAAAGAATCAACAAACATTTCCAACCAATCCATTACGCTAGCAAGACAATGACGGGGGCTCAATTGCATTATACCACTACCGAAAAAGAGCTTTTAGCTGTAGTGTATGCTTTTGAGAAATTCCGCCCCTATCTTGTCCTTTCTACCAACATTGTGTATACCGATCATTCCGCATTGAAGTACTTGTTAACAAAACAAGATTCTAAACCAAGACTTCTTCGTTGGGTTTTACTCCTTCAAGAATTCAAAATTGAAATTCGTGATAAAAAGGGAGCGGAAAACCTAGCCGCGGATCATCTTAGTAGACTCAAGGATCCTTACCAAGGGGAGCTCCCAAATCAAGAGATTAATGAATCTTTTCCCCTTGAGCCCTTGATGTCTATTAATTCCAATCTCGATGATACCCCATGGTTTGCAGACTTTGCAAACTACTTGGCGGGTGGAATTCTCATCGAAGGGTTATCGTCCCAACAAAAGAAGAAATTCTTCAAGGATGTTAAAACTTACTATTGGGACGACCCTTATCTCTTCAAAAAATGTGCTGACTTGATCCTTCGTCGGTGTTTTGACGGGCCGGCAGATTTACAAATCCTTGAAGCTTGCCACAAAGGACCCACCGGTGGTCACTTTGGTCCTAATTACACCGCGAAGAAAGTTTTCGACTCTAGATTTTATTGGCCCACCATTTATCGTGATGCACACGAAATGGTTAAGCATTGTGATGTTTGCCAACGACAAGGCAAGATCACACATAAAGATGAGATGCCTCAAAGTTTCATCCAAGAATGTGAAATCTTTGACGTATGGGGCATCGACTTTATGGGGCCTTTTCCATCATCTAAAGGGAACAAGTACATCCTCGTAGCCATTGACTACGTATCAAAATGGGTTGAAGCAAAGGCTTTATCTACTAACAATGCGAGGGTGGTTGTGAACTTTCTGAAACAATTATTTGCTCGATCCGGTGTTCCTCGTGCTATCATTAGTGATCGCGGGATTCATTTTTCCAATGATCAATTTCCTCGAGTCATGGCTAAGTATGGTGTCAATCACCGTCTTTCCACCGCGTATCATCCATAAACAAATGGTCAAGCCGAGATTTCAGACCGTGGACTTAAGAGAATCTTAGAGCGTACAGTGGGAGAGCATCGTGCCTCATGGGCTGATAAGTTAGATGATGCTTTGTGGGATTTCCGTACCGCATATAAGACACCTATTGGTTGCACTTGATATCGTCTTGTGTACGGAAAGGCATGCCACCTCCCCATTGAGTTGGATCATAAGGATCGTTGGGCCTTGAAATGGGCTAATTTTGATATCAACAAAGTCGGTGATCTTAGGAAAATCCAACTCAATGAACTTAATGAACTGAGGAATGAAGCTTATGAGAATTCATTGATCTACAAGGAGAAAACCAAGCTCATTCATGACTCTAAGATCAAAAACCAAGAGTTCAAAATTGGTGATCAAGTTTTACTCTTTAACTCTCGGTTGAAAATCTTTTCGGGCAACCTTAAGAGCCGTTGGTCTTGTCCATTCACCGTTGCCAAAGTCTTCCCTTATGGCACCATTGAGTTATCGCAACCAAATAGGCCAAACTACAAAGTGAATGGCCAGCGTATTAAGTTGTACTTTGGTGAGGACATCTCTCATGAGATGATTCCATCCCTCACCATGTTTCCCTTGAATTAGTTCTGGGTCGAGTTAGGCTCGTGACTCGGTTAACAAAAACAAGCGCTTCTCGGGAGGCAACCCGTTGATCTATCCTTTACCCGTTTTCATAATAAGTGTAGGGGGAGCTACATAGGTGTTTGTTGTCTTGTTTCTTATGATGTGCATGGATTAAAGCTTCACAGAGCACTTTTGATGACATTTTACGACCCGTGATCCCTTGTACCCGTCTTCCCGGTTCTATCCTAAACTCTTGTGATTCAATATTTCATATCTTATATGTTGACATTGAAATCACTTTAGTTGTCTCTTCCTTAGCAAGATTTAACCAACGTGCACAATGTCCTAAGTGTAGGGGATTTTACCTCCACATATTAAACATTGAGGACAATGTTTATATCAAGTGTAGGGGGACTTCTATCGAAGTTAAGTGGGCTTTACCATTAATTTGTCCTCATTTTAACCGGAAAATCTAATTTTTCGAAATTTTTCAAAATTTTTGATCTATTTTGGCCAAGTAGTATTTTTTCATTTATTCTCTTTTATGTTCTTTCCTTTTATTATCGCTTCGTATGTATATATTTCATTTCAAAAATAAATTCAAAAGAGAAAAATAAAGGAATAAAATGGTTTTAATGATTTTAGATGTCGTTGATATATTAGGCCCCCGTCATGAATCTTTTGACTCAACCCGAGTTTACTTATTCAAGTTTACTCTAGCTAGTATCCTTAACGTGTTTAAGTTAAGTTTTTCTAGTTTATATATGGAACTTTAAAACGCGAAAGTCTTAACTCTTATGGGTTAAGAACAAGAACTTTTCGCAAGTTCCTATTATCGATCCTAGAAAGTCGTTTATCAAGGGAACTTTAAAATGCGAATTCTAAACTTGAAAAAGTCTAAGAAGTTGCAAGATCCTATAGATGACTTGAAAACCCAAAACTTTGATTTAATAAGCTAAGCATCCACGAGTCTCATTCCTTGAGATTTTAAATTATGGAGAACGAGAGATGATAGAGTCAATTATAAGTTTGGTATTCTTTCATGAATTTATGTGAGTTAATTATGAGCTTTTTCTCCCATTACTTGTTAATAAGTTTAATTGCAATAAATAAGGTCGTACGATTTAAAAAGTTACTTAGCTTCTAGCACAAGATCGTTTAAAAGTTGCTTGGTATTAATTAGAGTTCATAGCCAAGGCATAACTTATTGAAGCGGGATGCGAAGATTGGCGAGTCCGAAAAGGCCCTAAGAAGGCATGAGGGCTACATTTTGTTGCTAAAGATCCCAAGTGATGTGAATAATTATTTATCAAAAATCAATATGAAGGATCGAGACACATGACGAAAAGCAAAAACTCCCCTAAAGATCATGGAGAAGTCTATCCGAAAAGACCCGAGCAAGGTATGAGGATAAATAGATCCAAATCCTAAAAGGAGGCGGATCGTTGTATATCAAAATACAAGATAAATATTGGAGAAAAATGAAGAAGTCGTGGTCCAAGTATGAAGAATCTCTCAAAAACTTCAAGTGAAGAAATTCCTATTATGAAGAGAAGACCATTATTTCAAGAACGTCTCTCAAGATTCGAAGTATGAAGTCACTGCCAAATATCGGTCCGAGAAAGGTCTCAAATCGTGAAGCTAGTTATGACAAGATATGAACGCTAAGAGGTCCCGAGAAGCAGTTTTAAAAGATTTTGTCCTTTAGCCAACTATTGATTAAATCGTCCTACTTTATTTTCATCCTAATAAATTATCGAAAGAAGTCAACAATGCATCCTCGTGATCATTCAAGACAATAATAAAATATAAGAGATACACCTAGGAATAAGGGAGTCTAAGTGAATAATTGGGCCACATGAGTGAGTGTTAGCTTACTAACTTATAATAACAATGATCTCGTTTTTAATCTTGGTATTCGGAACGTGAAACTTGAGGGTGATAAACATTCATGACGACCAAAGCCCAAATGTAAGTCTTCGATCTCTTTACTTGTTTTTCCTTCTTGCATTTTGCAATTTTCTAATCTTTTTGGTTTCCTTAGTATTTAGTATATAATAAAGGCCAAGGTAGGTTAATTATAATGGAAAATGTAAACCGTGCTTTGAAATTAATGCATTACATGAGGGCATTGCAATGGTCAAGTGTAAGGGATTTAATAAGTGTGAAAACACTTATCCTTTTACCACTTAATTGTAATAAAAACAAGACCAAAACGTATATTTTATGTCGTAAAAGTCGGAATTATACGTGGTTTGTGTTTTTATTGTGTTTTAGGCCAAAAATATGAAAAAGGAAGAAAACACGGGCTTTCACAGGCTTTTATCGAAGAAAAAGACAAAAGACAAAGTCAAAAGATCAAAAGTGCAAGAAGAACGGAAGTCAAAGGCCTATTCTGAAGATTTATCGCAGAAAAAGTCTAAAGACGGAAGTTTGACCAAGTCGAAGAACCAAGTCAACTAAATGAAGAAATTAGAAGACGGGTTCATATTATCATTCGACTAATCCCGAGACAAAGTCGAGAAAGACGAGTCATTTAAAAAGACGAGAAGACAAAAGGAAGAAAGAAGGAATCATCCTACCAACTCCCTTCTCCTATAAATACCCTCTTAATGCTTCATTAGGAGGGAGTTAGTTAGTTTTTTTAGTTAGTCATCATTTTTCTTAGTTTTCATATCTTTAGAGAGAAGTAGGTGATTCTACTTTCTCTCTCTAGATTTCTTCCATCTTTTCTTTCAAGTTTTAAGCTTTTCATTTAATATTGTATTTGGAATCCTTAATTTACAAGTTCAAGTTCAAGTTTTTCATCATCTATCTTATTCTACCTTTCTTGTTCTTGAATTGATTTTGATTCGGATCAATGATGCATCTTGTTTCATCTTGATGTTTGTTTGATTAAAAAGTTTATCTTTTTGTTCCTATCAATTTCATGATATTTATGATCTTAGCTTTTTGTGCTTATAGCTTATTTCTTGTTTAGCTTATTTCTTTTTAAGTATTTTCCAAAGTTTAATCTTTTTAAAGTTGTTTTATAAAATCTTGCCTATTTAAGTGTTTGAAAGTTTTTAAATTTGTGCTTGTTTAGATATGGTTAAGTGTCGGTAAATGCTTATTTGAGTAAGTGCTTATTTGGTTTTGCTTATTTGCCTTTTGAATCCCATCGTAACATGTTTAAGGGTTTTATTGGTTCCAATCGAGTAAGTGTGATCGCATAAGCCTTAGGGTTTCTACTTGCGATCCATTACTTCGATCGTCACTCACGATCTGTGATCACGATCTGTGGCTGCGATCTAGGCTGCGATTGCTTGACTGTGATCCAGACCACGACCCAACCTACGATCCGTGGCTACGATCGCTTGCTGCGATCACTGTGTTGCGATCCAGGGATACGATCGAGTGCTTCGATCGTGGACTACGATCGCATTGACTGCGATCCATTGGTTACGATCGCATTGATTTCGATCTGGAGTACGATCCAAAGTTACGATCGTAGATACGATCACTGGATACGATCCAAAGTGCGATCCAGGATACGATCAAGGACCACGATCGCATTGACTGCGATCCGATCTCAGTTTTCATTTTTATTTCTTGTTTTTATTTCAATTTCAAATTTAACTTTTCCCGCATTTTTACTTAGTGTTATTTTTAAACAAGTTTTGTCTTAGTTTAATTTTAGAGTTTTCAAATTTAAATTTTTGTCGAGTTTAATTTTAATTTGTCTTTTCTTATTTTATTTTTTAAAATTATCTTTAATTTAGTTGATTAATTACTTCTATTACCTTTTTATTTCATTTAATCTTAGTTTTGTTAACTTGTCATTTAATCTAAAATAGATAATCAAAAGCTCCCCCTTTTAGTGACCAACATTGATAGTTCCACCTTAAACCGTGATCAATTCGATTAGATACCAAGAACGATTGAGTACACACACACAAAAACTATAAATCACCTACACTAGATTTTGTGTTCCAGAGGATCCTACGCCAAGAGAGGTTTTATTGACCGAGACTCATATTTCGTCATTGGCTATTCATCCAAATTCCACAAAAATGTATCATGATCCCAGACAATATTTTGGTGGAAGCGATATGAAACAAGATGTAGCTACTTTCAGATCTAAGCGTCTAACCTGCCAGCAGGTTAAGATAAAAAAACCAGTGTGCTAGTTGTTTATTACAGCCATTAGAAATTCTGAATGGAAGTGGGACAAGATCTCCAAGGATTTTGTTACCGGACTACCACAGACTCAGAGGAAGCATGATGCTATATGGGTCGTTGTCGATCGTCTGACCAAGACTGTACAATTTCTTCCTATCTGCAAGGATTACGCAGTTGGCAGATTGGCAGAAATATTCCAGCAGGAGATCGTACGATTACACAGTATTCCATCTGCGATCATATCAAATAGATATTTTTTTCACGTTCACGTTCACGTTCTCGTTCACGTTTACGTTCCGTTCACGTTCATGACCTAGTTCACGTTCATGTTCTTATTCCATCTCGTGATTCACGACTCATGTTCGCGTTCACAACCTTGTTCGGGTTCATGTTCTCGTTTCATCTCATGATCCACATTCACGTCTGGTTCTGGAAAGGGTTGTAGAAATCTTGGGAAACCAGACTCAAGTTTAGCACAACTTTCCATCCTCAGACAGACGTTTCACTTCACGTTTCACGTCACATTTCATGTCTCGTCTCCTATCGTCTGGCGTTACCTCCTCAGTTATCACATGTTCACGATATGTTTCATGTATTACGTCCACCATATGTTCACATATCACATTTACAATTGTTCACGTATCACGTTCACAATTGTTCATGTACTACGTTCACAATATGTGTCTCATATCATTCGTGTATCTTTGCACGTTATTTCTTATCCACTCTATCAGATTTGTGAGGATTTATCTTACGTTGAGTAAACAAAATCTATTCTGATCGTCAAGATATGGTCATGAGGAACAAGACTATTCTTTACGTCAAGATTCCTTGGAGGATCCATCCCGAGCGGGAAGCCACTTGAGAAACCGAGGAGTCCATCTGGACTTCTTATCCTCATTTTCTCTCATGGTCCGGGTATGTTCTTTCAGCCATATCATATTTCGAATTCGAGGACAAATTATTCTTTTTAGAGGGGAAGAGTTGTAAAACCCTCTTAAAAATACCATTAAATTAAAACTTTACTATTTAAGTATTTCACGACAAGTAAATACGAATAATAAATACTACATGAAAAGATATGACACATAATTAAAAATCATAAATTAAAGACAAGTAATAACGTATATTTTATCTACAACACGAAAAGTATTTAATTAATGCACGACAAGTATATACGTATGTTTAATACGACATGACAAGTTATGTAACGAAACTAAAAAATCACGAATATATACTACGCACACGAGAACACCGAATTTGTGTCATGGAATAATGAACGGGATCCATGTAATTTAAACAAGCCTTGCATGAACAAAAAGACCCAAGCTCGGCACATTTAAAATAAACTAGCTAATAACAAAACATACACAATTCCTCTCATTTACAAGAATCAGAAAAATATTAAGAAACCATAAAATGGAGTAATGGCCACCGGCAGGAAAGAAAGAAAGAGGAGAAAGAAAAATTGCTTTGATCTTGATTCTATTATGGGGTGTTCGTGATCATTCGCTTATAATTACGTTGGTATTCGGTAATCTTTAATCTTTTTTTATTTAATTGTAAAGGATCACGAATTAAACTATATAAAATAAATGAACATGTGTTTGTATGAATTAAAACAAGATTCAAATGAATTTTAGTTTGTTTTGGTTGGTACGTAAACCGAGAACCCACCATGGGGGTGTCTCGGTGGGACTCTCTAACCAACAGCCGAGAGCTCCCTGCTCTCGGTGGTAGTTCTGGTCTGAACGGTGGGTACCCTGGGCACAGAAGCCGCAACCCACAAGACACAGCGGGTACAACCCGGTGGGTGGTTTTGCTCAGCAGTGGCAAATCAAAACAGCCCGGTGGGTAGGCTGTGCAGGGCAGCCGCAACCCAAAAGGGAGCCAGCGGTGGGGTTGTTTATGGCAGCCGAGATCCATAGGGTCTTGGTGGGTAATTATTTGGGCTCGGAAAACCAAGAAAACCATAAAAAGGGGGTGTTTGGACTTATTTATTTTGGCTTATTATTCGACTATAATAAAATTATCTTAGTTTTTTGCTTAATTAGATCGGTTTAACTAATCAAGGCTCATTATATAATTGATGTATTATTATTCGTCTTATAGGTATATAATAGGCTAAATTAAATCACGATCAATTGAAATGGCATTATCAAGACTCGGTTATTTAATATTGGATTAATTAAACATGAACCTATTAAATCATGGCTTATTTACATGAAATTATTGAACCGGATTATTTACGACTTATTCAGATTTAAACCTAATTAACATGGGCTTAATTTATTTAACTTATTATAAATTGGTATTAAGGTTCAAGGCTTAGTTATAATTAATTAAATCTATGAAATATATATTATTTATAATTAATAATAGTTCATGAGACATTATTAATTAATAATCATAGTATAAAACATGACACATTATTAATTAATAATTATGTATAAACTATGATATATGAGAATTAATTATTAACATGGACTTATTAGTATAATAATTAGAATTTATCATGACTTATAAGAATTAGCTTATTTAATATACATATTAAATCATGACTTATAAAACTAGCTTATTCGATGAACAAGATGTATTACTTATGTATATTAAACGAGCTTATTACTATTTATGGAAACTTACTATTTTTAGAAACTTACTATTTATAGAAACTTACTATTTTAAAAACTTATTGTTTATGGAAACTTACTATTTTTGGGAAGTAACTATATTTAGAAACCTGCTATTTTTGGAAAGTCACTATATATAGAAACCTGTTAGTTTTGAAAAGTTACTAAATATGGAATACAAGTATAATAACACAAGAGTCATGAAATACATTAATCAAGAACACATGAAACGGATAACATTAATAAAGACAAGATAAAACATGAACAAGTAATTTATACATGAACAAGCAACTCATACACGCCCTTTATTATGTAGCTTACGTGAAGTCGGAGTAGTACTTTCCGTTGTTCACCTCTTTTGCCGATTACTGGACATAAGGTACGGATATTTCGTCCTTCGGTAAGGACATCTTTTCTATGCATGATTAGGATTCTCCGTTTGCTATGCCATCTGCTTTCCCTAGTTTTCATATTATAAAACTTTCATTGTTTGCCATGCTACCATTTTAATTGCCCGAGCTATAAACATGCATGACCATGACTTACATGACCACCTACTTTTGAAGGTACCATAACCATGACATATGAGTCACTTATGTCATGATTCTTCCGCGACGAGAGATACATGTTGGCCATTATTATTATATTATGTGGGAAAATGGGTGCATCATAGTTACATGTTTACAGGTTTACACGTACAGGATGATTGGTTTAGTGTGTGCTCTACACTCCATCACATTCGAGCTGATTCCTCCACCCAGATTATTTTATTAGAGGTCACCCCTCTAATAGCATGACGAGGTCACCCCTCTATGTATTCATGAACACGTTGATAATATGTAATGACTTATATGAGCTCGTGGGCATTTAATTATATTGCATGTAAAACTTATGACATTTCAGTATCTTTCATATTCATAAATTATCTTTCAGGTTTTCCTTAGGACATAGATATTCATTTCCGCTGCTTTCATTGTTTATTACTCATTTTCAGCTATTCTTATCATGTCATTATATTCGTTCACTAAGCGTATTGCTCAGCCGTATTTTCTTTTTGGTGTCTCATACGGCAGGTACCGAATGACGATATTGGGCATCGCGAGTATGTGCTTATGATGAGAGCTCCCTTAGTTTTCTTCCCTTATGCCTTTTAATCCTTAAGCTTTGGTTAGACATATATTTTGTCCTTTAGTCTTCATTTATTTTCATTTATGTTGAGCGTATTTTGGGAGCTGGTGTTTGATTCTGGCTTTTCTACTGATCTTGTATGTCTTTATGACGTTATGCTTTTATAATGTTTTGATGACACGCCATGATTATGACATAATGGCCACCTTGTCAAAGTGGGTCGTTACAAATATGATCTTAACTATGTACGAATCTGATTTCACAATTTTCGTGGTTTTTGTTAGAGATAGGGGTGCGAATCGGGTCGGGTTGGTCGGGTTCGGGTCGAATTCGGGTTGCGGTTAAAAATAATTTACTCGAACCTGACCCGTTCAACTCGGGTTCGGGTGTCGGGTCTACTCAGGTCGGTCTATTCGGGTTCGGGTCAACCCGAATATGGGTAAAATTAATAAACAAAACTTTTTTTAATCTTTTTAAATAGAAATTAAATAAAATTTATTAATAAAAAATAAAAAATAAAAAAATGTTATTCGGGTCAATCGGGTTGACCCGAACCCGAATTAATAAAATTTTTACCCGATCTCTGACCCGATTTTGAATTTGGGTTAGTCGGGTTGATCCGATTAACCCGAATTCAAATTTGAACCCGAGTAACCCGACCCGAATATACTCGGGTCGGGTCAGGTCGAATTTATTGACACCCCTAGTTAGTGACAAGTGGAATTTCCAAGGTTTTTAAGATCAGGATCTAGCCTAGGATCGTTTTCGTCTTTGTAAGATCGAGATTGTAAGGTAGGATCGGGATCGTAAGATCCTACTATAATGAAATTTTCTTAACAGTCTTCGTAATATTTTACAAATCGACAAATTAATGTAGATCGTGATAAAAATGTGATCCTACTTATGATTATGAAATGTATAAGAAGATATACATGTCGTTTTTTAGATTATACAAAATAGAAACTATAAATTTGTAGTTTTTTAGATTGTCGTTCGAGAAAAAGTAAGATCGGATCGTAGTAGATCCTAAGATCTTATGATCAGGATC